>JABFEA020000110.1:27857351-27868456 GCA_019775915.2 Cyphomyrus plagiostoma
CAGTCACATTCTTACTCCCTCAAACCAGAAGTGGAAGGCACAAAGATATTTTTTTACCCTCTTCCTAAACAAGTTCATTTATTGGTACGTGATTATTACCTAGTTTCACTTTGATACAAAACATGAAAGGAAAAATATGTGAATACAAAGGAGGACAAACAGTGAATAAATAGTGAATAAATTTGCCTGATGACATCCTATAAGGACACTGAGAAGGATTGTGGCAAAGGAAAAAAAAACGAGAAGCAATAAAAATGGTGCATCTCTCGACAGGGATTTCCTGAGCCAGTCTGCCACCATACACCCCCGCCCCCAGGCCACTATCTACGTTGTGACCCCAGCATGACCTTGTTGATGAAGTTGACGATGGCGACGGCAGGCTGTTCGGGGTCTAGCTCCGCAAACAGGTGGCACACGTTCTCTGACACGCTTCCCTGCTTTTTCGCAACGAAGCCAAATACCCTGAAAGAGGGAGGAGAAGAGGCAGGAAGTAAGAGGAGGGAAGGTAGGCCGGGGGTGGGAGAAAGGAGAACGCCAGAGTGGTGTCAACAACCCCCAAGACCACTCTCTATGGACACCTCAATCTGCTGGAATGGCAGAGCACCAGGCCCTGGTGAAAGAATGACGAGATGCTGGATCCTGCTTAAACTTAGAAGACGAAGAGCCAGAATATGTGAGGCAGAGGAGGGAGGAGCAAAACGCAAAGCATGCTGGTTACCAGGCAGCTGCCTCTGGGTGCAGACTCACGCTTGGCCATTACGCAGAAAAGGCCACAGAACCAGAGCACAGTGCACACAGAGACACACACAGGACAAGCCAGCGAGCACTTACTTGGATGTCGTGCTGTCAGAGTTAGTCCACCTAAAGCACGAGAAGACAAAGACGTCCTCAGAACCACGCACACACACACGGAAGGGAACTCCGACATCACGCTGCAGCCCGTGATGGAGGTATGCAGACCCACTCAAAAGCCACTATCAGACAACAATGCTTGCACAACACCATCCAATCAGGGTTCACATTGCACCCACCGACATGACACCATCCAATCAGTGTTTGCATTACACCCACTGACACAACCATCCAATCAAGGTTCACGTTATACCCAGTGACATAACACCATCCAATCAGGCACCAAAGAACAAAGAGTCATACAAAGCTATCCAATCAGGACTCATGCCAGCCTCTGCATGATCTGCCATTAGTTGTAAACAGTCAATAAAAGCAATGAGTTAATGCAGTAAGATCCTTTCATTAGTTGGGTAAAAAAAAATTGATTTTGAAGTTCTTGCTGTGATTTTGTAGCCAAAAGGTGAGGAATCTAGAACACAACTGGACTGTACATAATTAGGGGTCTCCATTAAAAAGGGGCCTCAATTCACCCAACTGTCAACCTTTACTGTCGCCATTCCCTACCCCTCAGTTGACAACTTTTACCGTCTCCCCCAGAACTGCCACTTAACTGGTTTGTCCCTTATTGAATTATAGAACACTGTGTCCCATTTTGAAGCCATACAAGACGTGGTGTGGGTGGGTGGTTTCCCCCATTTCTCCAGATTGAAAGCAGCTGCCCTAGTCCCCTGCACCAGTCTACGGGGGAGGGGGAATCTGCACACGGCCTAGTTGGCCTGGTCCTGCAGCCCCTGCATTTCACACTGACTGGGTGCAGCACAGCTTATGACTGGTCAAATTATAACCCAAGTCAGCATTTTAGTAGATGAGAAATAGGGAAGTACAGAGGAAGTCGAAATGCTTGATTGGCAACATTTATGCCCTTGACACTACCCAGAATAGGTGTGTGCGTGTGTGTGTGCGTGCGTGCGTGTGTGTTTGCGTGGCTGGGGTACATGGGGCTTTCTGGAATGGGGGTTTTGCTCCACTGCCCACCTCCTGTCCTGGGGATCCACACTGCTGTAGGTCACGCTATTGACAGGATAGTGTCTCCTGAAAAATACCCTGTAAAGAGAGTGAGAGAGAGAGTCAGACAGAGAGAGAGAGAGAGAGCTAGCATTACCTGAGAGGTCATTAAGTGCATAGAGCACCTGTGCTATTCACATGTTGTAAGGACTGGGCTTGCTGAGGGTAAGACACTGCACGAGTCTGGCACTGCCACTGCAATAAATCACTGTATAGTACTATTAAAGTTTCCAGCGTTTGGACCTCATCCCCTCTGTGACATTAAGCATAAACGGCAGAGCTGGACACACGTGGCATTAAGGTGACATTAACATGCTGGGGCGGGCAGCCGCACCTGCGCTGGCTGTCTGTCAGGGTGATGCCCTGGGAGGACACTTTGAAGTGCACTACGGTGGCAGAGGGCCGCGGATCCTGGCACATGGTGGCCCCGGCAGCTTTGGCGATGGCCTGGGGCCCCGTCAGCGACTCGGTCTCCACGGAGTTCAGGTAGAGCACGTTGCAGGCTGGGGATGCGATGGACAAGCGCACGGTGACTTTCACTGGGGCCTACGGCCGCATGCCCGGGACAGTGCTGCCCAGATGCGCTGCAGCTCTCACCTGCTCCCTGCTTCAGCAGATCAGCCGCTGTGCTCATGTTGCTGGTCGTCTGCACCTCCTGTATTTCACCGACAAGCTCTGCAGCGCCAAGACACACATCCATTATACCCATAGTTGACTAAACAAAATGCAAGTTTTGGCATTTTTAGCTTTTCGATTGCAGTTACCGATCTTAATAAGTTTCCCCATGTGGGGGCAGAAAAAATGGTCCCCGTGACGTCACTATAACAGGAGCACCACACATCTTACAGTGTAGACATTCAGCGTGCGGCTCACGCAGTAGTTTGAGGATGCAGTGGATCACCTTTCTCAGGGATGCGCAGGGTGCAGGGCAGCGACATGGGGGTGATGGAGTGCTGATACACCAGGGCTGACAGGCTCCCTGCGGCACAAAACACTCATCAGGGCCACTGCATGGAACCTGCATGCCTGCCTGAGAGAAGCTACAGAGCCACCTCTAAGTTTGGCCTCAAAAACTCGCCAAGGAGGAACAGGACAGTTAATTTAGATCTCACCAAAGTAGGGCTCGTTCTGGCAGCCCTTGATCTTCACCCCCCGGGAACCGGTCTCAATCAGAAAATGCCTGACCAGCTGCTCAAGAGGGTCACCTGCCAATGACAGGGGAAGTTGGCAGTCACATGACAAGATCCGTGCGCGATGGAGAAGCGTTCCTGAAACATCCCTGCCTGGCATTACACAGCCACGGCATACCTTTGCTGCTGTGGTTGCTGGTGTTGGGGGGCGGGGTAGCCACCTTCAGCGCCAGGCCGTAGGCTCCCTGGAAGGAGTTGCTGTCGCGGATGAGGAAAGAGCCGGGCTCCTTTTCCTTCAGCACGGCAATTGCTACCCAGACCCGGAATAAAAGAAAAGGAGGAATGAAATCACCGTTCACTTCCGGTTCAAGACAATGCCTGAAATTCAACTGGTTATATAATAGGCAGCAAATAAAAAGAAAAGCTGAAGAACTTCATAGTTCAGAAGAACACCAGGGAGAGAGATGAGACAGGTCTCCAAAACGCTAATATTCTTTACTCTTTAATACTCTTATTTTTCTATTGGAAGAACCCTAATCCTAATAATGACGACCTTAAGCCCTACCCAGCCCTAGCCTTAAACATAAGTAACCAAACAAATTACAAGACATTTAATTTTTTTATTTCAATCATATAATATAGACATAATCCAAGCACACACACATGCACTCATGATCTGTCTTTGTCCCGCTTTGCGTCTGTTACCTTGGTCCCTGGAGATGCCGGGCTTATACCAGAATCGGGAGCTGTCTTGCACAAACTTGACGCTCACACGATTCTCTGCTTCACTGGTGGACACGGACAGCCCGTCAGCTGCTCCTGCAGGGGGCGCCACCTCCCCAACTGACGGTGAGAAGGTGACATGGTGTGGAGCTCCCGAAGTGGGAGGCTGGGCGCCAGAGGTACTACAGGAGGTCCTCAGGGTGGAGAACCTGCTGTCGGATGAGGCCGGCAGGGCGGAGAGCCGGCGCTTCTCGGGTAGTGGGGGCTGGGTCGGGCCAGGGGCCGGGGGAATGGTGACAGCTGTGTAGCCCGTGTATGGCACGGCCGGGATGCAGGCTGGGTAGTAGCTATTAGACAGGGGGAAGGTGGGCGTACACTGGCCTTCTGGGGGCGGTGAGGAGGAACAGGGCTGCAGGTGCCCAGTGGCGTCGGCCCCCAGCATCAGTTTCCGGCTCATTGTGGCAAAACCAGGCACAGGAGGCTCGCTGGAGGGGGGGCGCTGAGGGGACGAGGCAGCCGAGCTTTGGCTGGAGCTGGGCCTGGGGGAGCCTGACGGAGGACTGGGGCCCGAGGGGCTGGCCTGGGCTGCCTGGCAGTGCTGTGCTGGTGAACTTGGTGGATGGATGGAACACGGAGAGCTCTGGGGAGTAGCCTGGACAGTGGAGGGAGGCGCAGTGGTTTGGCTGGGGGAGCTGCAGGGAGGCGCAACGCAGGGCTCAGCAGGCAGCTGGGGCTCCACAGGAGGGGCGGGGGCGGGCCGCTGCTCCAGGCTTGCATCACAGGGTGGTGGGCTTTGCTGTGGCCCCTCAGGAGGGCCAGGGGGCACTTGGGGGGGAGCCGCGGTCCCATGTTGCCGTGGGGACGGCACAGGGGCGGCACTGTCCTCTGTCACGCACAGGTCTGTCTCCCTGAGGCTGGGGCTGCAACAGTCAAAGCAGAGAGGAGAAGCACTGAGGAAGACAGACTCCTCACCTCTGCACACTACGAATGGGGGCTTAACCACCCATAATTTACATACTAGTTACATACAGTATGATTTCATTTTGTCAGAAATATTGATAATGGACAAAAAGTCATATCTACCTCTGCTGTATGCACAAAGGACTGCTCGTGTGGACAGGGGTAGGTGCCTCAGAGAGGTCAGAGGTCATGGAGCAAACGGCTGGCGGCTCTCGGTGCGGTTGCCTCAGGGAACCCTGGGAAATGTGGTCCCGCCAGACCAGACCATCCGTCATGCCTCCTGGGGCCTCCACTGCAGAGAAACGAGAGGCAGAGCTTGAGAAGCTGGGGGTCCCCAGTGCTATTTCTACATATGAGCACATTCTTGTGGTGAAGATTCATCCATGAAAAAAGGCAAACACAGTGAGCGGGTGCCAGATAAAAACAAGCATGTGTGAATATCCTCAATCTCTGATACGATTAAAGGTTGTATGCTGGTCAACTGACCTGTTTGCCTTTCTGGGGGGCCGTCGGGGGAGGTGGTACTGTGGGAGCAGGTGGAGATGCTCGCTGTGGGTGGGGGCAACGGCGAGGTAGACTCTGACTGGTAGCCAGAAGCGTAGCCCCGGCTCTCGGAGGGGGACGGCTGGTAGGGAGAGCAGGGGCAGGCCTGGCGGGGGCTCTGGTAGCCACTGCTGCTGCTGCTGTACTTCAGCTCTGGGTGGGTGTGGCCATGGCCATGGGGGTGTCCATGGGAACGAGAGGACTCTGGGTAGGTGGGGTGGCCTGAAGGCAGCGGGTCGAAGGTGAAAGCTTGCAAATCGTGGCCTTGGGGCGAATGCCGAGGGCCGTAAGGGGGCATGGCAGATCTGCGGTGCCAGTATTCGGCCTCTCTGTCACGCTCCCACTGGATCTCTGCCTCCCGGTCCCAGTGCAGTGGCACCTCCCGGGCCCGCCTCAACCCCGCCTCCCTGTGCAGCCCCGCCTCCCTGTGCAGCCCCGCCTCCCTGTGCAGCTCCACCTCCCGCCCCCAGGGCAGTGTGTGGAAGGCGCCGACGGCGGCTGCAGACTCGTCCCTGCGGCAGCAGCAGTCCCGACATGGGCATCCCGGGGAAGGCACGGGTTCCAGCATGAGCAGCTCACGGTAGGGGCTGGCCGTCCCTGGGGGGTATGGCCCGAAGTCATCACCCCGGCATAGTAGCCGGCCAGGAGGAGGGAGGGTGTGACTATGGGGGGGTAGGTCCTGCACCGGGTAGGGGCACAGGTGCCGGGGAAGGCCCTCGGGGAATGGCCGGTGCAGATAATGCGGGGGACCTGGCGGGCGCTCCCACAGCAGGTCAGGAGGGGGCAGCACTTGATGAGAATGGCTGTTGTGGTGCTGGTACACCTCCACCAGGGGCGGGGGCATTCCGGCCAGGGAAGAGGAGCCAGGGTGGGATGGGTGCCCATTGGACATGCCGGTGCGTTCCAGGCAGCAGCCATTGGCTAAAGCGAGGGGCCTCTGACAGCTGGGCTCAGGGCAGCGCTGGGAGCGGTAGCCCACGCGGCAGGAGCAGGAGCGGCCCAGCCGCACGGGGGCCACCGTTGCTGGAGGGGTGTCCCCGTCGTCCAAGATGGCGGTCTCCCTCTCCCGCTCCCGGCCTCCCTCAATGCCCCCCAGCAGGCGGTCGAGCTCCTCGCGCTCCTGCCGCGTGGGGGGAGGGGCCCGCGCCAGCTCGTCCGGATGCTCCGTAGGGGCAGTTGAGCGGCCAGAGTCAGAGCTGAGGGACAGCAGTTGGCTGTGCTTCTCCTCACTAATGCCCAGGGGGCTCCCGTTGGTGGAGGTCAGCGAGCCTGAGCCTGGGCCCCTGCGCTTCTTCACCTGGGCATACAGGCTGCCGTCCAGGGGTCCACGAGTGTGCCCAATGTCTGAAAGGCAGGGGGGGGGTTTGGGGGTCACCAGCTGGAAGGACCCTGAGGCTGTGGTAATGAGAGCTGAGCCCTGAAGCAGGCCGGCTTGGCTGCACGGAGCGCGTACCTTCCAGGCTGCCCTGGTGGTGCTGGTTCAGGTTCTCGTAGGAGTCCCAGCGAACCACAGGGTCATTCGTGTTGTAGTCCACAGTGACCGCAGGGTCATTCCGCTGGTATTCGCGGCCTGCCAGGCACACAGACACACACATGCAGAATAAGTTCTACTGGTGCTCAGGGGACTGGGGAGGGACTAACAACCGTCAAACCGACTATGAAAACGGCAACCAGGGACGGCAACCAGGAATTAACCTGGACAACAAAAAATTGTTATATTCACATTTTAACTTAATAAATATCCGTTTTTATTATAGCGCTAAACTACTTAAGATGAGCATACTGACAAAAAATTACAAAGGTGTACTCTTAGGACGGCCCCATCACTGCTCCCACACCTGCAACCTCAATCTCTAAAATCTCTCACCGGCTCTCCAAAAAAAAAAAATCAACTCAGCCCAACCGTAAATTCCCCAATGATAAAATTCTCTAAGTTCCAATAATACTGTACATTTCACTGACCAGATACTGGCTGCTACCGAGAGGCGAAGGCTGGCGATGAAAAAAATATAAACTTTATTATAGAATATTCAGAAAATCATCTCGCGCCCCATAGACTGAGAATCACTGAACTGTATAGTGTTTTTGGCAAGACTGAAAAACATCCAAAGAATATTTTTAGATGACAGACAGCTGTGTGAAGATGGCTTCTGCAGCCTCCCTTTATCTTCTCCTACAGATGCTGCTTCGGTTTTGGAGTGATTTTTCTAAGGTATGTCAGCTATAGATTTACATCCGTATAATGTTTTTGTGAAGCGGTAATGAGATCCAAATTGACTAGAGTAATAAGATTGAACAGAATTATCCTGTTCACCGGGTCAAGCATCTTCTGCAGTTACCCTGCATAGTTTCATGGCATCATGATCAAGTGTCTGAAGCTGCCCTTCTTTTTGCCGTCACTATGTGATGTTGCTTCAGTCATGGTGCATTTTGCCTAAAAACTTGATCAGCATCAATTGGTCACGCATACAAAGCTGCTGCACAATTTGAAAAAGATCCATCACATACTTTATGAGTTAACGGGCTAAAGGGGTTAAGTGTCAGAAACAGTGATTTTCTTTGCTGTCACTAAGTGACACTGCTTCAATTTTGGGGCGATCTGTTTCAAAATTTGATCAGCTCCATTTTGTCCGCCAGACAATGTGTCTGCAAAGTTTGAAAAAGATCTATCAAATTACTTTCTGGGCCAAAAACCATACGTAATACCCGTCTGGTGACGACAATGAAATAGCAGAACCACACCTTTGATCTTCTCAGGTCCAGAGGAGAACACAAACTCCACGGTAGCATCAGGGGGAAATCTGTCATCTTTAGAGAGAAGATGCAAGTAAGCTTTTCCAGAAGGGAGATGCAACTAGAACAATTTCATTTAATTGGGAAAGTTTTTATTCTCCCTTCCTCCCCACTGGGGTACCAGTGCAGGCTTTGTCCAGCTCCCCCTTGCCAAACCACAGCTGAGCCCCATGGATGGTGCAGGTGTGGAACTGCAGCCGGAAAACAGTTTCCCTCTCTGCACCGTGGGAATGACGGTGGTAGCACTTCACCTGGAGGAGGGGGGCAGACAAGGAACAGGATGAGGGGGGTTCACAAGGGCCTGCTGGTGACATTCAAGACGGGCGTTCCTGCTCACCATGATGTCGCCTTTCAGCAGCAGTGCTGGCTCGATGGTCACGCACAGCCTCCGGCCTCCAGAACCCTGTAGGTCGCTGCGGACAGTGAGCAAACGCATGCTGTTACACTTCGATTCAGACAGTGTGGACTGATCTGGCACACAGCTGCCATAAGGGGGAAGTCGATAAGAGTCGCGGGGGCGGGGCATAGTTTGCACTGTGCTTACTAGATTCCTGAGGTGTAGACCAGCTGCATGGACTGATAGATCTTGAGGAAGGGGAAGTAACCTGGATGGGTGAGCAAAAAAAGAGAAAGAGAGAGAGGGGAGATGGCGTGAGACGGAGACAGAGGCATAGGGAGGCAGAGCTGTGAAGGACAGGAATGTGCTGACGGTTCCTCTCCTCCTCACTTGGTTCTGATTAAAGATAACGAAGAGGAGGTCCAACTATTCATGGAGGCGGCACGTGTCAGACACAAACAGAGGGTGTTTCTCAATATGCATACTTGACCCTCCATCTTCCGATTCACAGAAGCCCAAATCCAATTCTCAAGTACAGAACTACAGAGGATGGTAAAAATGCCAGGATGTCATTCTTGCCCCGCTCCAAATATCAAGGATACATCAGCTGCACCCCTCACTGAATGAGAGCAATGCCACGATTCACTGTGTACCCAAGTTCGTTCTTGGAAGGCAAGCTAGCAACACCAGTCCTGCCAAGACCACGAGTATGACCTTTGTGTTCTTGGTGTTGAGAAACACCCAGAGGCTCACAGAGACACACATGCAGCATGCAGAGATGCCACGAGGCTGTACCTCCTCCAGTCTGGAAGTTGGGCAGGGTGGGGATAAGGACCTGGTGCAGAAACAGGGGGCTGCTGTTCATCTTAATGGCCCCAGACAGAAGTCCCCCAAAGTAGTAGATATACCTAGACAGTAGACAGAAGGAACAACAGTGAGGCAGGAGAACAAGACCAGGGTCCAGTCTGCAGATTCAGCTACACTGAATACACTCTAGGATCTGGGTGCTGATACCTGTTCTGGGATGGCTGCAGTGAGGGTGACACCTTGTCCTCACAGAACTTCCTCATGGCCAGTGTGCTTAACGCCTGGTCAGCTCTGAGCAGATGACAAACGCACAGCAAGGTGTGAGCAGTGTGCCTGCAGAGGACACCCAACAGCACTGGCAGAGCGACCCCCATTTTGGTTACCCAGCAGAGATCTTGCTGTAGTGCATGTAAGCCGCGATGATCACACCCGTCTTGCCCTTGTTCCCCTAAGAAAGAGGAGATGGATTTACGTCTCCGCTGGTCACAGTGAAAGCTGGAGACTCCGATCATGTATTTACAGCCATTTTTGTCTGACAGCAGCTTAAATAACACCTGTGGAGCCTGGTGATGATACAAATGTGGCAGAACGGTCTGACACAAAAGGGGGCCAACGGTCATCCCCGTGAGACCCTCTGGGCCCTGACCTTGCAGTGCAGGACAACCACATGCTGGGGGTCAGAGGTCAGCCAGGTCTCCATGGCTTTGCACATGGCACAGATTTTGTCCAAGGGAGGGGCATGAAGGTCAGGCCAGCCAAAATCATGGACCTGGATGATCACAGAGGGATAGATTAGCCCAATAACACTTGAGGTATTTGTATATTCCCTGATGTATTCCACTATGTAATACTCAGCAGCAAGTGGTGAGAGGATGGCTGAGAATGAAACAGACACAGGCAGGTGGTGTACAGATGATGAATGCGAATGGCAAACTACGATAAGACGGTGGGACACATGCAAGGGCAAAGGTGAGCTGGCGGGGAGGAATGCGCACCTTTGGATTGAGCCGCGTTATGTCATGCCGTTGCTCGGACAAGTTGAGGAGCTGGTGGGGGGAAGGGGGAACAGTAAAAAAATCACTGTATCACTGGACAGCTCAGATGACCAAGGCAACAAAGACATTCCATCTTCACAGCTCTTAGATCCAGACTCCTCTTAACTACACGGAACTGCTTTGTGTCACTGCAGCCCAAAACCGGGTTTGTCACTTGTAGAGATATCAAACAAACACTGACCAGAAACTTGTCCTGATGCTTGGACTTCAGCATGGCAGCCACTTCCTTCAGGTTGGCCCGGTAGCGCTGTTCCTCCAGCAGAGGGGGAAAGAAGACAGAGATGATCCTCTCGGTGATGTAGGTCAGGTCGAAGTCGTAGTGCCTCTCCATGACGCGATCCATCACACGGTCCACGCTGAAGCTCCTACACCGCAGGCCAAGGGAGAAAAGGCTGTCAAGTCCCACCAGCATGGAATGGGCCCCCAATTCTCCTGTCCCACCGTGCCTTTATCCAGCTGAGGTGAATCATGTGGCACAGGCACCGGGGTTTAATTGGTGTCAGATGGGTAAACTTCTGAAGGAAGCAATGCAATAACATGCTTCGTTATCTAGGCTCTGGGTCTTAAGGAATCTGGATCCCGTAGATCTGACACAGAGCTAAGCCTGAGATAACAAACTCCGGCTACAGAGGATGGTTTAGGGGGAATCGGAATCAGAGAGAACATCAGGTCCATCACAGGCAGGGCTTTCCTCACCACTCCACCCAGGGGCAAACAGACAACACAGAGTGACGTCAACAAACATAAATTAAAGTTAATTTTTGACAATGAAAAACTCAACACTTCCAAACTTCATTCCAAAAGAGGAGAGGGAATGACCAGTAGAGGGTGATGCTGAGA
>JABFEA020000110.1:27882390-27897373 GCA_019775915.2 Cyphomyrus plagiostoma
TTACTGGCTGACTCGGGCAACTCACCTTCTCGGTCCGTGCCCCCCCCCCCCTCATTCTTAATATGCCAGCATGTTTAAGGGCTAAAGGATTATGGAAAGTGCATCCATAAAAAGGCTGCTGGGAATGTTCTGTGTGAACGCAGTGATGTCCAAAGAGGACAGGCGAAAGGCACCTTAAAACCATAGGTGCACAGGCATTAGACTGGGAGTTTTTCAAAGCTCAGTATTTACCCATTATGAGAACAGATATTCCCCCACACTCAGAAGATCCCCATAAAAAGAAAGCTGTGTAAAATGTCAGAGAATCCAGGTGATGGGAAATACCTTTCCTGGGAAGGAGGGAACGAGAGGGACCTCGGCCGCTCTACCCATGACGTCATCACATTACCAACAGTCACGCTGCTTCTTAATCAAACACCACCCAATGAAAAACATACAGCACTGCAAGTGGTTTGCTCTGAAAACACATGAAATATCCAAAGTCTGCTTTCCTAGCTGATAGCTTTATGTCTCTGGCCAAATGCATCGATTTTCCAGATGCTAGGATAAGTAAAAATAAACACAGGAGCGAGCTGATAATAGCGGGAACCTCTGGACACAGGTCATTCAAAGTTTATATTTTATTTTTTCCGCACGAGCTCTGTATTGGTCTTACTTGGGAATCTGGCAGCGTATAACGTTAAACTCTTTCACTCCTATTTTTTTTTCATATTCTTAGATATGTTTGAGGTTTATCTTGTAAAGCACGTGCAATTATTTGAATCGGATATATAGAGGGACCACGAAGCACACCAACAGTTACCTTTTAATTTGGGGCTACTATTTTTAAAGGTAAAAAAATAATTAAGAAAGATGAATGGCACGGTATATTAAGCGGAGAGGTTTTGGCTATTAGGCTACTAAATGGGCGTGGATCTGGAAATCTAAAATGTCCACATTACCCAGAAGACGAGGAGTGAACAATAAATAGGCCTATAATACATATAAAGATCACAGTATCCTGTACTCGCGAAAAGTAAGGTGGGGACAAATTAACACAGAAAAGTTTGGGATGGGAGACGGAGGAGGGGAAAGGATGTGTGTGTGTGTGCGGTTGGGGTGGGGGGGTCATATGACTCATTCTGTCCTCATTCACTGTGTGCTGTAGTGTACGCATTTTTTTGGACAGTTTCAGTCTGATGTCGCTTTAAATTGTGTCCCCTTCGGCCAGCCTATTTAACTTAAAATTATTCATTACTGGTCGAAAAAACATCGAAACAAAGTTGCAATAATATGTGATGATCTGAAATGGAAACAAAACCAGGAGCATGGACGCGCTGCTATAGTGCTGACAAGATAAATCGGCTACCAACAAAACAGAAGAGTGTAAATCGCACCTTTTCACTATCAGACTTGATAACCTTCTGCAGTGATGGGATATGGCGTTAGGAGAGTTTGGTTAAAACTTCACCACCATGACTTTAGGGAAATTGGAAAACCCTCCCGAGACAATGTACATGTAATCATTCCACATCAATATGAAGTGTAGGAGTCCAAATACGAACGCCAGAAAATGCAGATCGGAAATAATGATGGATGATGCACAGCGTTACATGACGCAGATCAGCTGGTCCCACATGTCCCCCATGTTCTCCGTGGGCAGCGTGGCGCAGTAAAAAGAGCCCACAAATTACTCAAAGGATGCTTGTCCCAACTAATTCTCTGTTGCGGAAAATCCATTAAGCCAAGTGAAATGCACCTTCAGAAACCGAGATCGAAGAAAATACTTGTCATGGAACCAAAACATTTTTCCTTATTGAATAATACCTGTTACATTTTAATCATTAAGACCCTTTAAATACACACGGCATTCAGAAATCTACATATTTAGCAACAATATATTCTTACCTTACTCATGTCTTCGCTGTGAATAATCCACTTAATTCGGCCGCCTAGTTAAAAACTTTTTTTTTTTTTTTTACATTCCCGAAGTCTGAGGAATGAGCCGCGATGATGCGCGTCACCCAAACGGCTTGTTTTGCAAAGCCTCCCTCGGCTTGGCAGGCGGGGCCAAGCTGGGCTAAGGAGCAGGAGGAATGGTTTTACTGGGAATTAACCCAATAATCGGCTAGATTCAGGAAAAGCGGGCGGGCCGAAACGCAGAATTCCATGGACGGGAGCGGTCTTCCTTACAATATTTGCTTTCTATTGGAGTAAAGTGGAAAGTGGGCCGTGACTTTTTTGACGCCGAGATTAGTTCTTAACAGAAAATGCAGTTTCTCTTAGGTTAGATAGTCGGAGACGTAAAGCGCTATACTATCGAAAGGGCTTAGACGTCCAATGCACAATTTGCCGGCATGTCCGGCGCAGTAGAGAAACTAATTAGAAAAAATTGTGAATATATATTTTATTTTTAATGGTATGTTCAATTAGGCTTATATATAGGTGTATATCTTTACGTGTTTCCTAATGCGAAACGTACGTTCTTGCAAGTTTTCATCCCTGCCTTGCAGCATATAAAACGAAGCCTCTGGATAGGGTATAATTGTATTTTCTGTTCCTCATTTTTGAAGATTTCTATGCCCTGATTCAAGCATCGACCTCCCCAGCTGTGTCATTTGACTGGGATATTTCACACTGTATTACACACGTCGGTCTCGTTGCGCGCCGCATTGCTTCCCCAGTTGAAGCGTAATGCTGACGCCTATCGCTTAAAACGAGAAGCGCAATCGAGTAGAATTTGAGGATCATGCGTTTTGTGCCTGAAATACGAAGTAATATTTCAGTACTTCATGTCAGTGTCATTTTAATATTAATGAATCGTAGCGAAGAGCTCAGCCACCAAGAAATACGGGACGAAATCGCTAAATGGATTTAGAATATTTTTTTAAGGGGGCTGAGACAAAAAATAGGGTGGAATAAGCCTGAATGCCGTCTGTATGCATAAGAATGTAATGATAAAATATCCCAAAATGCCATTATTAAAGGGTACGAACTATTAAAAAAGCACATTTAAAATTTTTTATTTCAAATATATAACCCATTATGAGGGCTGATCGAATGTGGCAGTTTTGGTGAACTTCACCGCGGATCCCAAAATAAATTCACCAACGATAGGAATAAAGGAAACGTCGTACAATGTTTAATAGTGTATTATAATGAAACAAATAACATAAGCAAGAAGTATATAACGAAATAAATAAGTACTTATAATAATTATCATAATAGTTATTTTTTAATTATTATTATTATTATTGTTGTTGTTTATAAATAATAAATCTGAAATAGCAGGTGCATATTTATTATATTCCCATTAACATTAATTGCATTAATTTTGATGCAAGGGAGAATAGCATGATAGAAGATTATTTAAAAAGTTTAATTCTTTTACTGAATATACAGATTCCAAAGCCTTTTTAGATGGTGCAACATGTTTGCGTATGTAATTAATTTCCAAGGTGTGTGATTAATCGCGATTAAAAAATTAATACTTTGACGGCCCTATTAACAATCTTTGGTGACACCAATTTCATGTATTATTAATAACTTTTAAACTGTTCCAGAGCTTGTCTGGGAAATCCCATTAACGGTACCAACCATCTGTGATTTATTTATTAGCAAATGGTTTATAGAGTATTTGTCCTGCAAGAAGCAGCTTTTTTGTGTCATACAGCAAAAAGTATTCATAAAGATTGAGAGAGTAATTTGTATTGACATTCATAACTTGCAATAGAGTAAGGCAGTTGGACAATGATGAATCCGAATAGAGCAATGTGAGTACTACTTCTAAGTACCAAACGGATCCAAGTGCTACAGCACATGACACTGAAACAAGGCTGCTCTACAGAGTGGTGACCTGGAAAATCATTACAGCCTTTAAATTAAGCTTTACAGGTGCTTAGTCCCTTCACAAACATTAGAATAACGTTCTGGATGAATATTTTAGAAAACAAGCCCTCAAAATTTAGATGAGGTCAAAATGTCATGAGAGAGAGTCCTACCAAACAAACACACCACCAGTACAGGCAGACTGTTACGTCACTGTCATGTGCTCTTCTGCAAAAAGTTCTTTTTGTGGAAGGATTTATTCTTTGTAAAAAGTAAAGTTACAGAATGTGGGTTTGCTGAAGAAATACTTTTATTTACTTTTAGTTATGGTTGTTTACTGTGCTTGGAAATCAGGACAAAAAGGTATGTGCTTTTGTTCAGGGCTACCGGAAAGGCGGAGTGAAGCTATTCAAACCACAAAGACACAGTTAGTACTGGCCATATGTGATCACATGTAGACACATTCACAAACAAAAAAAGCATTCTTTTCACAACTGCTGTGAGTACCTCATGTACATGTGAAGAGGCCGAAATAGAAGAAAATTCCAAAACAACACATAATCACATAATTCAGTCCAGCCATAAAAACCTAAACACATTGGAATTTCCGGCTCACATTATAACGTGGGGATCTGGGACGTTTATTTGTCTGTGCATTTTTCTTTTTTTAACTTGTACCATGGCATTTGGAGGGGGGGCAAGGGCCTTGGGAAAGGTTAAGAAAATATAGGGATTGGAGGGAGGATGGGATGAGTGTGTATGTGTATGTGTGGGGGGAGATATTGTAAAGCTGTCAATCACACAAGAAGCTATGAAAGCCTGTGAGCCTACTGAGGTTATGAGAAAGAGGGCGGAAAGTTATGGAAGGACAGAGCAAACGGAAAGGGAGAGACTATTTGGCGGGGGGCTGGGGGGGGGGCGCTGTTCAGAGAGCTGCTTAGTGCTCGGCCATGGAAACGCGGGACGAGAAGATGAAAAGTGAGAGGAGAGATGCTGTTGGGGAAGAGAGCAAACCTGTGTGACAGCAATGTGAGGAAGAGGAAAGAGAAAGAAGAAAATGGAAGAGGAGAACGACACTGGAAAAGAAGGAACGAACGATGGAGGAGGGGTGTTGACTTAGGAATGATGGAGAGTGAGCTAAGAGCCAAAGTTTGATAAGGTGCAGCTGTAGAGAGAGGAAACAGAGCAAGGAAGAGGGAAAGGAAAGAATATGGAAGCATATGGTGGGTTAGGGGTATGGGGAGCCATTCAGGGGAGCCTCTGCGCCTTGGGTATGGTGACATGCATATTACATGAGCAGTTAATAAAATGCTGAATCATATCCCTTCCAAAATCCTGCTCATTTCCTATCCACAGAATGCATGAACCGTGGACCAGAGTGAAAACATCGTACCAAAGCGGGGAAAAGAAGTACGAGTGAAGGGACAAGATTCCTCAGCGCATTTTTGGTAAGTTTGCTTGTTGGACGAGACTCTGCCCTGGGGGGCGGAGGGACTGGGCTTATTACACTGCTGCTGGGATGCCATTCTAACCCAGAAAAGGAAAAATGAGGACTGATGGGTGAGTATCTGGTAATTGTTGAGTTAGCATGTGGTAGCACCTTTATGGACAGAAAGAACAGGGCACTGGAAACATGGGCTGACCGTTTCCTTTTTCCTGAAACACAAATGGCTGCTTTACAGACTGCTCAGACACCCCCAGCCATGTCCCCGGCACGCGCCTGTTCCACCACCACGGTTGCACCCCCTCTTTCCATCCAAGAAGCACGTCTGAGTGTGTGAAGGTGCCCACAGTAGGTGTCATGCCATCTTCGGCAGACTGGGAATGCTGCTGGCGTGACACAACTGTGGGTCATGGTCACAGGAAGCAAGGAAGTGCGTCAACCCATAGAAATCCACTGCATGCTCTCAGGAAGTAGTATGCAAGCTGGAAGCAGGCATGCGCTGGCAGGAGCTCACTGTCCAGGCAGTGTGAGATGGCGGCTCAGCCGTCTGCACTGAGATGAAGAGCGCCGCCCTAGTGGCACTTCATCATCTCACACAATATCTCCTCACACCTTCCTCAAGCTCAGTGCACTCAGGGTATTGATCACTGATCCACATGCAATTCTGAGCACAAAGCAAAACACACACACACAAACACACCTACCCACACACACACAAACACACGGAGACAGTCAATCATTTTCGCTTTTTCCTGAAATGCGTCAAACATATAATAGACCGCAATGCTGGTCACAGATCTAGTGCATACTTAAACACTAGATCAGATGGTCTTAGCCACATGCCCCCCGCCCCTGCCCCTGGCCCCAAGAAACAAAAAAACACCAGCAGGTGACAAGCATAAAAAACTGTTTTCCACATCATTAGCCTATGTAAGACTTTTCCAGACCTTAGTATTCATAAACGAAGTTCACATTTGTGTTAATTATAAGTCCTTGACGAGTGTCACATGACGTTTTACACATGCATCCTTTATTCTGACCATGACCGTTTCTGTCCGTTTTGTTTCAGCAGCACTGGGCCAATTATTTTCTCAAATGGCGTTTTCCCCCATTATCCCCGAACGCCATGCATTTTGCAGCATGAACAACAGAGGGAGTTTGGTGCTGAAGTCGATACAACCTGTTTCGCTGCGCTAATGTTATGGCAGGGCTCTTGGCAAAATACACTTTTGGATGTGGAACCAAGTACTAAAAAAATTACAACGCAACTAAGGGTCACATTACAGTGCTTACAAAAGATCACATGTTGGCAAGACTCACCAAGCCACACTCCTGTTTATGCCTCTTAAAGGTTATCACTAAAGTACTGGCCTCACTGTTTCATACCAAGTGCCACGGTGATGCTGCGATCCCTTTGCTGCTTTGTGATACGATTTGCTGTCCCTCTCAGTCCATATGGGAGACATAAAGGGTGAGGCAGGGACTATCTGAGCTCAGCCCCAGGCACTTGAATGTCAACAGCGCTGCTGCCACATGGTGGTCCCCGCAATCCCAAACACACAGGCACTGATACACACGCACACACACAATCACAACTGTTTTCAGTTGCCCATCAGTGGTGGCAGGCACCAAGTAAAGAGAGTAAGTTAACTGCTGTCTGTGGGGCTGATTCCCTACCTTGGTCAGTCGCATCTTGCTCTCCGTCTGCTCCAGTCCCCCCCGCTTTGGCGGCCCCTCGAGCGTCACGGCAACTGCCTCATCCTCACAGCAGTCCGTGCTCAGGGCACAACCCATAGAGGACGGGAGGCTGGGCGCCTTGGCTGGCGGGCTGGGGCTGACTGAGGCTGACTGGGCTCCTTCTCCCTCGCGGTCCCCCTGCTTTCTCCTCCCCAGTGCTCTCTCAGGCAGCTGTTTTTGTCAGCAAGGCCCTTCCCCTTTTCCTGGCTCCTGGTCAGGCTCACGGGCGGCTCACACACACTCACATAGAGACGTTCACAGCCATTGTAGGAATCCTGTGCTGGTCTCTCTCGAGCTTATATTCCTCGTAAATATTAATGCTGCCCCCACCCTAAAAAGCATTATATTCTTCCCTCTTCACCCCCACAACGGCTCTATGACTGGCTTCCATCACTGGGATATTCACCCCTCCAAACTCTCTATTCCACCACTGCGGCAGACAAATCTAAATAAATAAATCCAACGTTTTAAATAAACAAAGCGACTTCTATATTTACAGCCACCCCCCCCTCCCCCCTTACTCATCATTAGGCATGAGAGAGCCCCCCCATCTGAGGCCTGAGTCATGCATCCTTCCACCCTACGTTGCAAAAACATGGAGTCATTCTCAGTGTTGTGCGTTTCAAGTTCAGAAAATACAAATCCAGAGGAAGACAGACCAGTTGAGCATAAAGAGTCACAGTCACATAGTATTCAACCCCGTGGCAGAAACAAAATCTTGGTCTGGATTTGTAGCTTCTGGACCTGAAATGGCCAGCACTGCCAGTCGCTTCTGCGGGGAAGCATGCTGGCGGGGTGCAAGGCTCCCAGCTCCTGCTGATTTCAATTTCCCAAATGCGCAGGGTGAAACTCCGCCCCTTTTAAGGGGAATTCCTGATGAGTATCCAACACCCTCTGTCTACAGCCCCCCTCCCCAATCCTGGACATAAGCTGCTAGCACATTTTGTTTTTATAGGATTGTTGGTCCCTGGCCTACACTCTCAGGTATTCACCCCCCCCAAACCACTCAGACTGCCAGTCCTAGTCCTAGATCTTACAGTCTGTTTACATCTATTGTCGAGTGTTTTACAATCCACCCCCCCCTCCAAAGACAGCAGAAACGTGTCCCTCCCTGCCGCTTGCCTTCTGCGGGAATTCTGCAGCACCCCTGCCTAACCAAACCCCCACTGTGCTGGCGCCGAGCAGACAGCCACTGGTGGGCCCTGCAGCCAAGTCGCCAGTCAGACCCCATTTAGGAGGGACACACTGTGTGCATGGGGGCTTCAGCCACGGTTCTGCCCCCAGGAGGCAGGCTGACTGAGGGCCGTTGTAGAAGGATGGTCGGCTGGAGAGGAGACCTCCGGGTCAAACACCACCCACCTCCTGAACCCCAGCTGTTCTGGGACTGGGAAGAGCAGCTATGTTTAGAACTGAGATCTGGGCATTTTCTGTTTAAATTCAAAAGAAGGGGGGGGGGTCATTGCTGCCTCTGGTGAAAATCTGCAGTCACCTAACTGAGGACAGAGAGCAACTTGAAATGGAGTGGAGGAGACGACCGAGAGAAAGGATGTGGACAGAGAAATCAGGAAGGAATGCTTAAAGAGTGATAAAATAGGGAAAGTAAAACAAAGGGGTCCTATGAGTCCAAATAAGGGGGGGGGGGAGGGAGAGAGAGAGGGAAGGACGGAGAGACAGAAAGTGATTCAGGGGGCTGGGGAGAGATACAAGGCGCCTAAACGAACTGGATACGAACTGAATATGAACTGAGATGAAGCGACAAAGAATCTATTCAAAAGGTCTGAACTGATCATCCATCATAGCAACCAAATGTCCCAAAAGTACCGAACCAAAAATGACGACGCTGTGGGAAAAGGCCAGTGAAAAGGGGCCAGGTTCCGACATACACGTTTCTCTATTCACAGCTGGGGTAACTGCTGGCGGATTTTTTTTGAAGAACATTTGAAAGTAATTGTTAAATGTGGGAAGAGTCTGGGTTAAACAGACAGCATGAGACACCCTGAACTGTGTAGTTACGTGTGTCACTACTGGGCTGGTTATAATCACACTGCGTCCTTATGCCTTTAGAGCAGCATTAGTGTATGTGAACAGCACCCCCTGCTGGAATACCACAGGAAAGGTTTCAAAACACATCGTCAGGAAATAAACACGCCTGAGAATCTAGCAATTGCGAGTCTCACATACCAGGGAGTGTGGCATTTCATTGCCACACATTGCTGCTGGAATTTCCCAAAAAGCACTATATAGTTTGCCCTTAATTTAACACTGGTGGTTTTAGCCAGTGCCAAAGGACAAACAATTCTGAACTGAGGGCAGGGTGTAAGCACATTTTCAAACCATATAATCAAAGATGTACTAAATTTACTAGAAAGAAAAATGCAGTAAACTTAGGGTACCTTTTTTAGCTTCTTTAGCCATTTTCAATTGGAGACCAAAACAATTTTTGTTAAACGTCATCATATAAAAAAAGAGAGACCAATGCTGCCTGTGGAAGGTTCCGGGACACACTCCTTCCCTGTGTTGGTGGCAGCAGCTGACATTTTGCCTTTCTTATAAAGCCCGAAATTCCATTTTGTTTGGGAGATTATTGGGAGGGAGACACACAGGCAGCTGCCTATGTTTACAAGGGCCGGAAGTGTTAATGAGTTTAGCCAAGAAAAGGAGCAGCCATTAAATCAATGCCAAACAAGAGAGAGATGGGGCTGCACCCTGGGGCTGTCAGCACTCAGGACAAATGTTTATTATTCTCAGACTCCAGGACGGAAAAGCCGGAAGCAGAACTGGGAATATTAATAGCCACAGAAAAACAGCAGTAGTGGAAATGGAAGGCAAATGGTAGAGGTTCTGAGATGTTCCTGTGCCATGTGGGTGACATATTTTATAACTATTTATATTACAAAAAAAAAAACACAATGACCAAATAACTTTGCAAAATGGAAGGTCAATGCAATGCATGTTTAATTGACCAGGTGTGGTGGACCCTAGTGAATTCAGCAGCATGAGACATCTTCATTTATTTTGATGAATCTCTTAATCGTCATTAGAAAACAGATCACCTCACCCAAGCCGTCTTGAAAATATATGAAAGTTCAAGTAAAAAAAAAAAAGTGGCAAGGCTTTGTGAAGAAACCTAAATGAAACACAGAAAACCAAAACACACAAGCCTCGAATGTCTCTTGGACCAGACAAATGTGAGCAATTTTGAGCTTTGAACGTTTTGGAGATTTGCAGTCTTGCTTGAGCACTAAAGCAAAAGATCGACCAAAGTAAACCTTCCTACTCAGAAAAAAGGTCATCGGAGGTTTACAAAAACAGCGAGTGTTGAGAATCATCACAGAGGCTGAGTATTACAAAGAGGCTAAAATCATATGGCTTCAAAGCAGTTGCATACACATTGACAGTTAAGAATCCTAGACTTCAAGATGCTGAATCCCCTATCAAAGCCCATCTAGCACCTTTCTGATGCTTAGTTCCCACTGAACTTAATGAATCTCCGGACCCAGGTCCTACCATCGCTGGAGCTGGAAACAGACTATGTGGGAGGTGGCGCTGGATGCTGGGAAAATGTCAATAAAGTCATGACCCACCACATCTGCAGCTGTCTCAGACTCCTCCTCAGGAACGTTGGGTTCTGGCAACCTCCCTGGAGTCACACAGAGCAGCCCGTTTCCCCATCATGCCCCATGACAAAAGCTTCACTGAGTCCAAAGAGGTCTCTCATCTTACTGATCATGTCGGAGGTCGAAGTTCATGGTAGAAGCAGCTGACAGCTAGAACAGGGGGTGGGCTGCTTAGGGAAGAGACAGGAAGTCTCCGTTCTATCCTTCATACATGCTCTTTCAAGACAAGAGACCCCCTCATTGCAGCTTCCTTCCAGCTGACACGCGAGGTTGCAAGTACTTTTTAATAGGAAAAAAAAACATTTGATTTACAATCAAAACATATGAAAAACCTTGCCCCGGAATAACAGGAAAAACTAAACCTTGCATTTAATACATTTTTCATTTTGAGTGCATGTTAGTGGATAAGCACATTCTCTCCATTTTTTGTTTTTGAGCACACAACTCAAAAATGGCTCCAAAAAATGAAAGGCAAGGGGGGAGAAAGCACAAGAGGAAGATTTTGTAGAAGATCACTCCCAGGGTTCAAAGCAGAGGTCAGATTCTGAGGCCTGACAGCATCATGGTTTTCCTGGATGACAGAGAACGCACCTGGGGTGGAGCGCCACACACCTTCTGGGTCACTGCATACTGACCTGACATTCCAATCTCCCACCCACGTAAAAGCAGCATTACCTTTCCATATGGAACCAAGGACATTGTTCTTCAGCTAAATGTCAGGCCGTCTTACATCACATGGAATCTTAAGAGAACAGCACAGTGCAAAAATTGACATACCCCCCCCCCCCCCAAACCAAGTATGAAACAGCTCAGAGGTGAAACAGTCCTAAAGCATTAGAGAGTAACATTGTGTCACTTGAAGAGCCGTTCTGAATCTTCCTCGAGTTTGCAAAAGAACTTTCAAAGAAAAAAGAAAAAAAAAAAAAAAAAATGTTTTTCCACTTGGCAGGAGGCCGGCACCAAGAAGCCCAGTGACAGATGACCGAGTGCAGCCCAAGACGACCCTGTGCGGCGTCCAACTGGGAACGCCGTCCGCATAGCTGTGCCTGCCTCAGAATAGCCCGCACCCTCCCCGTCACTCCCGAGTTGACACGACGGCCGACTCTGCCCAGGAGCTTACCATGTTTGCTAAAACCCAACGCGGATCACTTACAGGCATCAGTTTGCCAAGCAGTAACCATGAAAAGATGATAAAACTTGACTCAGGCGAAATAGCTCATGTGCTGCTAAAACCCAGTGGCTGAAGGGGGGGGGGGCATGGACTGAGCAAAGCTGCCACCCCCGTTGCACGCTAACAAATGCTAAAAAGTGGATCGGAAGCCATGATTTAATCTTTTTTCCCCACTTTTTATTTATTATAATTATTTATTCAATTTCCATTTCCTTACTCCCATTTTAAAACAAGTCCAGTATTGTACTATGTTTAGGTCCAGTCCGGCTGAGCTGGGTCTGGTGCGCCTCCCGATGTGATCAGATCTGTTTCTCGGACTTCTTTAATTCATTCTTCTCATCTTCCTCCTCCTACTCCACGCCATCCTCTGCCTCGTCGCCTTGGTCGCCGTCCATTAGCAGCGCTGCATACTTACTGGCGGAGCTGAATTTCTGCGGACCAGAATTAGCAAGTCTGAAGCCAGGGAGCGACAAGGGGGATTTCGAAGGCCCAACAGCCGCAGCCAGCGTGGGGCAGGCGGGCGATCAGGTGTGCAGCCCATCACCAAACATGTGGCGGCAAATGGTCATTAGTAGTCATGAAAAATGTAGATACCACCTTGTGTGTGCATGTACTGACATGATATAATCATAGTCAGCCTGTATGGGACCACATACGACTAATACCCTGTTTGTCACCAAGAAACTCTGATCCCAACCTGATAAAATTTAACAAGCAGGAAATTTGCCAGAAATTCCATAAAGATCTACTACAATTTAAAACAAGTCATCTTTGACATGACTTCACAGTGGTGCTTGCCGTTTCAGACAGACCGAGAGATTCCTCAAAAGGACCGAAAGTTCCCCGTTTGCTGATGAACCGGCAGTAAACGGCATCGTTTCAGCCCCGTTCCTTTCGTGACGGGCATCAGTTTCACATTGAGGCTGATGATCTGACTGATTTGTAAATATTTACAGAAGTAACAACGCTAATTATGCACTGGCCCTTCCAGCAGTGTCACAAGGCTTAACGACCACAGCAAGCAAGTGTGCTGAGCATGAGAGGCCTGAGGGGGGCGCTGTGCTGAGACACTCACAGGGCTGGGGGATTCCTCGTATCTCTTTGGCTCTGGCACAGGTCTGCAGTCTCGCTCTCTTCTACCATCCTTTCTGTAATCAATGCAACAAGGAAGTGAAACGTGCTTCGTTGGGTATAACACCCACCACTCAAGCCACTGAAGGCAGTTATGGCCCCGAGGACGGACAAAGCAGTACTTAGGGTGACCCGAGGGCATGAGAAACAAGCTGCAATGTTAATACTTAAAACAGGAAGCCCTGATTTACAAGTGAACACAGGACACCAGAGAATCAAGAGGACTTATGCAGGGTCCCTAAACTCTGCCAGTCTTCTGAGTGGAGCTGAAACTTTCTCATGTGTCACCTGAGACCAAATACAGAGCTTCTGACCAATACTCCCTGGCGGCTGCCAATGTCTTCCACATGACACCGATTAATACTATAGGGAGTGATTTCAGACATCCAAAAGTACAAGGAACCAAGGAGGACATGACTAACTGCAGCTCAAGGAATGCTACTGAGCTCAGAGCCTAGAGGCTGGTGGAGCTGAGGGACCCTGCACTGTCACCCATGAAGGCTGACCTGTCTGGCTCCTTTTTCCGGTCTCTGCTGGTAGCATCTCCTCTGCCCCTGCCCGCCCCAGGGACGGTGGCGCCCCCCCGGCCCCGTGCAGGGCCCCGGTCCCGGCGCACACCGTCCACCTTGTTCTCATCTGCAAGGAGAGCGCTGTGCTAAGGAAGGGTAGCGTGGCGCGACCAACCGCACAGGACTCTGTCTTAACCCTAAATACCAGCCATCATGAACTCCTCAGGGCTATCCATCAGCTGAACAGTAAATGAACAGCCACACAGGATTTTTCAACACTCGGGAAGCAGACCAAGCATTAAAGGTACCCGAGGAAGAAGGTGAGTAGAGGGCGAAAGGAAAGGAACATACGATTCCCTCAGCATCGAGGGATGCCCTTTTCTTGCCCGCTAAGGGCCATCCAAGACTGGCCATCCTGCACTCTTCATCGACCCGGACACACTGTTCTAAATGTCTCTGTGCTTCACATGCACAGACAATTCCACACAAGTGAGACGTCACATGCCGGGCAAACAGCGGTGTGGCAAATCCACAAGGGCAAAGGAGGCGTGAAGAAGGACAGCGCCAAGGAACTCCAGGGGCCCAGTGGCCAGAAAGGCTTAGAACGGAGGTCTAGCAATGGCTACGCTACTCTCCCGAATCCTCATCCCTTACACCCGAGAGCCAACAACCAGCCCACCAAACAGGACGGTGACCCTTTCAACAGGTCCCAATATCCCACAGTGGTCATTCATCAAGCGGAATATCCATCAGCGCCTTGCGATTTACAAATGCCCTTCCAACCTCTACCGCAGATAAAGCGTCAGTGGCTGGATCAGTCACACGTACTGGTTCCTCTGCCTGCTGTGTACTTCCACATGTGTGGCAACACCTCAGTTTCCCCTAATACCCATTTCAAGGTCACACCCACAGCTCCGTATAAGTGACGCCACTCAAATTCAAGCGATACAAAGCCCATCCATTCACAAGTGTGCTGCAGGGAATGACCTACAGCCGGGCTATTCAACTCAGGCCCTTGATTCCAAATCCAGGCCGTGTTTTCAGTTCTCCCAGGTTGTTAGTTTAATAATTACTGATTCTGGTCAGAGGCATCACACCTGGCCCACAGGTGAAGGAAGGCTGAAAAATCAGCAGGGCTTGGCCCTCGAGTTGAATAGCCCTGACCTACAGTCTTAGGCAGGCAGAACCCAGAGCCCCTGGGAGGGAAGGGGGCTTTGAGACACAGCTGCCTATACTGGCAATGCCGGGCACCAGTACGCTCATGTTAACCACAGAGGGGGCTGAAGGCCCAGGCGATCCTTCCTTACCTTTGCCGCGCTGAGAGGGCTTCTCATCCACTGAGCCGGAGGAGCTGAAACAGACACACATATCAGACATAGCAGGAAGAACCACCAAAGAACACTCATGTTCTAGCAGTGAGGGCTTCGTTTTCAGATTAATTTGTTCATGTTTTGTTTTCTAGAAAAAGTAGAAAATTAAGAGTGCAGAGAGAGACATGCAGACACCCCCCCCCCCACACACACACACACCCACACACACACACACACACACACACACACACACACAC
>JABFEA020000110.1:27905814-27919526 GCA_019775915.2 Cyphomyrus plagiostoma
GTTGCTTCCGGGATAGGCTCCGGACCCCCCGCGACCCAGTTGGATAAGCGGTTTAGAAAATGGATGGATGGATGGATGAACTAACTGAGGTCCTTTCTATATTCCTGGGGGCTACTAACCAGTGGATGCCAGCATGGAAATCAGGTGAATTGCAGTGTGCAATGATTCCACTGCAGAGGAACAGTGGGTGCTTTGGGTGAAAGGAGGCTTGCAGGTGGCGGGCAAGAGAGTTCAGCATATTTAAGAACATTTAAAAAGGACAAATGAGAGAGAAGAGGCTTCCTTTACGGGAGAGAAAGAAGTGGTCAAAGAAATGCACCAGAGTGTGACACTCACACTGAGACCTCGGAAAAAGTCCTTGATGGAATCCTCTGTGACATCATATGGGAGGTTCCCTAAAAAGGCTGTATAGGGGGGGCTGCGGGGGAGCCGCTTGCGATCCACGTTGGGTTCTCGGGCAGCCCGGGGGGCCGTGGGCAAGAGGGAGCGGTCGATGGGGGGGGCCCGGTACACATCATCCTCTGTGTGCCAGGAGGTGGAGACTGGAAAAGATGAACAACTTCAAATGCAGCACTCTGATCCCACAGAGCAGAGAACATGGGAAGGACTCTTCAGAGTCTTATCAAAACCATTTAATTAGAGGCTCTGCACATCGTTGGCCTGTTACATCACATTTTCCCAGGGTACATAGGATGTCTGACAAAGCAGCATTATTCAATCACTTCTTAAGTTGTATGTGTTCTCAGTTAATATCAGCATAATACAAACGAATGAACCGGAGGAACTAATCAATGAACACGCACCACAATGCGTTTGCTGAAGAACTGAAAGCACACGGGCGATCGGCTGGATTTGAGTACAAGGCACCATGCTGGTTACGCTCAGCGGCATTTACTAAACTCATATTTCATACTTAACATACTCCAGTTATTTTGGCTTTAGCAGGCTTAACGGATCGGCTGGATTAAACACCAAGACACACAGCAGACCCCTGCGAAAGCACTGTGACAGATTAAGCACTGAGGAGATGAGCTGAGCAATGAGGCCGGCTGCTCTCACCATCCCCTTCCAGGTCGTCGGTCTCATCCGCCCAGCTGGTGGGTTTGGTGGGGTAGCTGACAGGTGCGCTGCCACCACTGTCCTCAGCAAGGAAGTCGGTCAGGGTGAGGGTCTTCCCTTTCTTATTCTTCTTCTTAGCTACACACCAAAAATTTTAAAAAAAAGTTACAACTAATAGCCATGCCTTAGAAAAGACTTCAGTTTAAAATACAGACGGCTCCTCTACTTAAGAACTTAACTTACAAACTTTCAGGCATACGAACAAAGAGGACTGTAAGTCCAAATTGTGTTTGTTACGCTCCCGTTTCCTGTCCACAACATCAGTTTTCTGCGCGCCAATTCCACCTAGTACGACTTCTGGCCGCCACTCCCGCCACGCAGCAGCGTAGCGTGTGTACTCCCAGCATCCTAGTTCTTAGTACTTGTGTATACTCTTAAAATGATCTTGAATAATGATTCACAAACATTTCAAGTTGCGAACGGCCGTTCAGGACGCATCTCGTTTGTGGAGAAGCGTCTGTATTGGTACATAAGGACAAATCCCATGAAAAGGGCAGCCACAGTTTTAGTTTGGAATAAAATCCTCAGGCTGAATGTGAGTGATTGATTTTAGGAAACCTCAAACTGAATGCTATGTCAATTTTTTTTACAATGCTTCACTCATTCACAAGGGGTCTCCAACCATTCTGAATCAAGCTAGAGACATGACGACTCTCCCGTTCATTTAATGCTGCCACAACGTTCAAGACAAGTAATATTAAATAGCAATAAAGTATAAGTTTGCTGGGAGGGGAGACAAAAACTTGCATAACAATATGAACCCAGTAGGTAGCCTGAATAATGCTGCGGTCAATAGAAGCACAAGCTGTGGATGTAGCATCTTTGTGGATGTAACATTTCAGCTTGCACCATCCATGTACAGGTACAGCCAAATTCAACAAAACTGCCAAAATCTCATCAGAATCAGAAAAACTTTATTGATCCCGGAGGAAATTGCTCATGAATTCATGTATGAATTTCACATTTTACTGCCTCAGGAAGAACTTGAACAGAAGTAGGTATTGATAACTAGTGGTTTCTTTCCAGGTGGATATGGATCGCTGATCCCCCACTTCATTTTTACACGTAGAAGAATATTTTTAAGGTTAAACATCTCAATCATTAAAATTAATGAAACTTTCTTGGCACATCATTCCTTTTTAGCTGAGTATGCAAAGTATTTAATCGATTTGCAGATGCAACCCGAAAGGCACTCAAAGATCATTCAAACCACTAAAAGAAGCTACCGATCCTCAGAGAGTGGACGTTAAATAAACAAACACGGACAAACATACACGGACTGCCCCAGTAACTAAAACATGTACCGTAATCACATGCGTTTCAGAATGAGAAGCCCTGACAGGTCAGAACAAAGAGAGCCCCGGAACCACCGCGGGAAAACCATGATGTCAGAACATTTTTCCGAAGGGAGCATCGCT
The DNA here is from genome assembly GCA_019775915.2 of Cyphomyrus plagiostoma. Classification (NCBI taxonomy): domain Eukaryota; kingdom Metazoa; phylum Chordata; class Actinopteri; order Osteoglossiformes; family Mormyridae; genus Cyphomyrus; species Cyphomyrus plagiostoma. Next base: position 27,908,352 of record JABFEA020000110.1, read on the forward strand.
TGTTTGTGTTTATAGATCTGCGTCAGAACCGAAAGCTACAATGGGAACGATTTAACGTACACTGATAACACAAATACATAGACTTGAACACTAACAAAGGAAAAGAACATAAATTAGTACAAACACGTGCACCCTCTGTGAACTGCATATCGGAGAAATAAAAATTTAAGACCTGGTAACAAAACCACACCAGTCTTCTTAAAAGTTTATGAGCAATGACTACACGATATTACGTATGGAGAGCTGGACTGAGAACCCTTGAACAAGAGCAAGCAACCAGACGTGTTAAACAGCCCGCTTCAAACGAGTCCAGCTAGCATTCTGTACGGCACTGAATCACCTAAAAACACGTCGGCGCCGAGCCAGCACACACCCCCAGCCCCCAAGGTGATCCCGCCCGCACCATGTTTTACCATCATCTCCACCAAACGCACCATCTTGGTGAACAGGGCACTTCGGCGCTGTTTCACAAAACGCCAGTAGAACAACTTGGCGCGTTTAACAAACATGTCAGCGACTGGGGTAACAGAGTTAAGCCAGTTAACAGACATGTAAAATGAGCACGTGCGATGCCTATAAGCGGGAAGTGCATTCGAACTAAAGTCGGCCTTATCCACTTAGATATAACTTACACGACAGTAGTACTGGTGAGTTCCCGCACACGATTCGTCCCCTGACCTCACAATAAGCCAGGCGGAACTTCACAACAGTTTCATTTTCATTGTTTCGGTAGTCGGATATTCAGTGCACCGAGCTGCTTCACTGACACCACGGACCACACGCCGCCCCGCCAAGGCCTGGCCCAGCCCAGATATCCCCGAAGTGCTAGTACGTTAACGTCGGGTTGAGTGACCAATAACGGGCCGCACGGACTCGGCGTACGCCGCGCTACCCCCGCACGGCTCGCCCTGCGCTGTCCGACCCTCCCTTTAAACTTTCGTGTCCCCAGACCTACGGAAGAGCACGTGGGGAGCTCGAGAACAGCCGCGCGGCGCGCCGCCCCTCCCTCCGTTCCCCGCCGCGCCTGCGCTTCGCCGTGCCGCCGAGCGACTGATAATCGCTGGACAAAACGTGGCAGAGTCTTCGCGCTCCCGTCGCAGCCGCCGCCTCGGCCACACGCGCTCTGAAAGCGACATCCTATCCCGCAGAGGGCCACCGGCGCCATGATATTTCAACGCTGCATACTACCCGTACGACATGTCGCAGCTCCGCGAACAGTATCTGGCATAGCACTGTAGATTCAACCCCTCGCCTGCCCCTCGTCTCCTCTGCGTCAATTCTCGGACACCAAGCGGGTTTTCAACCCACTCCGTGCACAAAAAATACGAACAATGCTGTCACGCCAGTACTAAGACGCTAATATTAAATTGTTGGCCCCCGATAAATCATGTCGCGACAACAACCGCATATTCTTCTCATATTATCCACACCGGCCCAGCCCGCCTCCTCACATAAACCTCACCTGACGCCGCCATGATGGAGAGTGAGTCTGCGTCGAAGTGTCCCGGATGCAGGCGTCACATGCTTATCGTCGGGACCGCGCATCAGTGCTCCCGAGGACGTATATCAGCAGGTCCTGGCGCTTAAAATGTTGGAAGCTTTGTTTTCGGTTTTTCTTGAATATTTGGTCTAGCACTGGAAATTAACGTTGTATTTTGGTTTTTAAAAAATAAACTTATTCTATATTCCTATTAGCATTATTATATTGATTATTATATATGTAGTAATATTACTTCTACTACTATTAATATTACTACTACTACTGCTAATAATAATAATAATAATAATAATAACAGCTAGACTTAGAAGAAGGGTCCCAGTTTGTACCTTGACTTGTCGCTAGGGCAGTACCCTCAAGGGTAACTGTAGGAAGGGGCCCTGTATGGAAGGGGCGCTGTATCGTGCGGGGTGGTTAGGATGATTCCAAGTGACTCCTGAGTGATAGGAGCCCTATAAAATTTGGGACATAACTGGACTGGTCTGGGCTAGGGACCACAGTATGATTCATGGGGCCCAAAATCTCAATGCCTCTGGCTGTAGGTAATTGTACCTTTTTAGGTACAAAAATGGAGGAGCATCCCTGATGTATAAGCAACATTAATGTACCCCCAATGGTACAAAAATGTTCCCCAGAGTCCATTTTTGTACCTTAAAAGGTACAATTACTTCCAGCTAAAGGTAAAGTTGGCAGACCCTTAAGGGTAAAGCCCCAGTAACAGGCAAAGGTACAAACTTGTGTCCTTTTTTCTGAGAGTATAGAAAAGGTGATTGTCGGAACGATAGCTTTGCATTCCCCGAACAGCCCCATCACCTGCGCTGCTCATCTAATCCATGCTCCTCCCACATCCACTAACCTGTACAATTTCTAGAGGTACTGGATGGATCAACTGGAAATGTGAAAGGCAATAAATGTGCTTTTACCCAAATACTGTGAGAGCTAACTGTGACACTTAATTCTGACACTACATCTATTCATTTTTTAATAGATAAAAGTTCAAGTTTTTATTGTTTTCATCCAGTTTTTATTGTTTTTATCCAGTATATGACAATATCATCCAAAACACAGGTTACAAATTTTTACAAATACTGCACATCAGGGCCAGAATATACACCGTGGCTATAATTAACAGGTGCAGACGGAATACTAATTAAGGAGAGAGAAGATAAGTAAATAATCTTACCAAAAATAAAAATATGAAAAATGATTGTGTCACTTGTAAAGACAACGACACAACAGACCAAAAGTCTTCCCAAACCGGAATGCCCACAAGAACCCCTGCTTTATTCTTATTATGTAGTTTGTAGAGCAAAGGTTTGTACGAAGCTGTCTTAGTCATCACAATGACCCATTCTTTTAACTCTGGGGTTTTGGGAGTTTTCCAGTGTCTCAAAATGACTCTAGCTGTCACAGAGACCCCCACCATAATCACAGGGAACTCTCCGGTTGTAAGATTTGGCATCTGCTCCCTGTCACCCAATAGATACAACCTTGGTGAAAATGGTATTGTTGTTCCAAGCCATTTGCTCAAAATATTTAAAGTTTGGTGCTATAAAGGCTGAATAAGTGGACAGTCCCAGATACAATGAATAAAAGTACTTACATTCTTTTGACATTTCCAGCAAACATTATTATTAGTCACACCCATTCTATTAAGTCTATGAGGTGTCAGATAAAACCTGTGTATAATTTTATATTGTGCAAATTGTCCTTTAGCTTCTCTTACATATTTGCCAGTATTTGACAATATTATGTTTCCTTATTCTTTTCCATATTGTCTTTATATTAATGCAGTCATTGCTGAGCAAATGGTTGGTTGTCCTGTAAAATACAGAGGCTTTTTCCTGAAAATGAGGCAGTGTTAGGAAGTCCAAGGCATGATTTCCATCTGTGCGCTGAAATTTGGTGAGAACACAATTTCTGATTTGAAGATATTTCCAAAGATGATCTTTCCCCTTTAAATTATACTTCTGTACGAGATTATTATAAGACATAAATACACCATGTTCAAACAGGTCTGTCACAGTACACAAACCACTCATATGCCATTTCTTCCAATACATCAGTGATTTCCCAGTACTAATAGCATTATTGTATCACAGGGAAGACATCTCGTGAATCTTTGCCCATACCTCTCTTGAGTGCTCCATAACAGGATTTGTGGTTGTATCTCAACACTGAGAGAGGTGCGCAATAGGTCTGTATGGCCATGACAAGGTTTTTTCAATAGTAACCCATTCTAATTGAGTATTATTGTGCCAATGCATGGCTAATTTGGCCATTTCAAAGGATATCTGATATAACCGAAGATCAGGCAATCCCAGGCCTCCCTTATCACGAGGCACACATCATTTATTGAGATTTATCCTGGGCCTTTCTCCACTCCATAAAAAACGTTTAACCATTATATCGTATTGATTAAAGATCGACTGTGGTATTGTAAGTGGCAGCATCATAAGCACATAGTTAAACTGAGGCGAGACCACCATTTTAATTATATTCACCTTCCCCCATAAAGTTAACTGAATTTTGTCCAAATTATTTCTTATATTTTGTAAAAGTGGTGCCAGATTTAGCATGGGAATCTCTTCTAACTACCTGCTTATCTTGATACCCGAATATTTCATCTCTCTTGGAATCCATCTAAAGCTAAATTTAGTTACCATATTTGCATTACATATTCCGGATATAGGCCCCGCCTCTGACTTTGTTCAGTTGATTTTGTATCCAGACAGTTTAGAATAGGATTGGACTGTCTCCATTAAGTAAGGTAAGGATTTATCTGGATCTTTTACCAAGGCCAAAATGTCGTCGGCATACTGTATAAGAACAACTTATGTTCCCCTTGTACGCCTTTAATGTTTGTATTAGCCCTGATGGCCATGGCCAAAGGTTCCAGTGTAATATTGAATAATAATGGCGACAGCGGGCATCCCTGTCGTGTCCCCCTGGTGAGGTCAAAAGGCGGAGAAACTTTACCATTAGTAATCATGCATGTCTTAGGGGCTTATATAATGTTTGAACCCACTTGATAAAACAAGGCCCAAACCCAAAATTTGATAACGTTGTAAATAGAAATTCCCAGTGCACCCAATCAAACGCCTTCTCCGTGTCAAGTGAGAGAGCGACGATCGGGTCAGGTTTTTCTCTGTTTAGCCAGATTAAATGAAGTAACCTTCTCATGTTGTCTATTGATGACCTATTCATCATAATCAGGGTTGATCAGGGTTTATGATGTTGGATTACACCTTCTCTAGCCGTAACGCAAGAATTTTACTAAGGATCTTACAGTCTGCATTAATGAGACTTATTGGCCGATAATTTGAGGGTTCGGTGGGGTCCCTATCTTTCTTAGGAATCACCGATATTAGAGCGTCATTAAAAGACGGGGGTAGAGATCCAGTAGCATATGCCTCATTATATACTTCAGTTAAAATGGGTGCAAGTAAATCTATAGACTGTTTATAATATTCAACGGGAAACCCATCTATCCCTGCTGATTTTCCATTATGCATAATAAATATATCTTTTCTGACTTCAAGTTCTGTTATTGGGCCTTCTAACATATTCATCTCCTTTGGGGACAATGGTGGCATTTTGAGCTTGGAGAAAAAACTAAGCAATTCTTCCTGTTTAGGACTAATGTAAAACACATCATTTATCTCGTTTGTTGATGTTACTATTGTGTTTCCTTTCTTAATAGCTGTTATTAAATCACATGTAGTCTTTTGTTTCAACTGTCTAGCAAGCAGTTTAGCAGTTTTCTCCCCTTCCCCATAAAAAGTAGTCCCCTTTTCTAAGTAAGGCGTATTCCACATTTTTATTATAAATTTCCTGTAGTTCAAATTTAAGTTTACAAATATCTTGGTATAACTGGTTTGAGAAGCACTGAGATAATTCTTGTTCATAATTTTTAATTTTATTATCTAATTCCTGTATTCTGCCATGGTCCTCCCTTTTCCTTTTAGATGCGTACCCTATATAAAATATATATAAAGCCCATATATATATACGTATCTTGCGCATGCTTGTTTATGAATAATCATTGCACAATGGGCCGATGAAGCGTTCCGCTTCCTCAGTACTGGTAAAGCTACGGTTTCTACCTTTCCAGGTAAATCTCAGCGTAGCAAAAGCAAGCGTGTATCTCACATTTAACTGTTGAAGCACTTTCTTGGCAGGCAAAAACATCTTCCTTTTTCCAGCCAATTCCCTCGTCATGTCGGGAAACACGGATAAGTTCCTCCCACTCAATTCCACGGTGCTCACGCGCAGCTCGCAGTACCATCTCCCGTGCTGTCTGCCTCAGAAACCCGATCAGTTGATCCTCACTCAGCATTGCGGTCAGTGTTCGATGAGCTCTCTCAATTTCGAATTCCCCCTCCATGTCGATCCCCAGGCCCTCACCCAAAACTTCTCTCACACATCTCTCCAAGGTGCCGTTCGTCCCATACTTCTCTTTCAGACCCACGGGCCTTACATTGTTCCTCTTGCTATGGTTCTCAAGCATTTGAACCCGATCCCACAAAGCTTTAATCTTCTTAATCTCTATCATCTTTACCTGTCTACCTGTCGCCATCCCCTCTGTCACATCCTCCAAGTGTGAGATACGGCCCTCTGCCGCTTCCATTCGGCCTTGCAACCCGTCCACAGTGTCTTTTAACTCCGCCATTGTCTCTATAATGGCGATTGTGTCCGCTGCCATTAGCTGGTCTTGCTCATTTTAGTAACTTCGGTGAAAACTTTCTCCCGGTTCACTTCAGCGTCAGTCTGTTTTCTGGGCAGGCTTGAAGTTGCTGTAGCCTCCGTGGGTGACGGGGTCTGTCTAGTTGTTATGCAGTTTGTTTGCTTGAAATATTTGGATGTTGTCGCCATTGTTTTACAGTCGAAAAACGTGATCAAGTCCCTAGAATCTGGATCGTGGATGTTTTCAAAGTAAATGTCAAGTACTTCGCCATTAATTAAATGAGAATTAGCGAATGGGTAAGAGCTTATCTACTGAGCTGCCATCTCGCTTGAGGTTCTCACCTGACTCCCTTCTATTTATTTATTAGACATTCATCTCAGGATCCAATTCAGACTTTTTTCAGTAGATCTGGCACTTGTCAAAGTTTCAACTAATTCTATGGCAGAAATTAGGTGTTATGGTCATCTAATTCTGAATACTGTGCATGATAAAAACCATTATATGTACAGGCCTACATGTTTGTGCCTGTACCTTTATAAAAATTCATAATATGTTGGTATGTACATTTTTATCACTGAGGCGATGCGATACACATCTCATTGCATTGACAACGATCCAATACATTAAAGATATATATGAAGGGATTCACCCCTATTGCGATGCAATGCGCTTTGACACAACATGACGCAATGCATCCCTGAACATGCTTTCAACTTGCACAACTCTTGGCCACTGACAGCAGTGGAGTGGAGGACTGGAGATGAGGCAGCGCACTTGAGAAACCCCAGAGTTGAGGGGGGATCAGTCTGAATATAAAATTATTAGTCAAAGAATATTGGTCAGATTTCTAAATAATAAAGTCATAGGATCTCTGCTAATAATTGTATATGAATGTAACCCTGACTGTGCGCTGCTTCCCACTCCAGTGGATGGGGCAGGCCAGGTACAAAAATGTTCCCCATTCTTTTCCCCAGACAGCCCCGTCACCTGCCCTGCCCTCCTAATCCATACACCTCCCCACTGACTCACTCACCGAAATAGCTCCCGTTGTGACACTGCGCCGTGTGTTGGTATATTGGTGATGGTGAGGAAAGTGCAGCTTCTGCAGTCACAGTCTGGCTGGCTTATGTGCTCCAAAAGAACGTGCTGATAACTTTCCCATAGCAGGTACGTAATCTTCTCGAGATGTGTGTGTGAGCTGTCCCCATAAAGATATGTTTATCCGACATGTGTGTGTGTGTGTGTGTGTGTGTGTGTGTGTGTGTACATGCAGACCGAGGCATGGCAGCGACCGACAGATGACAGGAGACGGTTTAAACCGAACATGCTCTTCAATGCAGCCCTGAGAAGGACAACGTTCCAGTAATAGCGACAGGGGTTTGCTGACACATAATTACAGGATAATTACACAATGGCATGTGAGGATCACACTTACGACACAGGTAAAGGTACATGCGACACTAGGGAAACACAACACAAGTATTAACACTAACAACAACAATTCCACAAAGGGGCTATTTACAAGCACTTGTGAGCATGCTGGGATATTAAATGCACCTCTCCCCGAAGGTCAGCTGTCCTGGCAACCAGCACTCCCAGTCCCCACCTCCATTCTGGGACAAGGCTCCTCGGTCCTGTGGCAGCCTCCAGTGCACCATCTCCAAAGGGGGGCAAAGGGGGCGGGCAGCCACTCACGAGTGCTGGTGGGGCTAGCGCACGCTGGTGAGCGGGCAGACGCTGGCATCGCAGGTTCCCCCTGGTTCCCCCTGCTGCCCCTCCGGCTCCCTGGATCGGAAGGCCTCGCGTTGCCGCTCCTTGCCGGCCATCTCCTGCAGCAGCCGCAGCACTTCTCCACCAGCCGAGCCTCCGGAGCGCGCTCGAACTCCCCCACTTTCATGCACTCCTGTGCAAGAGTGACCAAGCAGCCATGACGCGCCTCCAAGCGGTCATGCAGCGTGCCCTCCGCCTCCTGCTTCTGGAGGTCTTCCACAGTGCTCTGCCTTTCCACCATGTTCTGCCACATCCGCTCCCTGTCTTGCTCGATCTGCATCCGCTGCCCCTCCGGATCACTGTGCCAGCCAAGCTTCCAGTGTGCGGCATGCTTCCTCATCACTCAGGAGATCAGCGTTCACTAGAATCAGATTAATAGTTCGCTTTGCTGTCAGAGTGTTCACCCATATCACATCCGCTCAGTGTCAGCCCCTGATGACCCGAGAAAGATAAAAATAAAGATGCTTTATCGTCATTGTACAAGTATAATGAGAATTAAATCGCATTAATCAGCCTTTTCAGAATCTCATGGTTTTTCTTTATTGTATTGTTGTGGCTGGCTATCTGGAGACCCATGCGTGGCCTGAAACTATGAGGCAAATAATGTCTAATAATGTATTGGTTCAAAATTGACATGTTCTTTTTGCACGATAAAAAACTGAACAAAAAACTGGACATTTTTATTTACAGTATATACACAGGATGTATTAAAGTCAACAAGAACGGTATTTACAAAATCAAAGTATTTTTAACTTTTGGCTATTTCACTTAGAGGATATCAGATCTGGAAAACAAGTTTAGCTTGCCTTATGGCTGAATTATATATAAATGATAAAATAATTAATCACACTCACGAATTAGGTATCTATATACAGTATGTCTTTGTGGGGACTCTCCATTTATTTCTACAAGCAAAACCCTAATCACAGCTATGAGAACCTTAACCTATATGCAGCCCTAACCCTAACCATAAATAACCAATCAAAAAACAAGCCTTTTTGCATTTCTAGTTTTTTATTGCAGTCACAAATTTTTTATAAAATTGAGTTTCCCTTTGTGGGGACTGAAAAAGTTCCTCACAACATTAAAATAACTGGTTTGGTCCCCGCAATGCAATATTTAAATGTACACACACACACACACCTGTAGTTATATCTTTGTGGAGACCGTTCATTCATTTCTATGGGAAAAACCCTAATCCCAACAATGACAGCCTTAACCCCTACCCAGCCCTACCCAGTAACCAAACAAAATACAAGATTTGTGGCATTTTAGTTTTAAGCTTACAGTCACTGATTTTTAAAAAATTGAATTTCCCCTTATGGAAATGGGCATACTTAAGGATCTGAGCAACTTTGACAAGGGTCAAATTATGATGGCTAGATGGCCTGGTAAACACTTTTCCCAAAAGGCAGGTCTTGTGGGGTGTTCCCAGTATGCAATACCTACAGTACCAAAAGTGGTCCAATGGAGGTCAACTGGTGAACTGGTGCCAAAGGCTCATTGATGCGCATGGGGAGTGAAGGCTAATCTATTGGATCCGATCCCACAGGAGAGCTACTGATCTCTGGTCTGATGAGTCACATTTTTTGTTACATTATGCGGATGGCTGGGTGTGTGTATGTCATTTACCTGGGGAACAAAATGGTCCCAGGATGCACTATAGGAAGAAGACAAGCCAGCGGAGGCAATGTGATACTCTGGGCAATGATCTGCTGCTTGGGTCCAGCCATTCATGTGGATGTACTCACACGTACCACCAAATTAAAAATTGTTGCCCTAAAGTACCCCTCTTCATGGCAACGAGATTCCCCTAATGCCAGTGGCCTATTTCGGCAGGATAATGCACACTGCCACACTGAAAAAATTGTTCAGGTTTGAGGAACATGAAAAGTGAAAGTGGTTGTCTTTGTTGACACACAACAGCAAAACATGTCCTTCACGTTTAACCCATATGTGACACAGCAGCATCATGCTGAGGGTACCTAACTGGTTAGGGATTCCAACCATCAACCTTTCAATCACAAGCATGCTTCCCTAACCATTGGACTACCAGTGTTCAAGAAGTTGACTCCAAATTCCCCCAGATCTCCAGTCTGATCAAGCATCTGTGAGTAGTGCTGGATAAACAAGTTCGGTCCATGGTCACAGCTGAAGTTAAAGGATCTGGCTGTAAATTCTGTAGCACTTTCTGTGACTTAACTTAATGCTATTTGGTTCATCAGCACCCGTTCTTCGGCTATGTGGAACTACGGCTAAACGATACAATAAATGATTAATATTGTTGGCTAAAAGTTGTTTTAAAATTACTTTTAGTGGGGCATCTGAATGGGTTAAGTGGTAGTTACGCTGGTGACTGTCTTGCTGCTTTCCATAGTTCAGGTATGTTCCTTTTAAATATGGCGTTTTGCTGATTGGTGTTTTGTAGTAAGTCAGCGTTCATATTGCCTAATTGGTTTTGAATCTTACAGTAGCTTTTAGTGCTGAATTCTGCCATTTGAGCGAGACATCGACTACAGGATTATCACAGCTGCAAGCTGTGGGTTAGCTTTTTTTTGAAGTTTTCAGATGCCTTTTAGTACATTTAGTATTGATGTTGCCATTGTATATTTTCGAGGATAATTTAAGTCCCATTAAAGTGTTCTTGGAGTGGCCGGGACATATCAGAGCTGTTTGTGCCTCTGATGTCATCTTCAGCTGGAGATTTTGTCATTCATCTTGGAGAATTGCTGTGTTCTCCCACAGTCTTCATTTTGTTGTTCGATCCACCCGGTAGTGACGGGGACCAGGCCATCTAAATCAAGTCTGATTCAGGACCAATACCTTGAAGGACAGAGTCCAAGTAAAGAACAAGACTTTAGGAGTATTAAGACTTAGACTTTTGGGGGTCGACACCAAGTCATGACCAGAAAAAATAGATTCACTTACTATAACCCTTACTCCAATAACCAGGGGCCAAAGCAGGATTTCTTGCTTAGCCAGATAGCTTTATGTATTTAAGGTAGTCTCAGCTAAATGAAGAAAAAGTTGATTTAACTGGCGGTTCCTGATAACTGACAAGTTATGCAACTAAGCAAGAAATCCATCTTTGTGATATAGGCCCCAGTTCTCAGCTTAGTATATGCAAGGCCACCAACTCTCACATACAGTTAGGCCCAAAAATATTTGGACAGTGACACAATCTTCATGATTTGGGCTCTGCATGCCACCACATTGGATT
>JABFEA020000110.1:27927326-27968234 GCA_019775915.2 Cyphomyrus plagiostoma
CCCCCCCCCCCCCCACCAAACCCGAAATGTGCCCACTCCATGTATATAACGTTAAGTCACACACAATAACTTAATCATTTTCCTGCCCCCCCCCCCCCCCCACTGGCTAGAACGGCATGTAAAACACCAATTTAACAGTGAGTGCATTCATTCAATTTTGATAAAAATAGGATACAGGTTAAATGATTGAAACAGGTAAATTCTAAGCCTGCCTGAGAGACCTTACTGTTTGTGGTAGAGCAGAAGCCCGTCGGGCTGCGGTTTGTGTGCTGGCCATGCAGCCTCCCTCACCCATATGTGGATATTCTCATGACCGTGAGGCCCCTGAGGTGGGGTCATGCTGACGGTGGCCCGAGGCTGGAGGCCGTCATTCTGCACCTTGTGCCTTTCTGGCATGACCCTCATTCATCACCTGAGCAGCGGCAGGGGTCAGTAAGCGACATCTCTTATTAACTCTTTCTTGGGGAGACCAGTCTCGCTCAGTACCAGGGTGTTGTCTGAAGAACATTAATGTATATATATGCAATTCCAGAATACCCCCGCCCCCCCCCCACCTGAAAACACCCCATCAGTTCAGCCCTTTGAATAGTTGTCAGCATTGTGTCTGGCTCTGTGAGTCATATGTAATCAGGCACACAAATGAATAAACAAGATTCGTGCCAAGCGAACAAAGCCTGCATTGTCGGGTCAGGTGGGATAGGGGGAAGATCAGGAGACACGCTATTGTGAGAAGACAGTTGTGATGATGTGCGGGCAGATGGTATATGAGATCTGCCGGGGCTCGTTCATGCAGGTAGATAAACATTGTTTGGTGGGGGGGGTTTGGTAATTTTGGTACCTGGCTGGAATCGCCATAAAAAACAAATAAAGTGAACTCACACACCCCACCCCCCACCAAAGCACACCCCCCCACCACTGCCCTCTGCATTCCTCTGCTCAGATAAGGCAAGATTTTCCATTTCTGGCACCAAATGCTGGGAAATGGGACTTTTTTCTTAAGCATAGCAATTTAGTTTGGTTTCATGTTGGCTTCAAATTCCATCCGCAGTGAGAGCAGGAAACAGCAGCAGGGAGAGTTTTCAAAACACTGTGTTCTGGACTATCCTGTGCGCTAAAGCTCGAGCTGACAAATCCTGTTCCTTCCGAGAGCAGACACACCACGACTCGCGTTGCTTTTGCATTTACACAAATTAAAGAACTACAGCAATTTGCTTGTCCTGCATCATGGGTGGTATTATCAGGCCTCAGTATGTTTGAAATGCTGGAAACACTTTACTTATAGAAGACATCATAACGGTCAGTATATAAGCTATTATACTGCATTATGGAGGTATCTATACACATTATCTACACACATCTATACACAATATTACATTATTTTCAGAAGCAAATTCTTGCATGACGGTCTCATGTGAAGCACAATCGCTTTTGGCTATGTCTTTTGCTTCAAGGTTGGCAGACAGGCAATGAGTGGGACATGCAATTAACATAGATTTACGTGCGCATGACAGGACATTACAGCCGACTGCAACAGAGTGAAAGCAGGAGCCTGTACAGAGAGTGGTATAAATATGTGTGCTCTGCCAGTCCGTGGGCGTGAGTACAAAGGTGAAGGGGCATGTGTGTGGCAGTCTTCAAAGACCAAGCCCATGTCGGGGCTGAAGCCAAATGCCCCTGCTTCACTTTTATGTATCAGACAAAGACTTCAACAGGCAGGGTGGCTCATAGTAAACCCTCTGGTCCGTGGAGCAAAAATCCACACGCCCATCCTGCCATTGAATAGGGCCCTGTGCTTTGCGCAGCCCTTCCATCGCCAGTCCTCTGGAGGACCCTGAGGCTGTCCCCTACAGCCCAGGAGCAGAATCTCTGACTCCAGGGACAGCGTGCTTCGGTCGTTATCCATCCCGCCAGCTCAGCTCAAAGGCTCTGCCCAGGTATTTGTTTTCACGGGCTTTTATGGTCCCAGCTCGTTAAGATGGCGCTTCTGGTGGCTGCTCTGCTTTTTAAACGCAGCCCGTAACATGTGGAATTTGACAGCACCTGTCATTTGCAGGAGAGTCGCCCATCGGAAAGAGAAAAGTCCAAAAAGTCAGTGATATTTCCTTCCGCGCCTGCGGCCTTATGAGGAGGCAGGTCTGTGACTTTTTTTATGGCCAGAAGCGGGGAGGTTAAAATGTGAGAATGACTCAGGGGCTGTGTGCATTCCTTGTGCTCAACTTATCTCGGGGATGGGCTGTAGTGAAAGAGTAAGGCTGAACACGGTCACATTATTATTAAAGAAAAGGCTGAACACGGTCACATTATTATTAAAGAAAAGGCTGAACATGGTCACATTATTATTAAAGAAAAGGCTGAACACGGTCACATTATTATTAAAGAAAAGGCTGAACACGTTCACAGTATTATTAAAGAAAAGGCTGAACACGGTCACATTATTATTAAAGAAAAGGCTGAACACGGTCACAGTATTATTAAAGAAAAGGCTGAACACGGTTACATTATTATTATAGAAAAGGCAGAACAGGGTCACAGTATTATTAAAGAAAAGGCTGAACACGGTCACATTATTATTAAAGAAAAGGCTGAACACGGTCACATTATTATTAAAGAAAAGGCTGAACATGGTCACATTATTATTAAAGAAAAGGCTGAACACGGTCACATTATTATTAAAGAAAAGGCTGAACACGTTCACAGTATTATTAAAGAAAAGGCTGAACACGGTCACATTATTATTAAAGAAAAGGCTGAACACGGTCACAGTATTATTAAAGAAAAGGCTGAACACGGTTACATTATTATTATAGAAAAGGCAGAACAGGGTCACAGTATTATTAAAGAAAAGGCTGAACACGGTCACATTATTATTAAAGAAAAGGCTGAACACGGTCACATTATTATTAAACAAAACGCTGAACACGGTCACATTATTATTAAACAAAACGCTGAACATGTTCGCATTGTTAAACAGGAGCCTGAACATGGTTGCATTGTTAAACAGGAGCCTGAACATGGTTGCATTATTAAACAGGAGCCTGAACATGGTTGCATTGTTAAACAGGAGCCTGAACATGGTTGCATTGTTAAACAGGAGCCTGAACATTGTTGCATTATTAAACAGGAGCCTGAACATGGTTGCATTGTTAAACAGGAGCCTGAACATTGTTGCATTATTAAACAGGAGCCTGAACATGGTTGCATTATTAAACAGTAGCCTGAACATGGTTGCATTATTAAACAGAAAGCTGAACATGGTTGCATTATTAAACAGTGGGCTTAACATGTTCGCCTTACTGCCAGAACAGTAAGTTCCTCTGGACCTATCCTGCTCCCACCTCTACTGTCTCTGCCAAGGGGAATTCCACAAAAAGCAGGATGGCCACATGACAGCCATGTCAGCGTAGCTCAACCCTTCACCGCTTGCCTCCGAATCGGAGTGGCCCAGTAAGCTTGCGAAAGCCATTTTCCCACAGCTGTCCACCCCTGGCACGGGACACTACACTGCGTAACTGGTTTGCGAGTTGGTGTTCGTTGGTGTACCCCATTCGATCACCAGAAAGAACCGCATGCAAAATGGCAAAACAGAAATACATAATTTCCCATGTCTCTCTTGCTCATGTTTTAAGCTGCATCAGTAATTCTTTGCATAAAAGCCGATAAACTTTAAAAACGTAAAGTGCAGAGGAGCGCTGTGCACGCTGTGTCGGGGGTTTGGAAATGGCTGACACCATAACATGGTTTTGGAGAACAGCATTAGTTACAGTTCGGAGCTTTTGTCACTAAGGTGCAGTGCTCCACATTCCGTCCATGGCTATCTGGCTGTAATTACCACGGCTGAGTCTCCAGGGCCAAGGAATGTGGGGGGGGGGGTGGGGAGGCACATCGTGAAAGGTTGCTGTAGCTCAAGTTGTGTGTGGCACAGTGCACAGTGACCACAGCTGGCTATGATGCATACCTACATACATATATGCTGCTCGAGTCCCAGTCTCAGGCCTCCTCCTACAACCTGCAGGTTAGAACTTTGTGTTCTCACAGACCAGGTCGCCTGCTGCCCCAAGGCATTTGGTGTAGATAAGATGAATCCAAGCTCAGTGACTTTGTGGTTATTCTGCTCCATCCATCCAGTCTCTTATCTGCTACAGGGTTGCAGAGGGAGAGCCCAAGACAGAGGAACACTCAGGATGCGTTCCCATCCCATCAGAGAGCACACACTCACACACACCCGCATACTATGGCTAATTTAACAGCCAGAATTCTACTAACAGATTTTTGGAAGAACATACAGACTCTTTGCACACTGGGGTGGGATTCAAACCCTCAGCCCTGAAGGTGAAAGGTAACAGCAAACTGAACTGTCATGCAGTCTACAGTATCTGCAGCAGTAACACATTTAATATGTAAGTACATAACACACACCAGAAAGAAACAAACACGCAGTAAGTACCTAAAGAATGCAAAAGAGAAGTGGGAAAAAAAACGTGAAAACGACGTATGAACATCATGAACTAAATGGTAATTCTGAAATAAATGGCAAGTGACCAAAAATGGTCATTTTATGAGCAGAGTACACAACTGGGACGGGGGAAAAGACAACTAGACTGAGTCAGTTGTTTAAGTTAGGAGCAACAGGGGAGCATTTTATAAAGCAAGGCTTTTTTCCAGAACGGAAAGAAAAACAAATAATCCCTGAGAAAAGTGTGTTTAAACAGGAAAAAGCAGCGAGTTGGCCGGACCTGAGGTGGGGCTGGTGTTTAACAGGAGAGTATTGTTCATTTCCATTTTTATCAACTGAACAAGAATCAGGTCTGAACTGGTATGGCTCATGGTGCATTATCAAAACAAAGAACTCAGTGACCATCCAAGTTTGGAGCTGAAAATTGTTCATCTGATTGTGTTTGTATCGTCCATGAACCGATGGTGTATAATAATCTAAAATGGCAGGTGTTTTATGGATTCAGATCATCCGAAAAGCCTAGACACTATTAGTATTTATTGATTTATTGATTGATTTCCTGGATCTATAGAAATATACTGAAAGAGCATGCATAAAACTGCCCTTATCAACTTCTGCACCTTGCAACAGGCTGTGTATTGCCTGGCTGAGGTGGGTAGCCTGGATTATGGATGGATATCAGCAATAACAGCAGCATTATGGGATTTTTTTAAGACATGTTCCGATTGAATTCATATGCAAGTTGTTTTTTGTACGACGTAACATTGTTTATAGCAAACATAGATCTTGACATGATGACATCTGTGTTCGGCCCTAATAGCTGTGCTGGTTCTCTATGAACAAACCAGCTGTTTGTCTGCGGTGTAGAATTATGTGCAGTTTCATAAGGTCATAAGGACCTGCCCCCCATCTGCTCACCTGTGCTCTTTTACTGGCTCTCCATTGGCAGGTGTGTGGATGCTAATGTTTATGCTGTTGTTTGCCATTGTGTCTGAACTTTTCCTGTAGGCTGTGAAACACCCCATGACAACAACATCCAGAAAAAAAGCAATTTTTGTGAAGAATTCCCATGCAGTCCAGGTTGTAGTTGGAAGTAGGATGGATTCATATGAATGCACAAATGTCTGTGTGATGGTCACCACCTTTTCTGACATTTCACAGATTGTTCAACAGAATCCTCTACTCTAAATTTAATGATTATGGTTTACAGTGTGATCATATTACTATTACAGGTATGACGTGACGTGCCAGTGCTGTGACTTACAGAGTATGGAGTACAGGACTCCTCCGATAAGTGGATCGCCAGGTATGATGAGCAGCTGTAGGCCTTGTTGGTGTCAAGCTGTCTTCCATGTAAACAAATTGTCTGTTAATTAGAGCAAATCTAACAATTACGGAACATCCGGTTTTTACCAAGTGAGCCAACAGTCAGTGTCTTGAAACATTCTTCATAGATATAATTGAGCTGTTCCTGAAGCACCAGCAAGTGATTAATGGACACATCTCTACCTGAGGTCATATATGTCAAAAAACATGTATATTGGCCACACCCCTTTTTACATAATTAAATTCTTCACCCTCCAATAGCCTCCTGCAGGTGGCAATCTCAGCTTCTGGCTCCATCATGACATTCTGCAGATTCCTCAAATTTACACTACGGGAGGCGCACAGCCACTCCGATCAGTCTCCAGGCACATAGTGATGTCATTGTCTTTCTTCTGCGTTGAAGTACACGTGCTTGCTAATCATGTTATTCTTTATGCTGTCATTTTTGCATGAGGCAGCAGTGAGTGCAGCCAGAACATCATTACTGAGGACTGGCAATTGTAACTGAGTCAATCCTGTATCTATAAAAAACTCTCATGCAATGCAAGTGGAATAAACTGGGCTCATGCCACGTCACAGGCAGCGGCTTAAGGTTGAGATGTCATACACACAAGTAGAAATATCTCCTGAATATTGGAATGAAAAATTATGAAACTGAACTGGATTGTCTTCATATTAAAAGACAACAGATGTGTGCCATCCCGTAGTAGGTGTAGCAAGGTGAAAAGTGGAATGTGGAAGTAGAGGTAGTATCCTGCATCGACTACTTCTTTGTTCTTGTACTTCTAGAAGCTTCATCTCATATTCGACCCTTATGTCCCCCAGTCTTTCAGCCAGACCCTGTCCCACAGCAGTATCCCTATGCGATGCTATGACAGACTGGGCCATCCGAACTTCTTGTCATAGTGCAAATACTGTTTTTTTTTTAACCATAATCGCAATTGTTAGTAAAAAATTCAGAAAATATCAGGGTATTCTTCACAATATACACAGAAGGTATTTTGTGGTGAGTGATTCAGAGGCTAAGCATCTGTGCCTGTGATCAGAAGATAGTCACGCATCCGTAGGCCCTTGAGAAAGGCCCTAACCCCCAGCTCCGAGGGGGGGGGCTGCATGCTGGCTGACCCTGTACTGTGACTCCCAAGTTTGCTGTCACCTGCAGGTGTGTCTGTGTCTCTTGGTGAGTAAGATGGGACAGTTCAAGAGGAGTATTGCAATGTACCTGCACGCATGCTTGTGAAAATGGTAAATAAAGGATCGTTTTATCAATTAATTGAATGTAGGATTGTTTCTTGTCTTGTGCCTCACGATTCCTAGGACTGACTCCTGCAGTCCTGTACTCCACAAACAGTTACGGATGGATGGATTTCAGATATGAGGAAAACTTGCCTTCACACTATCATTTTTAAATACAAATGGGCTTTTTATCTTTGATGCTGGTAGAATGGCTAAACTTTCTCCTCCTGGTGCAATATTAAGTTTTCCTTTAGGTCCTCAGTCTCCATCTCCAGTTACAGTTATAGCAAGTTGGTTTTATCAGAAGCATAGGGACAGGACAGGCTGGGCAGGCAATAGCCTGGGGGCCTCAAACTGGGAGGGGGCCCCCCAAGGGCGGCTGATTACATAGCGCACTGCAACAACAAATCTGCTTTAAACGTGTATTCGGAAAATAAAAGATTTGTGTTTATTAAATTCTCTTTGTTGATATTGTTAATTGAGACAGCATGCAAACATAAAGGTGATATACGTTAGCATGGAGGAGGAGGGGGAGTTGGTGGGCCCCCATTATCCCTAGAATCGGCCCTGGGTTTTATCTGTCACCTGGTACTGTCTGCCTGCAGTGACTGACTCATTCTGGCTACATACACATACCTGATGACACAGAGACGGGGAAGTACGACAGACATATGCTGTAACCAGACTGTTCTTTCTTATTGTCTGTAGCTTTAGAAGAACATTTTATTTGTTCACTAGTCAACACACTGTAACTGCTTATGGAGAATGGAGTAACAAGAGCCCAAAAGTCTTTGTCCCTTTCCCTCTGGCACCTGCATGGATGCTGCGTGTGCCTCAGTACCACATGGCACGCCACAGACCCGTGGGTCAGATCCTTGAGTGGGAGTTGTTTAAATGAGTAGTTGTCCTCTTAAATGATTAGCTAAACGAGTAGTTATCCTCTCAAATGAGTAACTAAATGAGTAGTCGTTCTCTTAAATGAGTAGCTAAACGAGTAGTTGCCCTCTTAAATGAGTAGCTAAATGAGTAGTCTTCCTCTTAAATGAGTAGCTAAATGAGTATTTGTCCTCTTAAATGAGTAGTTAAGTAGTATTCCTGTTCATTTCCTGAAAAAAGATTCAGGGTGAATCTAACAAAATACTGGGACACAGAACAGCAAGAATCAATACAGCTGGTGTTTATGTTCATTCTTTCCTATCTGCCACCACACCTCTCCATGTGTGGTCTTAGCTGGACTTTGCTTTGCTGAATATGCATAAGGAGTTAGGGCATCAGGAAGAGCTGGAGAAAAAAAACAGAAATATATGTGCAATCCGCTGAAACCCGTGAGACATAAAATACACATGATCAATTTCCAACCAATAGGGATTCGTCCATTCATTTGCCAGGGACATTTCCAGTACGTGGTCCTGGGAACTAGAGCCTATGCCTGGGCCACATACCATAAGATGGGAATGCCATAGTGTCCATTGCAGGACACAAATACACACTTAAAATGGGACTATTTTGAAATCCGTCAACTGTGTGTTTTAGACTCCATTTCCAGTACAAGAGGGGAAGTCTGCAACATAGTTTACAGAGTTTCCTGCTCAAACTGCTGCTCTGTGAGGCAGTGTGGGGCTCTGCGATGCAATGTGGGGCTCTGTTGGGGGAGTAGAGGTACGCTTTCCATCAGTGGAACCAGTGGCACCTGATTGCGTACCAATTTTTTTGAAAGAGCACACCTCTCACAGGTATGTGTCAAAAGTTTTTTGAATAAGCTTCAATCAGGTTCATGCTCCCCCACTGATGGTCATAGCTCCTCCCTGTATCATAACGCTACAACATGGATCTTAAATACGACCAACTCTAACCAACCAATAAGTTTAAAGTTCAGTGTAACTAAACATAGATAAGAAGTTGTAATGCCAAAGTCCATGCTACATTCGCAGTGACACCATAGCTAGATGCCTCTAGAAACACATATGAATATATTTTAAAATAATTTATAATCATTTTCAATTAAATCGCATTTTCAGCAAACTTTTGTAAGCTTTACTGTTAAAATGTCCTCTTTTTTGGGACATATTACTTATTGACAGTCTGGAAAAAGTTTTAGCTTTCACTTTTAACAAAACAAAAGGGATCCATGTGTTTTAGCTTATGCTGCCACTGCTTTCATGCTTTCATTAGAGAGGATTTGATGTTCAGTCAGTCTTTTGGATAAAGCTTTATTCCCAGTCGGGTTGGTGCCACAAATCCAGTTTTAATATTAAGACCTTACATTCAGAATATCATCTCTTATGACCGTTTCCTCACCCATTCAGGTCATTAAAAAAGCACAAGAATCCATCCATCCAAACAAAACACAGAACCCAATGTAAAAATGTACTCAAGCACCTTTATTGAGACGAAAACACCCCATACAAGTGATTAACAGTTTACAGTCTGGGTTGATGATTATAAAATCTGTAACAGTGGTTGGGATGGGTCAAATGACCAAATGCAGGAAATGGCCATCGTTTGTACTGTAACTACTGAATTATATTTTTTCACCTCATTTTTTAATTTGATACATCTAGGGGAGGGGAGTCAGTCTCCAGTCCTGGGGGGGCGCAGCCCTGTGTAGCTTAGTTCTTTCCCTGTACCATCAGAAATGATTCTGCTCAAGAGCTGGGTGGTAATTAGCACAAGGAGTTGAATCAGGTGTGTTAAATGAGGGTAAACCAAAAACTGTGCAGGGCTCCGGCCCCCCAGGACTGGAATCTGACACCCGTATATGATATGGCAATAAATACTTATAAGACATGGCGTGTCATTGGTTGCTGAAAAAGTGTAGTACTATGCTGCACTTTTGGGCATGGGGCAGGGGCGTGAGCAGCTGTGGACGTTTATGTTGTCCTCTCTTTCGTCTCCGTGGACACCACCTTCCCGTCCACCAGGGTCTGTGTCACAGTCATCACTTTGGTCTTAATGGTCTTCTGGTCCTCCAGGGCGTCCTGCAGCCTGGGAGAGGACAAAAAACAACACAGCAGTCAGCACTCTGTAGCCCATTCAAGGCCCTGGGTGGATGAAGGCAAGTTAGGCATCTTAATACATCCATTCCTGTCTTTCCAGGTCTAAGTTGCCTGGATTTTGATCTCTTTTGGCGTTAATCTTCACATTGCGCTTGCGCTTTCTCCTCCCTATCTGCCTCGCTGGGACTCACTTGAAGTCGCCGCCATCCAGCAGCCTCCTGTAGGTGGCGATCTCAGCCTCGAGCTTCATCTTGATGTTCAGTAGGGTCTCGTATTCCTGAGACTGCTGCTGGATGCTGCTGCGCAGCTGCGTCAGCTCTGCCTCCAGCTGCATGATGATGGTGTTGTACTTTTCCACCTCCATGTTGTAGCGCAGCTCAGTGTCATGCAGTGATCCTTCCAGGGAGCCTTTCTGCAGGAAAGCAACGTGTCAAGTCAGTGACGCGATCAGCGCACCATTTGCCTAAAGTCAGAGCATAACTGTCGGATAAAACGCCGCGGTGAGCACAGAGGCAGCAGGCATGCGGTGACCCTTACCAGATTTTTCTGCGACTCCAGCTCGATCTCCAGTGTCTGCACCTGCCTGCGGAGGTCATTCACCTCCGTGAGGGCTCCCTGAAGGGCCTCTGTGTTCTGCGTCACCTGCACTTGGACCTCTGATAGCTTTTTGCGTGGCGGATGAAAGGCAAACGAGCCGTAAGAAATCACACGCTGTATCTACATGGATTTTATGCAGCCCGTTCTGATAGATATATGAAACGATAACAAGTAATAAAGACACATCAAAAAACAAAGTAATCACATACTTGCGTTTCGTGCCAGGCTTTCAGCTCTTCCTGGTTCTTCTGTGCCATTTTCTCGTATTTGCTTCTGATCTCTGCCAAGACCTGAGAGAGGTCCTGTCCCTTGGGAGCGTCCACGTCCACCTGCACTCCCGACTGAGCGATCTGGTTGTGCAGCTCCTGAACTTCCTGTTTGAATGAACAAGAGATGAAAAAGCTTAAATTTTGCACCTCTGGGGACATTGCCAGTTGTTTGCTACTATTCATGATAAGAAGGATGAGTATAAATGATTATTTTAGCCTTGGACATGAGTTTGTGCATATAGAACTTATCTCTACAATTTTCTTACACCATCATGGTTCTTCTTGAGGAAGATCAGCTCCTCCTTCAGAGTCTCGATCTCGCTCTCGAGGTTCATGCGGCCGATGTTGGTGTCATCGATCACCTTCCGGAGACCTACGATATCGGCCTCGACTGACTGCCGGATGGAAAGCTCAGATTCATACCTGCATGCAAAGAATGAGGTCAGCAGAGGGGCGTGGGCAGATCAGGTGCGATCCGTCACGACACACTATGACTCTCATATCACTCACTTGATCCTGAAATCATCAGCAGCCAAGCGTGCGTTGTCAATCTGTAGCACGAGACGAGCATTATCCACCGTCGCATCGAACACCTGGGCGCCCAAGAGAAAGAGAGCAGGTTTATTTGCCATTAAGCACTCACTCAGGGAGTGATTACATTGTAGTTACCCTACTCTATTGTGGGTTAATGCTGATGTTGTAATTGTCAATAAACGAGATAATTTCCATGGAAAGATCGAAACATACTACGAACAGGGAGACGCAGCAGAGCTGAAGGCTGTGTTTAATGTAAGAGCTAAGAGTACAGAGTCACGTCACAAAATCCTGAGGGAAAATTATTAACAAAGAGAAGTCAGCAAGAAAAACGGGCTGACGTGTCCATGGAGTAACTGAAAATGAGTGGGGGATGGGGGATGGGGGTGGGGTTTCCTGTTTCTGAGCGCGTGAGAGAGCCTGTTTTCTTTGGGGCCACATTTAGCTGTTAACATCCTGGTTTAAAACAAAGGGGAATAAACATGGCAGGTGAAGTGGCTGCAGGACTTGTCTGCACCAGCTGAGACGTAACCGGACCACGTTTGACCTCCAGGTCCAGCTGCCAATCACGCCATATGCGTTTCAGATTAGGGCTTCTGTAGTGGAAAAGGAGACCTGGACAGGAAATGCCTGGGAATATTCTGTGTGTCAGTTATATACGTGTATGTGTGTATGTATGTATGTCATATGCATGTATGTGTGGCTGTGTGTATGTGTGTTTCTATACAAACTGCTATCATATATTTCTATTCTGAATTTTAGCATTTATATTATTTAAAAAAAAAAAAACTTTACATAACAAATTTTAATTTCTTGATAACTTGATAACAGAATCCAAAGCAGTTTATCAGGAAATGAAAGGCCTCCTCATTTAATTCTTTCTTTTGATTTGGTCATTTCTTTAACGAAGCTAACTTCATATTAACAAAACACAGTGAACAGTAAGTGTCGCGGCCTTCTCTGCGCCTTGATGTATTATACACGAATGAGACAAGCCCCACCCAAAGGTAAAATTAATGCCAAACAAATAGTCGGAAGGCATGGATACCATCCACCTCTGACTCAAAATTATTAGTGATAAATTTAGGCCACTTCAGTTACATCTATTACTATAAAAATACCTTGTTACGATAACCACAGTGTCAGTAGCCATTAGTCAACTTAAGTGTCATTTCAAAATTTGCAGGCATACAGTAAAACAAAGTAGCATTTCTCCAGGGTGTTAAAATGCCTTTAGACAGAACATGACGAATTACACATACAAGACAATAATAAATAAATATGCTGTGCATAGAGCGACGATTATCTAATATGTACCCAGACAGGTCTGTTTTTTTTTTTTTTTTAAATTTACACATTCACTATTTTTCATTTTTTCTGTCATTTTTAACTGTACTCTATCACTTCATTACATAGGTAGAAAATGTAAGCTGTCCAGCACTGTTTAGCTTGTAGATATAATCAATCAAACACAGAGGAAGGTAGAGACAGACGGTAAGCCAAGTTTTCTTTTCATGACGGGTAGTGCAGAACTTTGCTTGTATCCAAGGACACCAAAGGGAACCAATCAGCTCCCCCTGCCTTATCGCTTCCTCTTTCTGCGGCGGCCTTGGATAGTATCCATCTGGAACCTTCCCCTTATTCATTACTTTCTGCTAATTATTGCAGCTAATGTCATAGTGCCTGATCTCTCACACCATCCCAGTCCACAGTTACCGAGTCCCGCTCTCCCGCCCCTCAGTTGCCTTTTTGTGGTTCCCTTAAACCCACCGACTGAAATCTGCCCCCACCCCCCATCCCTGTCTCAGTCTGCTCCTGCATAGTGCCGCTCACCTTCTTGCGCAGGTCATCCAGGATGGCGTTGTACCGGCTGTAGTCACGGACTTCTGGGCCGCTCTTCTCCAGGGCCTCCCGGATCTTGATCTCCAGCTGGCTGTTAGCTTGCTCCAGGTTTCGTACCATCTCCAGGTAGCTGGCCAGCCGATCGTTGAGGTTCTGCATGGCCATCTTCTCGTTGCCCATGATGGCGCCCGTATCGCTGCTGGCACTCACCTGGATGCTGGAAGAAAGGGTGCCCGAGGGGGCGGAGGAGACACGAGCCCCCCTGCCCCCAGCGCCCGCGAAAATGCTGGCAGCTCGGTAGATGGTGGGAGCCGAGCGGGTCTGGGAGGCGTACGCCGAGGGCACGTGGCTGGAGGAGCGCATGCTGTAGGATGAGGAGAAACTCATTTTGCTGGTGACGGAGGAGAAGGAACTCTGGAGGTGAACAGAAGACTGTGCTAACTTCAGCTCAGAGAGACACAGGGCAGTGTCTGTGCAGGCCGGCTCATTTATATACCCATGTCACTGCCCCGCCCACAGGGCCCGCCCCCATTGGCTAATCCTCTCCCCGTCCCACAGAGGCTCAGACTACTCTGTCCAGTCTAACTTCCCTGTCTGTGCTAACGGGGCATTAAAGTTAACTAAGTAAAGTCCCTGTGGAAGTGGGGAAATGTGAAAGAAACTAAAGCCTTGCTTTAATACTAATACTGGGCAGAAAAAATGTACACAAATGAAAATAAAGAGGTAGACAGAAAGAAAGGATATGTGAGAACCTGAATATAAAGTCCAAACCATCTTGAATCAAACAGGAATATTCATGAGAAAAAAATAGAAACACAAATATACACATAAATCTTTGTGGGGACTCTCCATTCATTTCTATGGGTATGACCCCGATCCCAACAACGACGACCGTAACCCCTATCCAGCCCTAACCTTAACCATAAGTAACCATACTTTTGGGAATCTTAGTTTTTTGGTTGCATTCACAGATTTTATTAAAATAAGGTTATCCAAATAAAAAGCAGCAGGTTTGCATCACATTGTGTCTCCAAAAAGCAATAATTATAAGTTATACGCATACACAGATAGATACACACACACACACACACACACACTCAAACACATCCATGCAAAGAAGACCAGTCACTTCAGTGTTATTCTTCTCAAGGTATTAATACATTAAATAATTCAGAAGTTTGTGGTTATTGGGACCATTGCATCAACGGTCTATGACTTAATCTCCTCTCATCTCAAGCAACTTCGCATTCCTGGGTGCAGACCACGGATGACAATTTTTCCTGTCCGGACAGCCACTGGAGTATTTCTTCATAACTAAGAACTGCATAATTTCTCAATAAAAATACTTAGTACTGTTTTTGAGGGCCTTAGGAAACCAGCTACAAGGCATAACTTCCATTCACCACACATATATAAATCAATACACAGGCTGTTGAAGATATTAGCCGAAATACCAGAAATTCATTCCCAAATCCCACTAAGGCAACAATTGCTCTGAATATCAATAGGGATTTATCTTTTGCTTTTATTTTAATTGCTCAAGAATTACCTGGAACTACCTTCTGCATTCCAGAGATAAAGTAAATGATAAGAACAAGGGCGTGAGGTCCCCATTATGAGCCCGGGGCTTGTTGATGGGTTTTCAAATCCTGCTGATTTTAAAATTGGGACAATTGTTAAGTATTCTGTCAAAAGCAGTAAAGGGATAATGACCAAACCAGTTTTCCCTGATTTTTATCACCTGCTGTTGCGTAGTTAAATCCTCTGGTAATCAGAAATAGAAGATACTTTTAGGCATGATGATTCATCAGATATTTAGAAAAGTTGGTGGGAAACATTAACTAAACGAATGATCTTTGTTTTTTCAGCAGACAATTAGTGCGACTTACCTGCCAGGTTTGGGGATCTCAGGTCATAGATGGGAAGCTGGGGCAGTTTCGGACAACAAGTCTGTTCAAGGTTGATGTACCATCAGTATGACTTCCGTAGATGTTGATACGTATTTTATTGCAACGTGAAGGTTATTGAAAGCCATTATTTCTGCCTCCCATCATTATCATAATTTCTGCCTCCCATCATTATTTCTCTGGTCTAAAACTTAATTTCAAATTATTCAAACAATTGACAAAACAGTTCATTGGTAATTCTGCCTTCGAAGAGGGTTAGGGTTAGGGTTAGCTGTTGACGACACACAGGCTCTTGACCAGCCTTCATAGGGTATGTAAATTCTCCAGAGACAAGTGTGGTGTTGTTGCTTATCTGTGGTCCTTTAACTCAGAATTGCGTGTCAGAAGATCCATATCTCACGCTGAGGTACCTGCACTAACAAGAAAAGCAACCAGTGTTTTCACACCATTCTGGTAATAACTACATGCATGGGTTGCCTGCAACTACTAAAATCCTGCTACTGATACCCTAAGTAAAACAAAAACAACAAAACACGAGTGATTTGTTTGATTACGAATGTTATACTTTTGAATCTGAGCATGACTACAGATTAACTCTTTTTGGGGAGCAGGTAATGTAAACTGTGAATTAAGTGAAGCAGAGTTTCACTGTCCTACCATCCACAGAGGTGTGCAGTGGCTGGAATGTCCGCCCCAGGTCCTCAGTGTAGCACACAGACACAAAAGGTTATGCAAACATGCTGCTCACAGTGATTTTTCACGTAGACGATGATGACAGCAGCTAGCAAATTTCGACGCAGGATCAAGTGTTCCTCTGCAGGTTAGGACTTGGAGATGGAAGGTCATCTGTTCAGGTCCTAGGGTGTGTTTGAGTGATTTCACTGTTGGATCCTTGAACCAGGGCCCCCCAAAAGCAAATCATATTGGGCCCCCAACTAAAACCAATCTAATTACAGTCCAGATTTTTTAGGGTCTCTGGAATCGACCTATCTGCCCCCTTGCCTTGAACAAGTCCTTTAACCACAATTGCTCCAGGGACACAGTCTAATTCTGCTCTCTGATCCTCCCTTGTGTGTTGTTTCAGACAAAAGCGCCTCCTAAATAAATGTATATATGTAATGTAAAACTCATGACCCAGATGAGAGCCAGACAAAATGAAATGCTACCTGTTGACTCTGTTAGATGGTTGCCGGGGTGCACTTGTGTCAGATAAGTGTAGATATTCACATGTTGGTTTGGGATGGTCTGTTTACCCCACAAGACATATTTACCCATGTAACGTAATCAGCTACGATAAGGTCGACAGAGGCAAGTAATGACTTGGTTTTCCTGTGACTTACTCATGAGATACTTATGCTATACTCAGATTAGTTAGAGTGTAAGACGATTAGAATCGTTTGTATTTTTCTCCTCATTGCAAAAACATCCCAAGCCCTTCCTGCCACACCGAGTCCCTCCACTCGGGCAGTCTATGTGAACTCTGACCTTAGCATATTAGTACGGCTTCCTGCCATTGAGGCAGGCTCTCTCTCACTGGAATGTGAAGCTTCAAAAATGCTGTTTTCGATGGAAGCCCACTCAGATCTCTATTCTCTCCATGTGGACACACACAGTGAGTCAACATCAAACGGAGGGTGGGGGCTTCTAGTCTGATCCTGCAGCCTGAGGTTTCTGGGGGGGTCAGTGAGTCTCCTTTTGATTTAGTCAAAAATCATTCATTTCTAAAAATTAACTGATTCAAACCAAGTACAGATGTGTCCACAACAGCTGTCCCTTCAAAATCATGTATTTCTGCTGTCATCCTGACATAGTATAAAATTAAATAAGAACCAGTATAATTGTAATATTTTTCATTTGTTTTGTATCATCCATCTATCCATCCATCCATTATCAATACCGCTTTACATTTGTCACAGTCAGGCAAGTACTGGCAACACTTTATGTTGCACTTTTTTGGTGATATAATACTTTTGACAATATAGTGTATATGGCAAAACTGATTCCCTTGTAGTCTTTGCTGGACTTTGCTCATCTTCTGCTCCTCTGGACCTAACAGGCAAATCTGGGGATGACTCACGGCGCCCAGGAAGCACGAGCCAATCAGGAGCCACGGTGCAGAAGGACTCAGAGTCACACTCATGGGTACTGTAACTTTTTTCTGTTTTGCAAGGATAACATGCTAAGGAATTTCAACATAGATGTTCCACCCACAGGTGATAAACTACATAGCCTGGCACCACGCCTTAACTTTTTTAACATTTCCATGGAATCTACGTGCCGCTACTGGAATGGTCCCAGTTTCCAAATGGGATAAACCTGGCAGGTCACACTGCAGTTCAAACATCAGCAGTGTGTGAAATGTGGACACTTACACCCGGTGACGACTCCCAAGTTTTCTTCTTTTTTTCCCCGTCAACAGTGGCGCCCAAAGTCCAAAGCTTAGGCACAAGAGTGTCATTGTTTCGGACTCTGGGCATGAGAAGAAGCACTGTACTGTACGTTGGGGAAAAAAGATGGAAAATTCATTAAAGGCCATAAATGGGAAAAGTGTCAAGTAATTTGTGTCTTTGCAGCGTGACCTTGTTGTCTACGGAGCTGTAAGGAGACCAATCATTGGGAGGCGGCGCAAGGTTGGTGGCATGGAGCCCATGGATGGGTGAGGGCACTGCCCCCAAACGTCCACTGACTCACTGTCTCCATTCAAATTTCAGCGCAAGGGTTCTGCCTTACAGGAACCTTCACCCACCCATATGCTGGCTCCCCACCCCAACCCAGCCCAAATGCCAGCTCTTCCATTCCCGCGTCCCTCACACACCAGTCTGGTCAGAGAAATGCCTCATATGTTTGTGGAGAGAAGCAGACATATGCAACCCGTTGAGAAGCTCCCATCGCTCGGCCAGAATCATGTTTATTTTGGCCGCGTGTGCGTAACTACCAGAAACACAGCAACATCCAAAATTAGTCTTTCTATGAGGGCACTGAGACCCAGCACAGCAGAAATATGAGCATTTCTGCTGAAGTACATTTTTGAAGTGAGAAACCACTCTCCTCTTGGCTATTTTGAAAGCCAACGAGCCTCCAAGTCCCCTTCGTGTCCAGTTCAACAAACAGAGCAACTAGAGAAGCGTCAATTTGCCTGGAATCCAGGCCTGACTTTTGACCTGGGAGAGGCAACTGAAAGCCCAAGCATGCCTCTCGCCCCAGAGCAGGACCTCCATTTGGTAGTGAAACAGCTGAAGGAATGTTAGATTTGTATACAAAAATGACAACAGAAGGATAAGACACAGGATAAGGCTGGAATCACAAACCGTGCAAAACCACAGATAAATTCAAGGGGTTGTGACCATAATAAGAGCTCATCTTGTCTTTAAGTATCTCCCGTGTTGCAATATTGGAGTAAATACGCTGCACCTTTCTTTAGTTTGTTGTTGCTTTAGGCTCAACATGGACCAATTGTACAGGCTGTGAATAAAGTATAGACACGGAATTGAAAGCAGATGTTTCTACTTGCAGGAAAAGTACCTTTATATCTTTTTTGGTCAAAACCTACTCAGATTGTTCCCCCTGTGAACTTCAAAGCCTGAACAAAGAGACGGCTGGAGCTGAAATTTCAAAATTCTACTTTTTAAAGCAGCAGAAGAGTCAATGGAGCGGAATCAGCACTGGCAGGCAGAGCAGCCACATTTGCCTAAAATGATCCTGCGGGTGTGTGTGTGTGTGTGTGTGTGTGTGTGGGGGAAGGGGGGGGGGGTTGGAGCAGTCACGCTACTGTCCCACATAATGAGAAGACGGCCTCCATCTCTGTAAGCTTTCCCTCATGTGTTCCTCATGAAGTAAATAACTCCTGCTTACGACTTGGCCTCCTCCAGACTGAACTGGAACTGGGCCTGAGAAAAAAAAAACAGAACTTTGGACTGGGATTTGTTGATTAAAAAAAAAAAAACACAGTAAGACATCTCATAATATGCTTAGAGGATTTAAGGGTGAAACTCCCGATTTTTAACATATTTCCAGCAGCTTGAGGAGACTGGCTGACTCCCCCAAACATCCACCCCCCCCCGCCCCGGGAGTGGCAATGCCGTATGCATTTGGGAAGTCTGAAAACTCAGTGGCTATTTTCAGGCTGCTTCAAATGTGGTATGAAATGTGATTTTGAGCAAAACTAGGTTTGGAAAGGCTTCTTCAGACGGCAAGTTTCTTTGAGGCCCCCACAGCCTCCTGGCACACCCTCATGCTACAGCCACCACACACAACTCTGCACTGGGGGGTTATGTTCCCTGACACGGAGAGCAGCTTAGTAACAGGAGAAGAATGCTTTGGGTTAGATGATAAAAAAGCGAGTCCGTTACAGACTGTGCTAACATGGTGTTTTTATTTGTTTTATATTGGCTTGGGGAATCGAGCTGCCTGGATCTCCTGGCCTGGCGGACGTGATGTCTCACAGCACAGCTTGTTTGTGAGTTTTCCCCATTGGTTCCAGACCCATGAACTCTGAAACCAACAATGACTAAAAGACACCAGCTTCACATGCAGGATCACATGCTTTAGTAGCTTGAAAAGTGGTGAAACTGGGCCTTGAATCTAGATCCATCGGCAAAAAAAAACATAAACGCAGAATCCTGACCCCCCCCCCCCCCACAGGCCCTCCATCAGTCATGGTTACTGCATTACCTGGTTATTACATGGGTTATTGTGTTACCATTCATTATTTAGTTGTCTAACCCGCACGCTTTTCCAAAACAGCACGCATAGCTCTGCCAGCACAGCACTGCTAGGTAGGTTCCAGGGAAGGTTCCAGTTCACAGGGGGACCAAGTTTTTGCTCCCACCTGTGGCTTGACAGCTAGCGTCTCGGTAGCCTGGCAGCGTGGGAAGGCAGCACCTCTGTAATTTCTCGCGTAAGTTTCGATTTCACACAGGCGGTCTCTGTTTGGTATGATCAGCTCTGGCGGGGGGTTCAAATCTGCAGTAGTTTTCACAAATGGCCCCCATTGCCCTGCCCCAACATTCCAGCAACAGTTACAACCTCGGTCGCCTACAATGATATATCGCATATGCACATTGGGAGGGGAAGTTGAGCTGCGGTCATTTCCGTGTGAGCAAGGCGTGACAAAGCGTGTCATGGGGTGGGGTGACAGCAGGTGCCTATTCCTTCACATGCAGCTAAAAACACTGATATGAAAAGGTTTTCTATTTGCCCCCCCCCCCAGGCCCAGATGCTGATACCCACCCATAGCCCTGCCCAAGACCCCAGAACTGTTTTGCTAACCCACGTGTTTTTCTGGTCCTGAAGTTGAAATCACTGCCTTTTGTTTATTTCCAGTGTTGGATCCATACCCAGATAAAGATCCCATCCCAACATCACATGGTTCTGTTTACCATCGTGTCAAGAGCAAGGATTTTATTGGATTATTTATGCCTGTAGCTGCAAAACTATGGCATGTATCTAATTCTGTGTGGGAAGTGAAAGATACCAAAGAATTCACCAAAGTATTTGTGCCATCGGAGGCAGATTGAGTGCTTTCTGTGTCTGACATAGAGGAGATGAACACAGCTGCCTCTTTCAGCGTCTTTTTTATTTGTCGGGCTGTTAAAAGTATATCCATGGAAATAAAATGTCACCCACCCCCCGTTCTTCAAACACTTTGTGGAGCAGTGAGCATGCCATTTGCAGTCTATAGGTGCCAGCCCTCAGACAATAAGCCTTTGAAATATGTTCCATAATTAAAATTATATTATTTTTATTCTTTTGGGGTGACATTGAACTCATTATTCTATCAGCTGGCGCGTTGAAAGGATTCGTCCTTTGGCTTTCTTGTACAGGATCCATGAATTTTCATTTAGCGCATCTTTCCAAAATACTCATTTTTACCACTTGCCGTTATGTCCACAATATCGTTTTCACTTTTATTTTGTCATATGTAAATTATTCTGCAGTCACTGCACCGGGATCAGCACTATAATAAGTGATTATGATAA
Organism: Cyphomyrus plagiostoma; assembly: GCA_019775915.2. NCBI lineage: Eukaryota > Metazoa > Chordata > Actinopteri > Osteoglossiformes > Mormyridae > Cyphomyrus > Cyphomyrus plagiostoma. Next base: position 27,948,465 of record JABFEA020000110.1, read on the forward strand.
ATGAAGCAAAATGAAGCAAATTGACTCTGGCTGTGCTGCCACACCCTGAGAAGGACTCCGGTCCGAACTGAAGCGAACTTAAGTCAAATTAATCAAAGGCCATGAAGAGCTGCAGTTACCGTGACATAAAGGCACCGCTTTAGGTTTCGTTCGCCATCTGAAGCCGACCTTTTGCTCCACAGTGCATATAAAAAACACATTCTGCTACCCTCCCATCCTGCTAATCGGTCGGGCAAACAGTCACACTCACCTGTAGGTCCACGTCACCCAGCACAAGGACAAACGGCGTGAAAGTGGCTTCCCATTTTTGTACAATAGCACGAAACTACATGTTTGATGTATATTACAGGTGGTGAAAATGTGCTCTCATGCAGCAGCAGGTGGCGTCAGCCGGCTGGCAGGCAGGGCGTGACGGCTCCCTGTACCTGAACAGGTGCGCTCGCATCTCTGGCAAAGCCTTTGAACTCATACTGGTGTCAAATTTCACCTGTCTGGCAGCGGCACAACTGCTCTCAGCAAACATCCCATGGCCGCTTTGCATGGGTTGGGCTCAATTATTTTCCCCCACTGTGGGAACTCTCAGTCCAGCGGCGACCGTCCCTGTTTCATTTATGGGTACAAATGAACAAAAAAAGACACACATCTCTAAATAACAAAACCAAGAAGAAAAATGGTGGATGCCAGCGTTCAGCAGTATCCAGCTGATAGGCCGACGGTACACGCTGCAGTTCAGCACTATCCAGCTGATAGGCCGACGGTACACGCTGCAGTTCAGCAGTATCCAGCTGATTGGCCGACGGTACACACTGCAGTTCAGCAGTATCCAGCTGACAGGATGACGGTAGACGCTGCATCATTCCCAGTTTGTGATGCTTCTCTTTCATTTTCTTTCCTTCATTTACAAGCTCACTCATGCCTCTTCCAGCTCTGCTGGCCCAGATTCCTCTCGAACCTTGATAATATTCCATGCTACATTCACGTTCCTGAATGCACCATCACTTAGCCTTTGCATCTCTCTCACGGCTAGGAGCTCCTGTTTGGAACCTATGCTGAGGCTGAATCTCCTAGCAGCAGTGGCAAGATGCCCAAATAGCATCAAGGACATCGATAGGCCGCTATTGTCAGGCCAGTCCTCAGCTCTGACAGTGTTAGGGATGTCTGCAACGGCAGCATGTTACCACAGACGAAACCACAACCTGGCCTTATCGCTCATCGGTGAGGCTATGAAGGGGGGACTTGTGGGTAGATGTGTGATGTCCTACACGGTCGGCTCATCAGAAGCAGCATTAATAATTTAGCTGAGGACAAAAGGCGTGTCCAAGTCACCATATGCCAGAACTCCATTCATGAGATGCGACTACAAGAGGACACGGATCTGCTAATTTTACTGGTCTGGCTGGGCTAAGTCACGGCTGCATATGCCCTGTGCGTGTACGATCTCCACACATGCTGCCACTCGGGGCTGAAATGCCCTTCTCCTTCAAGCCCTCACTGCGGTGTCCTAAGGAGTGAACCCAGTCGCAATGGTAACTGGAGTAACCTCCACCATGATCCTCTCCTCCCTGCTTGTGTAATCCCCACACAGTGTATTATGCAACCAGAAAAGGAGGTGCATTAAGAAACACAATGCTAGAGTTGATAAGATCCTGATTTTGCAATATAATACGCGCCCAAGCCTTGTTCACAGCAAGGGAGAGGCCCTATCTAGTTTTTTTATTGCCCACTAAACTTGGTGCCCTGTGGTCAGTACCGTCTACATGTCACTGGAGTGTAAAAACCCACTGGTCTTTAATTCAGTAACAAAAATGAATGGGTGATTGATTTTCTAGCAGTAAGTGGAAATGGACTGATCGCATGCTTTACACTGGTGTCCATCACTGGAGCTGGGAGAGCGCTGTGATCATTTGAGTAAACGCAGGCCAAACATTTAACGAATGTCAATCACCACACAGTAATTTGTCGCCCTAACAGTGACAGAGCTGGAATCTTGCTGGTAACCTGGGTGTGTCAAATTGCCACTGCTTAAAGCCACATCTTTCTGGGCCTCCAGAGGAATTATGCACCTCTGACTACTTCCAGACATCATAAATCTTTCTCTTGAGATCTGGTTCTCATCCACACCAACATGCTTCTTCTCCTGCAGTGACCCACACACACCTACTGCCTGCCCCTCCCCCCCCCCCATACCCTCTGCCCTCTCCACCTACATGCATTCCTTTACCTGCTGTCACACCTGAATGCTATCCTTGAGAAACCCAATACCCCAGCTGCCCCACCCCCGACAGGCCACGGACACTTACACTCATAACTGGCCATTCACTGGAAACTCAGCCTAGTCGTACTTACATCCAGTGAACTCCCTAGCAGCACATGCCTCACTTTGGACGGCTTTGGACAAGATAGTGTGCTTAATATAAATAAGTGTAAATATAAATAATGCTTACCTTATCCATCCATCTATTTTCTGTAAGCACTTGTCCTGTTCAGGATTGCAGGGGTCCAGAGTCTATCCCTGAAGTTACAGGCATGAGGCAGGAAACAAACCAGGATGGGGCACCAACCCATCGCAGGGCACAGACACCCCAGTCACAGACATATGCACACCTATGGGCAATTTGGTAACTGCAATTAAATTCAACGTGTTTTAGGACTGTGGGGGGAAACTGGAGCACCAGGAGGAAACCCCACAGTGACAAGGGGAGAACATGCAGACTCCACACATGGTGTCATGGTCCAAAAGGTGTTAGGCAAGAGAGCTAATCACTGCACCACTGTTCTGGCATATTTTTTGTACTCACTTACATTATATGTGTTTTATACTGTTAACATGTCATATACGTTTGTGTTTATCATGTTAATGTCGCGCAGTGAACAGTGAAATATAATGGCGCTGTCACGCTTTCCGGTTTTCACAGAAAATCAGATTTCTTGTCATACTCGCTCGTTATGCAGTGTGTCAAAGGCTCCTTTCTTCAATCCTGCACACGCAGTCAAGAGCTAAGCACACCCCGCAGAACCAACCTAAAACCATTCCGGGACTATTCTGGGAAGTTAATGATTCACAGATCACAACATTCCAGCCTTTGCTCAGCCCACAATAACGAGAGACATCTGCAGCTCGGCTACCAAAACACGGACGCCTCTGAACTGTGAAAATCCAGCAGATTCAGTCACACTAGAGCATTGTGCAGATCCTGATTACTTAGCAGACCAGGTTTAACAGCCCTTTTAACACCACTCTGGATCAGGCAGTGTGTTTCTAATTATAACATTCGTTAGTAATAGGTAGGTAGCATATTGTGATTTGCTAGGGCTGTTTGGATTTATTAGTTAGGTTTACATCAGATCCTGCTGTTAGTGAAAGGATTTTGACCGCCAGGTCATTGTACTTATCTCACATGATTTTTACTTGACAGTAAAATTGCAAGAAATTCAGAGTTTCCATCACTATTCTCAGTAATAGCTCCCTTCGTTCCGGGGCGGAAGCCCCCAGTGACGCCGTATCCCAAAAATGCCCAAGCTAAACTATCTTTGCAGCCATCGCATTTTCCTGCACCGAAAAAAGGAAGCGCCCAGCGCCATCTGTAATTTGATGTAAATCACTGGTGATGACTCACCGGCTACCACACTAGCCACAACATAAAATGGCCCCAAAACCCAATATGCGTCATGGACGGATGGACTTTTTTCCAGGGTGGGACCCCATTTTGCATTTTTTTCCCAGCATGCACACCATTGCCGCTCCGCCTGGGATTCCCCCGGTGCGCGACATCCCCTCTGTGTCTGCTGAGGCACGTTGGGTGTCTTTCCGCAGCCACTGGCTGGCACCTTCATGCAAAGAATGTCTCTGATGAACCGCACCCTGCTTTGTCACCCTCCTCATCTACAGCAGACCTGCGACCCCCCTCTGAAAGACAAGCGAGGACAAGACAGGACAGGGCTGGGCAGCCAGTGAGCTGAAATGTGATAAGCACCTGTGCAAGAACCTCTAGTTATGCTCCAAAGACTTCCATCCCATAATTGGACAGAATTAGAGCAAGGGAGCCCTTCTTATGAATGAAGGAGGAGTGATTTGAACAGAAGCAACACCAGTAAGGTGCAAAGCCTGAATGTAGAGATTAGATCAGAGTGGCTGTCACCTGATATTTATCAAGTGCTCAGTACCATGGAAAAAATGAGCCATTAATGACTCGCAGCTCATTCTTATGTCTGAATACTTAGTTCCATCATTTTCAGCCACTTATCCTTCCTTGGGTTGCCACCCATAACACTGGGGGCCTAAATTAAGTAACTAGCACTGACTGCTAGATTTCAGTTCAGATTTTTAGAACCCGTGCAAAGAACCCGAGTCCCAGGCATGTGTGGTGAAGGTGCTAACCATGGCACCACCATACCACTGCCCAATTTGTACCATTTTTGGAATGTGTCTTGGGTCTTGGGAGATGTGTGGCTTTTTGTGGGTCCACATTTTTAACCATAATGACACTTAACGAAATGACCCCTTTCGCCATCCAGGTGGCTTCAGGTGTTAGATGTTCAAAGGAATGGAAAGACTGCATTAGTACGGATGCAGATGGTGCACATTCCAGCTCGTGAATGGAGCACAGCTGTATCTGTGGCAGAGACGGGCGAGTCCTGCACCCTGGAGGTGGGGCGGAAGGAGAAACGCAAAGCGGCAGATGGACAGATCAGATGGACAGATACACCACCAAGTGTGCTGCAGCTTTGACAGATTTCCTAAGAAGCCTGAAATGTCTGTTCTGTGGCTTAACCTCAAGTAGGGGACAAGCATGAGGTATTTGGATGGCCTTACCGAGTGAAGGCTTTCACAATCTTCTGCACCTGTTTTGAGAATGAATCAAATTCAAAGGAATGTGGAGTAAATAAGGCGTGATCACTAACCCCCCAAGGTGAGAATGGATATATACATCTGTCTTTGTACGCCTGTGTGACGTAACAGCAGATCACAGTGAGAAAAAACTGCATTATTGCTTCACTGCATCCTCCAACTTACAGTATCACAGAGGACATGATGTAATGTCTGAATCTGTCAGGACTAACTTGACAGGACATGTGAGAAAAATTTATTACTAATTACTTTGTCTATTAACCCCCAAAACTGTAAAATGTTAATCACCCACCTTCTGAAGCTGCTTGTCCCATTCTGGGTTGTGGGGGAGGGTGGGTCTGGAGCCTGTGGGTGCAAGGCAGGGAAGAACCCAGGATGTGATACCAACTCATCACAGGGCACGGGGGAAAAGGGGAGTACCCAGAGGAAACCCCATGACAACAAAGAGAGAACATGCGAACTCCACACCCATGGAGCCATGAATCCAAGTCCCAAAGGCATGAACCACCAGCCCACACCACCCCAAGCAGCAAGCAATGCTCTGTGAAGTATGACTATTCAGCTGCTGTACAGCTTTACAAATTGGCACTAGCATCTAAGACTTCTATAGTCTGGCAAATGGGAAATTCGCCCATCAATCAAGGAGCAAACAGGTTTACCAACACAAAAGCCATGTTTACTTCCCTCTGGTCCCTATCTGCATGCCCCCTGCACGCTTTATCAGTTTATTTCCTTTCAGCAGGTCGTGTCCCTGAGTTACTCAGTTGGTTTGTGACTCACATTGATTTATCTCTGCAGTCAAAGCTTATCTTCTCAATAAGTGAAGAATCTTATGACTACTTCAGTGAGGTTACCGTTAGCCATGGCTGCCCCCTCCTCTCGGGAGACTTCCGCCCTGCTAGACTGGTAGCTATGACGACTAGGAAAACACATCCTGTTCATCATTAGCGCAGAGCTTGGTTCAGCCCTAGCCACAGCCGGCACAAGGCTGGTTTTAGGAGGAGCTGGAAGCATCGGCAACACAGAGGAAAGCACAGAAATGGGGAAGCCATTACAGAGCAAAGAAAAAGTAGAAGTGACTAGTTTCGAAAAGTATTGTCCCTGTTAGTATAATTTAATACTAGAACAAGTTTGAGATAGTAAGACTCATGTCTTGTAAAGTTGAGATAGTCTCTGGTTTTTTTACACCCGCTCAGCGCCCAGGCTGCCTGTTTCTCATTACACAGTACTGCCGGGCATAGTGTCTCTTATTACCGTATTTATTGATGGCAGCCAAGACCCACTGATGTGAGATGTCAATGAAGGCTGGCTTGTGTGCTATAAAACAACAGATGGGCTACTGTGGTAAAAAGGGTAGATTATTTTGATGATAATTACGGACATAATGTGTCATGAATCTGCATGGAGCCCTGCTGCGTATGGGGCTATACAGCCATGGATCGGACTTGTCGGTCCAATTCATCCCTCAGATGGCCGACAGAAAACGCGATTCATCAGACCAGGTGACCCTCCACTCGCATGCCCATTACAGGTGTCTTCAACGGTGGACAGGAGACAGTGACATATCACTCTCATAATATTCATCAACATTATCTGCCAATTGCCCCACAGTAGCCCTTCTGTTGGTCTGTACCATGTGATAGCCTTTATTCCTATCCCGCATTGATGAGTCTTGGGTGCCCAACACCATGTTGCCGGTTCTTGGTGACCATTCTCAGTAGGTACGCACCATGGCCGACCATGAGCCATGGCCATTTTGGAGACGCTCTAACGCATAAAGGCCACATTGGCCATAATACTCAGATCTTTATCCCCGTCCATCTTGTCCACATTCAACATGTCGACTACGAGCACCGAATGTTAACGTACCGTGTGATATATTCCAGACTTTGACGTGCACTGTTTTTATTGGATAGTCAATATAACTCAATTCACATTGGGGTGGGCATAATATTGTGGCTCATTGGCGTATATTCAACGTACATGCTGATGTTTGCTATTCCTCATATCACCCTTTCTACAGGTAACCAATCTTAATAAGAAGGCCTCCCTTGGAAGATCAAGGCCAGACAGCCAAGTTGGGTCCTTCTCTGTGTCCGGTGGCACAAAAGGGAAGAGAATAGAAGTGGCCAGCCATGAGTGCTTTCTCGTTCAGAAATCTGAAATGCTACAGGAACCAAGGATTACGTGCAGTGCTGTTTGTGACGGAGCAAAAAAGCAAAAATTGACTGTGCACAGGGCTCCAGCTCTCATGAGATGCGTGTGGGTGCCAGCGAAAACCTTCCACTTCGGAAATAAACCATCCCCATACGTTGTTCAGTGTGACATCACTCGCGTAGAGGCAAATCTGCAGAGTCCAGTCTGCATCGGGACTGAAACAATTTAAACTGGCCAGCAGGACTGATCCTCAGAAATTTGCTTGGCAAATTTCCTCCCCCCTTCTGGTAAGTATTTAAATTTTATCAAAAAGTGATAAAAATTCTATCATTTAAAGATTTTATCCCCACCATTGCCCTTAAAATATTTTTACAACTTGACTACTGAATATACAAATATACTGCCATGCGTATAAGTACAATGTTACATAATAACAGAAATCACAGGCCACGCCAAGTCCAAATACCTTTATTCTGAGGACACATGCGTCTTTCTTCATGGACATGAGTTACGCTCGGAGGGTATATATATTTGATTTGATTGCAAAGCCTCAGCTTTTGCGCTTGCAGCCTTTGGATTATACGTATACGTGACAGAGTACAGTTAATTAGAAACAGCAGCCTCTCTTCCATAAAACCTGGTCTGAAAATCCCAATGCAGATCCCGCAGTGTTCCTGTACATTTCACATCAATGTCTTTCGCATGCATACAACTTTCCACTCGCGAGTCAGCCGCCTGAATTTATCGCTTGGCCGTCAAATTCAAAACCGCTGCCTAGCAACCACGTTGCCATAGCAATAGCAACAACAGGAGGAGTCATAACACTGAGCTATTTAGATAAAACCTGAATAGGGAGATGACAGCTGACGCATGTTTCCTCTGACCTCTAAATCCTAGCGATCGCCTGGAGTGGTGCATATTCCTCTTGAATTGCTGAAGAGCCTTCGCCAGCAGTATCACAGAAACTGCATCAGAAATGCAGGCCCTAGGCATGTTGGTGGCATGAACACCCCCCCCACCACCACCACCTCCCCCGGGGGATGGCCCGTGTTTTTGGCCTGGCCCCCTCGCCTTTCGGCTACAACCAGACCAACGGGTCAGGCAGCTTAATGGGAAATACACAGCTTGAAAGGATGGATCATATTTCAATAGCGACAGTGCAGCACAGTATAACATGAGACAGTGTGCCCTTAAATGTGATCAGGCATGGAACTGTTGCATTATAAACAAACTCAATTAACTATACACAGGCTAAATATTATATTGTTTTATTATCTGATTGCATTACAGTTAAATAATCGTCATGAGTGCATGGGTGCTTTCACACCGAAGTTCCGGAAACAAGTTCCTGGTTCCAAGTTCCTGGGCCATCTCGACTGGGAACTTTTCTAGTTAAGAGCCACTTTTGTGTCGTTTTCCCACCACACAACAGAAACCGCAACCTTTATGCTAAGTAGGCGTCGAACGTGCAAAAAAAACTTCTATTTTAAACTTCACACGTAAATTTCACTAATGCACTGTTACCCCAAAACATTGGAGGATGAGCAAGTCATTTTGTTACCTACAGTATTTGTTAGCTTTTTTTTTTTTTTGGGGGGGGGGAGAGAGATGGACGGGATAATTGCAATTAAAACGGGTCACAGCCTTTTATTTATGATTTATGACCCACAACATGTTTATAATTCCTTATTATATCTGGCCAGAAGAATAAAAATGACATTTGATACACTGTTAACAGACACTGACAGCACCAGTGATACAGAATAAACTATATGTTGATTATTGACTGAATCTTCCGATGCAGAAATATGGAGACACAAGCAAAAAAGTGTTCAGAAATACATTAACTATAAGTGGGGTATAAATAAAATTCCACCTGCTCACTTTTTGCTCCACTGCTTTTACTTCTTTTCCCTGCATTTCCACGTAACATCCATTTTAGCGCCAGTGCTTGTAGTCAACCAATCAGCAAGCTATCTCTGTAAACCCCACCCCAGCAGTTTGTGTTTGAACAAAAAGTACTTAGTCTGAAGTAAGTACTAAAAAAAGTTATGGAACTGCCTCCAAGGAACTTCAGTCAGGCCAATTTCCTGCCGGAACAGAACAAAGGTTCTGGTTTCTGAAAAAGTGCCTGCAGTGTGAAAGCGCCCCACCTAACAACTTTCTTGCTCTGTGACAACAATCTTGCAAAAGACTGACCACTTCCAGGATGCTTGATTACCTTGCAGGACCATCAACAATCTCAGAATTGCTCTGATGCTGCCTTTTAGGTATGAATGCCAAAATACTGGACCTGCAAAACTGCTCAACTGGCCGTGCCTTACAGCTTGAAGTTCCAGGGTGGGGTTTCTTATTAGCAAACATTTAGGCCAGCAAAGATCCGATTTGTAATCTTCATGGCCCTAACACCATACCTTCAGAACTTCCCTGAGAAGAACCAAACAAATTTTGTTTGAGGGAAGAGAAGTGTGAAAAATGACGAGGCCTCTTGCCCCAAGCTGGGGGAACAGCATGGAGACCTGCAATGGAGACAACGCCAACATTTGGCATTGGTCTTAAATATTATTAGTATTATAAGTATTATTGATACCAAGGCATTACCATCAATATTTCTGATTATGGAACAAGTGAAACCAGAATTGTCATTGGTAATTATGAAACCCAACATATGAAACAAGCCCATTTACAATATATGCTCTGAGCTGCTGATTTGAGTACTTGCATCCCATTGGAAAAGCTGGTATATATTGATGGCATTTATCGACGGTGGTATATATCAATGATGGTATATATCAATAGTATATATTGATGGTATTTATCGATGGTATTCCATTGTGTCCACGGCAAAAAACGCATTAGTTTTCCTGACATTTATTTTTCCAGTACAGTCAGAGGTGAGACGTAAAGGAAGCATGCTGTACTTGTTTCTCACAGTTTCCATCAGAAAAACAAAAGACTGAGAGGCTTCCAATTCCTGAGGAGGGGGCCGAGGGCTGAGGGGGGGGGGGTCTGAGACAGTTGAATGGCTGGCAGTCTTACTACAGAGCAAGTCAGGCTACAATGCCTGCCCAAAAACGAACCCGGATGCCACCACAAGTCATGGGGGTCACCATTGTCATTTGGGCAGCAGGGGGCAGAGTGGCTAATGAGTTATACAGGTTTGAGTGTGAAAATGTGAGGTACCTATGAACAGCAGCAGCTGCTGAACTACCAATATACTTAAACCACAGTAAAATATTTTCACTTATTCTGACCAGTGACTGATAATCCGTCTTATTAAAAAAATGATGGGTTTGAATAGTTTATACACAAGCTGGATGGACGTAAAAACAATGAAGGATACAGTATTATGAGGGACGTGATATATAGAAAGACCCATTCCATGACCCTTCACTCTTCGTATTAAATAAACATTTGTGCATGGGCAGTAATTTTGTGTAAATGTAGCAAGATGAGTTACTGAGGAATCCTGCAGGGAGGTAATCCCCTTGTAGGTGATAGAAACCTCTTATCAGTTACAAGCCCCACCTCTGACTCATACATTCCAAAAGCTGATTTCTGAGAAAAAAGCAGCCTCTTGAATTAGTAAAAAAAAAAAGCAGGGAGGAGGTTGTTTAAACGACAGGTAATGATTTTATCTTATATTTCAGACTAGGAATGCCGTGGACTGTTCAGCTTCCCTCTCTCCCTTGTTCTCCCTTGGACTCCGCCCCCAAAAATGACCCCGGCCAATGAGCTGCCAGCCTGTCTCCTCCCCTGCAGAAAGGTTATATAAAATGGATCAGTGTCCAGCAGTTGTTCTATCTGCTCCAGTGTTTCAGGCGCAGCAGAAAACTTTGCCTCCCTCTTCTTTCTCTTACATTTGCACCCTCGCAGCCACCGCCGACAGTCGACATGTCCCTCATAACCAAGAAGAAGTACTCGGTGGTGTCCTCCAGCAGTGGCCCGCGCAACTTCAGCAGCATGTCCTACTCGGGTCCCGGCCAGAATCTCTCCAGACAGAGCTACAGCGTCCGCAGTTCCTATGGCGCTGGCAGCCGGCCTGGTGTGGGACTCGGTTCCGGCTTCGTCTCCAGCACCACGAGCTACAACCTGGGCTCGGCGATGCCTCACGTCACCCCCATCACTGCTGTTCATGTCAACAAGAGCCTGCTGGCCCCCCTCAACCTGGAGATCGACCCCAACATCCAGGTCGTCCGCACTCAGGAGAAGGAACAGATCAAGTCCCTCAACAACCGCTTCGCCTCCTTCATCGATAAGGTCAGTGCCTGCGCATTTTCAGAAGAGTGTAAGGGGCCTAGGAAGAGTCTGGAAATATGGCAAGGGGTAAAATCCAGGTTCGTCATGCACATTGTAGATGTTTTGGAGTCTGGAAAAAAGTTGCATGTGTCTGTGGAAAAAAAATAGTCCCTCTAATTTAATTCCCTCCTGGAAACGCCTGTACTTTCGTAGTGATATGTGAGAGGATGAATGGTGGAAGAAGAGAGGTGCTGAAGAAGGAGTGGGTGTGTCTAAGACTGCAAATGTACCTTGAGATGTAGGAAGAACGGGGAGGGAGGGGCTTTATGGAGCGCGGCGCCTTACGTCTCTCCCTGCCTCTAATAAAAAGCCCACACCTGAAACACAAACAAGCTGCGCATTGTTTCTTTCAGTTCTGCAAACAACCCCATTTGCAAAAAGTTTGAAGCGCAACATAATGCGCCCTGCTGTTTAGTGCCTGATCCTGGGCTGCTGAAACAGGAAGACGCTCCTGTTTTTTCATCGCATGTGCTAGGGACAAATGCTAGGCACATGTTCCTCGTTACGGATCTGCCTGCCGCTTGCGTTTACGTAGAAAGGCCACGCAGGCAGTTAATATTTAAATATGCGGCCAGGGTATCGCGTTTCTAGTTAACACTGGCGTATTGGTTACATAAAGAGTTTCAGCTGTGCAAGAAAACAGTCAAAAAGCTTTTCGACGCCATACACTCCTTCAGGGCCTCAAATGCAGCCCTCTAACTTTTATAAATGTGTTTGTTTTAGAGAAATTTACCATTTTTATATTTTCTTTTGATGAGTAATGAATGGGATATGCCAGGGAAGGCAAACATACAGTAATATACACTTTGAGTCATAAAGTCATGGCTTCCTCTTCTGACAAACATTCAATGCATACCAGATGTGTTTCTGGAATTTGTTCCACTGCATTTTCTCATTCTTTTCAATGTCCAGTGCCCCACCTCTGGACTTCTTCCTCCTAAAACAGGAAAGCATAAGAGGCTTAACAGCGACAATTTGTTAGACTGCACGTCACCCTTTCCTTTGGAAAACAGGCCTGGGTTCCTGTGTGGAAACAAATGCCATACTAGCCCCCGCAGTGATGGGGGGGGGGGTGCTTTTAACCAAAAATGTGTCTATGGTGGCTTTTACTGATCTGTAAATCTCAGTAACACCAAGCTACAGTCTAGGCTAAACTGAGTCACAGTAATGCAGTAAAGCAGCACCTTGGTTTTTCCCCTGGTGGTGATCTTCATGGTGAACATTGTCCCCTTCCCCCCCAACCACAGGTGAGGTTCCTGGAGCAGCAGAACAAGATGCTGGAGACCAAGTGGAGCCTCCTTCAGGAACAGACCACCACCAGGTCCAACATTGATGCCATGTTTGAGGCCTACATTGCCAACCTGCGTAGGCAGCTCGATAGCCTTGGCAACGACAAGATGAAGCTCGAGGCCGACCTGCATAACATGCAAGGGCTAGTGGAGGACTTCAAGAACAAGTGAGTTGTGAGACTGGATATGTCCTACTCTCCCAATACAGAGAGGCCTTGAGGACAGAACAAATATGTCTTTGCCTGAGAGATAGACAAAGAGCTCTCAATGGCAACAGCATCACTGCTGCTACTACAACAACATTTGATGTATTGGGGGGGTGGTGAACAATTGAAATTCGACATCAATTCATTTTTTCCCCAGGTCTGTACACTTTTCCATGGCAACTATAGTGAACAGCAGCAAGACTTCCTTAGTGGGTCACATTTGAGTTTGGCTTGTAAATCTGCCTACGCCCTTGAGGGTGAATGTAGTAACTGAGAAAATATGATAAAGAGAAACCCCGAACAAGCTCATTATGGAGAGGAGAATCAGCTCCACCAAGGGTGTGGCACTATGAGAAAGTTTCAACATAACTACACTCCCCCCTAGTGTCACACTTGCACACTGCAACCTTGGCAAGCAATTCTAGAAGTGGCTGCTTCCAATTACTTCCTGGAAACTTGACAGCTTGAGACCGACTAGGCTAGTGAAAGCCTTTCGTAGTTTTACTGGGCAATTAAAAACACAGATGTGTTCAGAGTAATTTTGACGCTCCGCGCACTAACGTGGGTGTTCCTTAAACTCACAGATACGAAGATGAAATCAACAAGCGCACTGAATGTGAGAATGACTTTGTGCTCATCAAGAAGGTTAGTGTTTCCCCGTGATGCTCTCTAAAAGTGCCTTCTATCACTGCAGCATATCTGAAGACTGCAATGAGAGCACATTCCTCAGTGTCTACCTCTTCTTGTGTCCCCTAAGGATGTGGACGAGGCCTACATGAATAAGGTGGAACTGGAGGCCAAGCTGGAGAGCCTCACCGATGAGATCAACTTCCTAAGGCAGATCTACGAGGAGGTGAGCATTGGAGCCTCCTTCCCCTTATAGTAATTATTTTAACTGTGGGATAATATGGTTCACTATAAAGGAAAAGCACAATACACTCAAAAAACACAAGATTGCACTACTTCAAATAGCTGCCTGTTTTACTCTCTCTGATGGCATGCCCTGTCACCTTTCTTCTCTCCAGGAGCTGCGTGAGCTGCAGAGTCAGATCAAGGACACCTCAGTGGTGGTGGAGATGGATAACAGCCGCAACCTGGACATGGACGCCATCGTGGCTGAAGTGCGCGCCCAGTATGAAGATATCGCCAACCGCAGCCGTGCGGAGGCTGAGACGTGGTACAAGACCAAGGTGCATTTCTCAGTCCTTGATTAGAATCCATCCCGATGTATTAACTGTATTTGATGTCCTCATGAGCCTAACCAGGATAAAAGTGGATGGATGGACTTCCTATACCCCTTTTTTACAGCGAAGTGAGGTCACATAAGCTTTGTGCCTTACTGTCTTCATGCATGCAATAATAAAAAGCAGCACAATAATACATGAGAAAAATGTCTCAAAATGCATCCAGCCTGTAAGGTTTCTTCCAGTTAACATCCCATCTTTTCTGGGTTTGCTCTCAGTATGAAGAGATGCAGACCTCTGCTAGCAGGTATGGGGATGATCTGAGATCCACCAAGACAGAGATTGCTGACCTTAACCGCATGATTCAGAGGCTGCAATCTGAGATTGATTCCATCAAGGGCCAGGTAATCCACTGCTTTCAAGGGGATCTTTCCCCACAAAATTAGACACTTGGGTGTCCTGATAAGGAAGACAGTGAAGGGTCTCAGACGCTGTCTGTCTCTCGTCATTTGTTAGCGTGCTAATCTGGAGAACCAGATTGCAGAGGCTGAGGAGCGTGGAGAGATGGCAGTCAGGGATGCTAAGGCTCGCATCAAGGACCTGGAAAACGCTCTGCAGAAAGCCAAGCAAGACATGGCACACCAGATCAGGGAGTACCAAGACCTGATGAATGTCAAGCTGGCTCTGGATATTGAGATCGCCACCTACAGGAAGCTGCTGGAAGGAGAGGAAGACAGGTGAGCCTTGGAACCATAGCAGCGAAAACAGGTTTTACAGGTCATTGTTGACTGTTCTTTATTTAATCTTCTGGAACTAAATGTATACATTTCCTCTGTCCGTGTTAGGCTGGCGAGTGGTATTAAGTCTATCAACATCTCCAAACAGAGCTATGGTCGTAAGTAACGGCTTTCTCATTTCTGGACTGGAATTTCAGCCTATCAGCTTAGTCAATGAAGCTGTCAGTAAAGCTACACATTGTACAAACTATAGGATTAGGTATGATTATTTACTAAAGGAGGTTCAAGCAACTAGTGGAGGCGGGACCAACCAATCTTTGTTCCACACCCTCTAGTTGCTTGGGCCCACCTCCTATATAATCCGATTGGCTATCTCTCACAACCAATCATTTTTCGTTCTGCTCTCAGACCATTTAAGTGAGTAAAACTCCCACGAGCGTTCACCAAGGTTTCACGTCTCTGTTTCCCCTTATAACTACAGCGAGCTATAGTTCCTTCCCTATGGAGAGTGCCAGCAGCACCTACAGCAGCTACTCCTCCAGCAACTATGGCGGAGGCTACAGCGGGGGCTACGGCGGGGGCTACAGCGGGGGCTACAGCACAGGCTACGGGCCCAGCGACATCTCCCAGAGCAAGAAGAGCATGGTGATCAAGATGATCGAGACCAAGGACGGCAAGGTGGTGTCAGAGAGTTCGGAGGTGATCCAAGACTAAGCGCTCCTCTGTGCAGCTGCCTCTGCCTTCCAGTCTTCGCTACCACGCCTCATCTCCCAAGACAGAAATACAAGGAGTTCAATAAAGCAATAACCAAAAAGTCTTAGAAGAACCAAAGAATTTTAAATTCCTAGTGCCTTTACTCCTACTATGCACCAAAACACCTTACTTGTACTACACAATACACAAGTATCAAGACTCTCTTACAAATCGGCATTCCAGGGTTCTCCCATTGGCTGCAGACCGCTTGTAATGCACATGGAATTAGTTAGCCTCACTGGTATGCGTGTCAGTGTGTACTCACTCCTGTCCCTCTGTGCGGCCCACCCCCCTTGCAGCACACGCTCACATAGTCACAGTCTCTCTGTATTGCCATGGACTCTGAATTCCAGTCCACAGTGTCCCATTCTCTATGGTGCTGTGTTTTGCTACCAAAACAATAAAACATTTACTTTTACGCCGAGAACTGTGTGACTTGATCTGCAATTAATCGTAATTCATCTTTGTGTTCCATATAAATCCGGTGATAATTTGGACCCAGTTGAACGGTGATGTCACTGACAGCATGGTAAGGCATGGTACGGTATGGTGAGAGACTGGGTGCTAGAGAGTCCTCTGATTGGCATCCTGTCCAATGTGCTCCCCAATCTTATGCTTTCTGCTTCCTGAGACAAACATCAACAAATAAAATATACACAAAAACCTATATTTGGAGTGGTACAGAGAAGTGGTATATTTGGAGTGGTACCACTACAAAAGATGCTGCAACATATAGAATGCAACAAAACACATGAATAGGGTCTTATTTTCCATGATTTACTTAAAACCCCCCATAAATTAAAGAGAGAGCACACCATATTTGCAAACTGCCTGCATTACGCTACAGTAAGGCACAGAGTCTCTGATTTAAATAAATTAAAACAAAGGATAAAATGACATTAAATTCAGCACATGGATTCTTAGAAGATAAAGAAAAAGATAAAGAGTGGTAGTTTATTTATTGCTCACTGGATGAAAAAAAAACAATGAGTTGAACTGTGATAATCAAAAAGGTCATTAGGCATGATTGTAGGTCCATCCATCTTCCAGCTGCTTAGGATGGGCATGGACACGAGGTCTGTGATTAGTGATTAGTATGAGAGTAAAATAACAAACCGACCCTTAACAGCCTTGACCTAGAAGTCGTAATATATACAGCGTTTTTATATTTTACCTTCACGAAGGATTCCTTAACCATATGACTTAATATATTAAGCATTAGCAAGCAAGTGCGGATCTGTTTTTGGGGTCCTGGGGAATTCCAGGCTTCTTATTAAAGTGTACAAACTGCTTTATATTGACCTTAAGGACTCGCCTGAAATCAGCAACTCAGAAATACTGATAGATTTACGACTTACAACATTATGCCATCATAGCTTGGGAGTGAAAATATGTGAAAAGCACACTGTGATATACCCAGTACAATTAATAGTGCCTGTGAATCGTAATGTAAAATAAGTAAAACAATATCACTAAAACGCCCACGCCGCTAAACCTTGAGGTGACTAACAGGCTCAGCAGCTGAACGTCGGCAGTTGAGTGATGTACTCTTTTGGTTTCCCTTAATTAATCATCGAGGTAGATCGTTGCTTCTTCATTTTTAGAAGCATGGCAGATACATATGTAGATACAGAAGGTACCAATTAATTTACCGACCTGGCGGGTTTAAAGTGTTCTTGTGAACCCATGCGTTTACCCACATATTTACAGTATAGCTCTAGGCAGCACTGTTTGCCGGTAGATGGTATTAAATAATCTTTAGCTTGAGTTTTAGAGTTAATGTCACATTTTAAGCATTCATAAACCAAACACGAATACGTCATCGCAAAGTATACTTTAGATTTAACTCGTTTCGCTAAAACGGAACCTTATATATAAACTGTTGCTTTGTCGAAATATTATTGTCTAATTGTCATAAATACTTGTGTGGTTTATGACATTTGTCAATTTACTGCGGCAAACAGATTTTGCGTAAAGCTAGTAACGTTCATTTCAGTTTTCATAGATACTTCCACAAAATTTCCTTTTCCCCTGCTGTTGCATGTGCCTTTCATGCCGCTAAACAGTTATGTTAATGGTTTTTTTGTGTGTTGTACATTAAAATAAATCTGGACAATAGTTTTTACAGTGTAAGCATGGAGCACATCTGAGTGATACCCGTTGTGTCTTTTTAGTTGGCCTACTCTCACAGAAATCCGAACACTACTGTAATGGCTAAATATGGATATCAATTCACGTTAAACTCCTGGAAAATCCATGAGTATCGGCCAGTCGAGATTAAGAGCTCTGTATGTTGTATGTCAATAGCATGTCTGCATGCAGACTGGAAAGGTAAACAGGAGTGAGCAGAAACACCCTTTGTACAAATGAGCAGTTTCCACGTGTCTTGTCACCGTCCTCCATACCCCACGATATATCCCCACAAAATACAAAGTTTTTTTGTTTTTGTTTTTTTTATTTTATTTTTTTTAAAAAAGGCTATGCACGTATTGCAACACATGTTATAACGATATATAACGCGGTGTAATCTTCTGCTGACACAATCTAAAAGAAACTGTGCAATTGTACAGTACAGACACTAGAGGGTGATATAGCCTCAGGAGAGTAATTACATCATTCCTCGTATCACGCGCTGACTAAGCTCACGGGTCCTCCTCAGACTGCGTTGTGGGTACTACGGTACTGTCAAGTCTCAGAGTAATCCAAGTAATTTCATCTGAACGTGTTTTTGTCTTTTGTCTTGTATGTTGCTACAATCTTGCACAAAGGGCAAGGATTTTTTGTTTTGGCTTAACAAATACCTGATTATAAAATACCTGATTATATTTTTAAATTCGTATTTCCTCTTGTACATAGATTGATGTTTTTCCATTAAATGTGATAGATCATGTCCTGATCCGAATTCAAGTCATCCTGCAAATTCTCTTTACAACAACTTTCCACATTTTCTCGTTTCGCTGAAACTACTGTCTGAAACCTGATTTGATCCTTTGCCAGGTTTCTGCCTATAATCTGCATTTATAGGGTACAGTAAATCTGGCAGGTATCCTCAAAAAATAGGACTTTCCACTACTGTTCTCTACAGCACTTTGCTGTTTCTCAGAGTTGTCATTCTATTAATAAATCACATGTCAAAACACCAAGTGACAGAAAGTGACGTGAAAGTTCTGACAGAGACAGGTGCAGTACATTGACAGTATAAGATGGGACAGACTCATTCAAGGCTTTCAAAACAAAAAGTAAAAACTTATACTTGATCCTAAAATTGAGGGTAATTGACTCCATGATTTGTTCTGAGGAAAGTGGGATGTGCACTTTCACATGAAGTATAACACTCACATTGCTGCAGTCTCACCTAAACAAACCGAAAACTAATTACTGGTGTCATCAGCCGCTCAGGCTCGGGTAGCTCCGTATAGTGTACAAATGTATGTCAGCATCATTGCTAGTGTTGACTCTTTTGCTTGTTTAAAATGATTGATTTGACTTATTTTATAGCCACAACAATTAATGCGGTTGTGAGATTTATAGCAAAAATTTTACACCTTTTAGTTTGACATGCATTTATAAGCATGAACATTTTAATAAGCATTAAAGTATTATGTCATTTGGAAATCTTTTATAATTAATAGTATATTACAAAAACCTTGTTGATTGTCTGCTTGATATTTTACATGTTTACATGTGCAAAAGCATACAATGTTTGTAAATTGGCATACGCCTTGCCGGAATTTTAAAACAACAAACAACCCATTTTACCCAGTTTTAGTCCTCAGCTGGTGACAGACACCCAGTCCTTTGTAACTGTTGCCCATCAGAGGGATGGAATTGAATCAGGTGTT
Source organism: Cyphomyrus plagiostoma (assembly GCA_019775915.2). Taxonomy (NCBI): domain Eukaryota; kingdom Metazoa; phylum Chordata; class Actinopteri; order Osteoglossiformes; family Mormyridae; genus Cyphomyrus; species Cyphomyrus plagiostoma. Next base: position 27,967,781 of record JABFEA020000110.1, read on the forward strand.
AAATGAGGGGAAACCCTCCAGGTCTGCAGTTTGACACCCCTGTTCTATGTTTTTGCCTGAAACTGCATTCATTTCTTGTAATTCATGCTGTAGACACAAGGTGGAATATAGTACTCTGACACGCGTTGAAGGTGATCCCTGGGGCGTTGTCTGTAATCGTGCTTTATCTGCCCCCTGTCTTGTGTCGTTCCGTCGCTGGTTCTCACACTTGCATGCAGGGTGATTTTGTATATGCTTATGTCCTCTTGTTACACAAAGCAAATGCAGTGTTTAAAAACTTTCTGACCTTCTGGGAATTATTGGTAATAAAATCCCATTGAACAACTGCAGTGAAGGTTTTCAAGCCTAAACTGGTGATCTTTGCTCCTTACTGACAAATTTACCAGCAACAACCAAAAATGTCACAGTATTGCCTTTTGTTTGATTAAATATTAATAAACATCCATCCATCCAT
>JABFEA020000110.1:28055728-28068769 GCA_019775915.2 Cyphomyrus plagiostoma
TTTTTTTTCTCTTTTTTGTTTTTTTTCCACCCGCCCACCCGCACCCCCCCGGGGCCCCCGCCCCCCCTTGGGGGGGGGGGGGGGGGGGGGGGGGATGGTGGTAAATTATGCATATCTAAGCAGTAAATTTGCAGTTTGAGTAGTTTTGTCAAAAGACTGGGAAGGATTGGCAGACACTGGGCGTGTGCTTTTGTTTCTTAGAATGAAGAACATGACGAGTTCAGCATTAAAGAACAAATGCTGCATTCATGCCTAACCATCTCTGACAAGAGTGCATCCCCTGGATGGCTGCGAGAGATTTAACAGCCTGTTTGTGTATTGTTTAGGTTTTTCGTGTGATGTTCTGTCGCCTTATGTGTGCGCCGTGAGACGCCCGTGTCTGTATGTGAGATGACATTTAGGCTGTGTGCTTCCTGTCAGTGTTCATCAAGATAGTAGAGAGGAATGAGAATTAGTCCTGAAAGAGGCTGCCTTTTCATTCACCTTGGCTCCCGTCAGAGAGGCATGCTAACGGGCGTGGACATTGGTGGAAAGGGGGATTTCGGAGCGATTCAGCCAAAGGGCTCGTGGGGGGTAGGGGGACACACGTCTGCTCAAAACAGACATTGCTGTGGAGGATGGAGGGATGGAGGGAAGAGGAAGGTGAATCTCTCAATGCGAGATGTTAAGATTGCAAGCTTCAGTGTTTGTTGGACTAAGAGGCAGAATCTTCACTCCCCCCCTTTGCTAGAAAGAAGATGAACCTGCCTCCCCCCCGTCAGGATTCTACCGGTCCGCCTCTCCAGAGGTTCCACCTTCTGTCACTCCTTTTGTTTCCCATTGCATCCCTTGTTCCTCCACTGGCCATGTGTCATTCCGCTTTGTAGGCCACAGATGCACTATTTTTACCTCCTCTGGGCGACGTCAAGCGGACCCTCACGATCATTAATATACCGCTATAGAAATCTGTCAAAGCCATTGATTCTCTGTCATGGTTAAGTGGAAGAAAGGAAAGACTGAGTGTTCGGAGGGCCTGCTGTGTATGTGCGTCTGCACACGTGTGCCTGGATGTGCACGCTTACATTTACCGTATGCTGTAATGTGAGTCGATTAATCAGAGCAGTCCAATTTTCGTCATTCATGCATGTTGCCCCCATTCTGTGAGCAGCAGGGGGCAACAACTGGGGAATCCTATGGACACTCATTGTCTTTCTAATGACATTTCCCAGTCCTTGTTCCTAGGATTGGCGTGTGTGTGTGGGGGGGCTTTGTCACACGCCTGCCTTCACATGTATTCCCTGTGTACATTGATATGATAACCCATCGTAAGTATTGTCAGATGTGGGCAGCATTGAGACATAGATAGGCAGGAATTTCCCAGCAATTACAGAGAGGATGGTTTAGATTTTTTCTAAAGCATATTTAATTAAGCAAGGTTTTGCCTGTGTGAGTGATACATTTGTTATTATTGCTTGTCCAGATTTCACACACAGATTTCTTTTGACTTTTAATGAGCATTCATAAGAAGCGTTCCTGATTCAGCGATAAAATGCGGCATTCTGCAAGACAGCCTCACAAGTTCACTGGCCTTGTGGTTGGAATCTCCTCCCTTGTGTGTTTGGTCCACAGATCAGTCAAAGGACCTCTCTGTCTGGCACTCCTTCTTAGAATCGGACTGGGTCACTGACCATGGAGTGTGCTGGCGTCCTGCCCAGGGGGGCGTACTCGGAAGGGGGGAAACAGGACAAAGCTTGAACTTGACTTTTGACAGAAGGGATGCAGAAGCACATTCATGACTTGGAGCTCTGTGAGACCCCAGAGAACAGCGACACTTTAATCCATAGCTTCTTCCACATGGCTGATCTGTCGACTGCATGTCTTAATGAAGGTTGTTTACATTTTTTACATCAGCACGCTTGCTGAGTTTGCTAGAAGAGGAGCCCAGAGCGTCTCTGAGTCACGGTCTTCCGTTCAGCCTACATCCGTATTTCGGCAGTGGATCCGCTAACTGGGAGCACCATGGCAGTGACAGGCTCCCAGCTAGCGCCTTTCTCTGCATTGTTCCCCTGTGTGATACTCACTGCCCCCTCATCTGGAAGGGCTGCCCTGCGGTCAGGATGTGAGATTTTACAACTCTGTGTGATCTGAGCTAAGACATGTCAAGCGTCTCTGCTTCCCCTTTCGGGCCAATAGGTGACGAGGTTTGGAGCAGGACTGACGCGTTCCAGAGGCTCGCTGTCCTCACTTTACCACGTCTTGTCTTTTTAAGTCAGTGTTGAGAGAGGAGGTTCAATATCAGGCCTTAATACATATTCTTTGGCTGTTCCAGAGCCATATGGGAAAGTCCTGGTCTTATCAGAGGAGGGAGTTTCTACATCACTATATCACGTTTATGTCACTAATGCAAACAAATTTCAGTTCGGTCACATGACCTGAGATTCCTATGTGTGTGTGTGTGTGTGTGCATGTGTGTGTGTCTATCTGCCTGTGTCCCTCCGTATATGTGTGTGTATGTATTGATGTACAGAAATAGAGCGGCACGTTTCTATGACTTTTTGGCTAGTTTGTCTTTGAACTTTTTGCACAACACTTTTTAAACTGTGCAGTGTAAAGGAGCCAGAGGATCCGGCATTTATGGAACTTGTTGGGGTCTCCATGAGCTCAGACCGGCAGCAGGTCAGTGTATCCCTAAAACATCAATGTGTACATGCATATGTAGGTACGTAATGTACCCTTCTTTCCTCAACATATATGCCTTTACTCCCTTTCTGAGGCCTCAGGCACATTTTGAGTGTACAAGGATATGAACCTCTGTTGCAGAAGCTATAAACAGCCATTTTCTAGAGTGAGAAATAAGCCAGTGACTTGCTGCTTACCCTGACTGGGGACTTGTAATCTGTGCTTTATGGGATGGCTGGAATAAACCTCTTATACTGAATGGGGGGCATTGCTGAGGAGGACTGGGTGATAAGGAGTGAGGGGGCAACTTGGACAGGGGGCTCAGGTGTGCTGAGCAGGAGAAATCAAAGTTAAACTCCCTTCATTTGGATTAAGAAACGCCGCAAGCTTCCTTGTTTTGTGAGGCCTGAGACTCAATTTTTTCGGTAATCATTCTCCTAAGGCCAGCTTTACATTTTATGGCAGTTTGCTGTTCTTCGATCATTAATGCGCTCCAAAGATATCAGAGTTTGGTCTCTTTGTGTTGGACCTAATAATGTTTATGGATTTCTGTGAAATGCAAACTCTCCATTTTTGAGTTAAACACATAAGTGTTGTTTAAACTATACTTTATGTATCCCCTAAGTAAACCGTTTCACCAAACAGCAGAACTGACAATTAGCATTTACTGATAGAAGATGACTTTGATGATGATGTTGTTTGCTGTCACATCTGCAAAGTGCAGCGTACCTGTTACTTGCACTGCGAGACTAACTCAGCAGCGTATCAGAGTGTATTTTTAAGACAAGAGAATACTAAGTAAAATGTAAAGAACATGGTAATACGCCGTGTTTGGAGGATGTACACTTCATGTGACTAATATTGCCTAAACTTTAAGGACGACTACAAAACGAAATGCTGTAGTAGTAATGATGGCCTCTTGGACCCAGCGGTGGGTCTGGCTATGGAGAGAAAGTCAAACGCATCAAGAGCTTCTCGTATTTTAGCAGCGACATTCATGTCTCTGGTGACTCTTACTATGAAGTCAGCAGATGGATTGTGAGAGCATGGAGGGGGGTCATGAGGTTGCTGGAAAGGGGTGTGTGGTGCCCCCAAAATCTTTGTAAGAGGACAAAGGTTCAAGTCTTTAGAGTTCTGGTGCTCCTTGTCTTAACTGTTTGGCTGCAAGACATAGATGCTGTCCAGTGACCTGAGATGAAGACTGGACTCCTTTGGTACTGTGTCATTCTGTGTTGAGCGAGCTGTCGCCCAGGGAGTCTCAAATGAGGCACATTACCTGCATTGTGGGGGAGTGTCAGTCACGGCACTATGGTCATGTGACACGTTTGCCGGGGGGTGATCCGGCCCGCAGGGTCGGATTTCTGGAGGGTGGGCCTGGACTGCATGTCAGCCTGGGGGGTCACCAGCTGGAATCCCGAGGTGTTTCGTCATGCAGTGGGTGTGGCTACAGGCCGTTCTAGCGCATGCCCCTCAACCTGACCTGACCAGTAGTAATGGTAAGATTGCAGTCTTGCTTTTTGTTGGACAAGAAAGAATGTTAAAAGTGGAAAAGATAAAAGATGATTTTAGTGACCCAGTCAAATTCAAACAAGGTATAAACAACCATATATTAATAAATATACTGGATAATTTTTGGTACACTTTGGTATCCTAATATTTACGTCATACACATTCCCTGTAATACTTAAATTTATAGGTTCAGGTCAGTCCAGTGTTCCAAGACCAATGCAGACTTTATTAGAGCTTGAATGGTCCGAGAGAATGTAGAGAGGTGTGAATTGTATGAGAAACATAAATGACAGATAACTTATAAGGTGAAGCAAAAGAAAGGACATGGAGAGAAGCACAGGGGCAATATAATGTTCGGCCAGCTGGGAAAGAGGAGCGATCTGGAGAATTTCACATCCACCAGCGAGAGAAAACTCACTGACGTGTGCAGCGTCCTGTGAGTGTTCTGCAGAGCCCCAAAACCTGCTCTCTGCGCTGCTCCTGACCTTTCAGCTACATTGCTGGAAGGTCATGCTTCTCAGACACTTTTTTTAGACTGAAACCACCATAGTCAATTTGTGTAGTTTTTTTTTTTTTTTTTTTTTTTTAAATATACATAAATACTCATTACGGAAACCATTGGAGAAGTACAAAGGCAGTCATTGTGAGAATACACACTTGTGCATGCTGCATATTACTCTAGACGGCCATGCTAATATTTACATATTCGGCAGCTCCCTTGTTGATGGTCAGAGCAGACAGAAAGCTGCCTGTGTGTGTGGCAGCTGTACAAGGGGGCTCTATAAGATTCCAGTAATGATGCAGGTTTGTCTGCACTACCCATTTGGAAGGACAAGGCTACACCTTTGAAAGTGATTTTTATGCAGCGAAAGGGAAAACAAACAACCTTTCAATGTTTCGATGGATTCCTAAAGCAAAACGGACAACTGTGTTAGTGAACCGACAGCCAACACTTTGCACATTGACTCTGACCTTAACGCCGTCTGCTATGTGAAGATATGTTACTCTGTTACCGATGGCTCATCTCTGAACAGGACATGTGTCTTTTAGTCATGTGTGTGACTAGGATTGCCTGATCCTGGCAAAAATCACAATCACAATTATTGTGGTTAATACTGAGATCACAATTATTTAACATGATTACTCATTGGCTTTGGAAATATCGTGCATTTATTGAACTTTAAAAAAAACTTGTCTTTTTAAAAGTGGATTTCTTTGAACTCTAGATATAATTCAACTGAGAAACAAATAAAAATGGCCTACAAAGGGAGGTAATGGATGTATAATGCAAGACAAAACGGGAGCATCATTACGGAACGAAATGAGGCACAATATTTGTTTTGTCTTGATTGTTTTGATAATTGTTGGAAGCCAAAATCATAATTCAAATTAGAGTTAAATTGCCCAGCCCTAGTATACAGCATATATGCTTTTCTCCCATCTATTCTCACAACTGCCCGAGCTTCTGAAAAAAACAACACAGGCACCTCCTGTATGCACTTTCTGCTGTATTGAATCCTGGTGTGCGGCTGAGTTAGAAACCTAAGTGGGTCGTTCTTGATTGATCAAGTTCCACAGTCTCCTCTGATTCCTTTTGGTAAACCAGCATCTGAAGTATGTCAAGCACTTTCATGTATGTAATGGGGGCTCAGAATATGACAAGGAGCAACGTTTTTATATTAGTTATTGAATCAATAGGATCACCCTAGTCTGTTTGAGGAAAAAAAAATATTAAAATGGGCTGTTAAGTGACAAGTGTCTCAGAAATGGGATTTGATAGTTTGATTTTGTAATGTTCATTCTTGTCATTCCTTTCTAGAGCAACTAGAAAATATGTTGAATAGGAAGCATTCTTTCAGAGGAAGAAAAAGACCATAGATCTCTTGTAGTTTGAGTGAACTTCTACGCCTGTGCACACAAAATAAAAGTATGAGACATAGACTGAGGTTTAACACAATGGTGAAGCATTCTGTACATCCCTGGGAAGGATTTTGGTAGCTGGTTCCTACCCCATTGGGCCCATATTTTGGTCAGTTGGAGGCAGCGTACACACAGCGGCTTATTGTCCTGGCGCTGCTCTGTGCGGTCGCTGTGTTCTCCAGATGGCCCCCCCTCCACCCCTCCCACAAGCGTTCACTAGAACTGTCACCGTCTTTGTGGCACTCCCGTTCCTCGTTGGCCCGCCTCTATTCTGATGATCTCTTCCATGGCCTCACTGTCACTGCTCCTTTTCCCCCAATTTAGACACGAGTTTTTTTTTTTTTTTTTTCCCCCTGCGGTGTCAGTATTTCTGAAGGAAATATTTGCGTTTCGTGTTCTGTTGGCTGCTGAGGGACGTTGGGCCTGGAAACTTGGATGGTTCACGCTAGTGATACAGTGGAATGAGTTTGAAAGTGTCATACAGTTTATGTCATTGAAATGGAAGTAGGAGAGGTTAATCACCTTAAGTTTATTACTTGGAGGTTATCTAGTTGAGGGGGGAGCACAGTGACACAATGGTTAGCACCACTGCCTCACACCTCTGGGACCAGGGTTCAAGTCTCTGATATGGCTCCATGTGTGTGGAGTTTGCGCATTCTTCCCATGTCATTGTGGGGTTTACTGTGGGTTCCCCCCCCCCAGTCCAAACATGCTGAGGTTAATTGGAGTTACCAAATTGCCAGTGTGTGCGAGTGAATGGCGTGCGAGTGTATGGTGTGTGAGTGTGCCCTGTGATGGGTTGGCCCCCCCATCTTCACTTGTTCCCTGTCTTGTACCATAGACTTCTGACTCCCCACAACCATGATAAGCAGATACAGAAGATGGATGGATTATTCAGCACATACAATGAATTATTAAATGAGATGGGTTTGTACTGCACACTCAGCAAACAATTGATTTGACTATAACACTGTTGTTTGTAGCATGTGGATGGGACCCACCAGTCTGGCACCAACAATCATGCTGCATTTAAAATCACACATTATAGGCTTAGCTGTACAGTGACTGAGCCACCTGATCTTCTCTACGCAGTGACCTTGAGTGTCTAGTAAGGCGCCTATAAATAAAATGTATTATTATTATTACATGCTTTATATATTCTGGTGTAGCTGCATGATTGGCCGTTTGTAGGATTAGGCTGTTTGCATTATCAAGCAGGTGTACCTAATAAAGTGGTCACTAAGTTTGTGCTATGCTTGCAAACTGAAAGAGTTTTTAAATTTTGTTTTTTTTTTGGAAAATCTGAGCAGAGACTTAGATTAGCAGCAGTGATGTGCTGTTGTATTACAGTGGTAGTTGAGAAGGATTTGGACGAGTTAGGACATGGATGAAAGTAGTGAGCGCAAGGGCCAGTCAGTGAGGATGTCTCAGGCTCTCCCTTTCATCTGGAGACCATGGCCTGTTGTCAGGGCAACTGGAACACCAAAGGGCATTTTTAGCCTGCTCTGCAGCATGAAAGAGGGCTCCTTTTCTGAATGAAAGGACGTGTTGTGGTAGGCCGTGTACGCAGCGAGTGTACAAACATGAATAAGCATGTCCTGGGAAAATAAAACGAACCACACGCTGAAGCGTCATCATTGAAACAGTGGCCTGTTGTGAACTCAGTCGACTTAAACAGTCATTTGGGGGAAAACCTTCTCATCATACTCAAACCATATTTGTGCTGCCATTTTTCAATCATAACCTTATGTGTACCTGCAGTTAGCTGACTGGGTAAGTGGTACCTATACCATCTGAGAGTCAGCACCCCCATCTGACAGTCAAAGCTCCCAACTGAGAGTCAGCACCCCCATCTGAGAGTCAAAGCTCCCAACTGAGAGTCAGTGCGCCATCTGAGAGTCAGTGCGCCATCTGAGAGTCAGTGCGCCATCTGAGAGTCAGCGCGCCATCCGTGAGTCAGCACCCCCCTCTGAGAGTCAAAGCTCCCAACTGAGAGTTATTGCCCCCATCTGAGAGTCAGTGCTCCATCTGAGAGTCAGCACCCCCCTCTGACAGTCAGCGCCTCATCTAAGAGTTAGCATCCCCATCTGAGAGTCAATGCGTCACTTTTTCCCACGTTTTTAAATTTTCACGGCAGTCGCGCACAAATTGCGGACACTGCATGAGTTTGGCTTCCAGCCCCTATTACAGGCTGTCATTACTACTGATGTACTGTTTTTAATGTAAGGAGGAGGCTGATGGGTGATAAACAATTGAATATAAAACAAGCCCCTGACATATCAGTGTGGTTTATGCAGCGTTTCGGCTGCGTGTGGGGTTAGAAAAGCAGCCCTACACCACACCACATGACCCCCTACACGTCAGCTGAGGTGTGCGTGCATTCCTGATGATGACAACCTAAATTTGGATTTACTCATACATGGTGTCTAAAAACAGCCATCTGTGATTTCATCAACAGGATGGGCAGCTGTACTAACGGTGCAGTCAGCAACATCCCTTATCTGCTGTTACTTCATTACTTTATGAAGTTTACTTCATTTAGTTTATGTGAATGAATTATAGATGATTTTGTTATATTTCTCCTTCTCCTGCCTGTCTTGGGTTGTAATTGCCTGGAGCATTTTACAGTTAAATCTTTGGTAACATTTAAGGTGATGTTAAGGTTTCAGAGAAATGTTGTGGTTGAAAGGAAGCCTGATGATGTCACCCGCCCCCGTTGTACTGTGGGCGGAGTCAATCCCCTTGCCTCTCCTTGGCTGTGCTATGCAGGAAGTGCTTGCCAACCTCGGAACTGATGGCTTTCAGTATATACAGGCTGAGCACTTAGATACCCGACTAGACAGATTAATTTTCTTGTCCAGTGTAGCCTTTTTTTGTCTGCTGCTGTTTGAAAACCAATAACCCAAGAGCACCGACTTTGAGAACTATGGGAAAGATGAAGAAGACAGTCTTTTCCTTCAAATTTAAGATACCACCCTCAAAAAGTCAGCTATAAGTTTCAAAGAGAATGTTTATTTTTCTATGGTTCGCCAGCTGGTGTACAGAGGAGCCACAAAAGCAGTGACAGATGCCCCAGGACGCTCTCCAGTGACTGTCTTCATTCCACCAATTATGGTGATGGTGCTTAGTGCAGCATAGGCTCTTTAAACTTTTATACCGCCCTGGTTGGCGTATGCTTCGCGCAGTATGATGACATCACTCATCGGTAGCATTGCTAATGGCGCTCTCTTGTGGGAGGGGCTTAAGGCTGACCCCTTTCAAGCTAGTCATCAGCTTACCCCTGAAAGTAGCCCCCCTCCCCCCTCCATGGAAGGGGTCTGAGAATAAACGCTGGTCCTTCTTTAATTATTGAGAAGGCTTTTCAGTAACCCCCATAAACTGGAGAAACCAAGTCTGCTTATACAAAAGGGGACGTTTAGTTTGGTGTATAGCGGCACGCCTTGTGACCTGCAGATGGCTACGAGCTCTGGGCCAGGCAGGCGGGCATCTGTGGCCGCGTGTTTTTACTGTGGTTGTCTCTTCACTTATTTATCAGCATGAAAAGCGTGACTGCAAGGTGGAAGTCAGAGGACTGACGGAGCAAGACTCTGAGACGACAAGGTAATCCTGCGAGGCTATCGCTGAACCCGGACCAGCGCAGGCCAGGAAGCTGCTGGACATTGCTCTCGCACGTCTGTCTGACTCCTGAGACTTGTTCTGATTTGTCTGCTTTGTTTTTGAACGAAAAGGGAGTGTTTCTGGAAGGCGGGGATGGACAGGAGTTATTTTTAGAGCGTTGCTGTAAGTTTGTGACATACTTGGTGTACAGAGGAAGGATGCATGAAGGATATGGTGACAGCAGAGTTCTCCCATGATAGAGAGCTAGAGGTCAGACTGTGGAAACAGCCTGTAGAACATTCTCTCTCCTCCTCCAGAACTTTCCTTATTTGAATGTATGCTTTTTGGGTGATAATGATTTGTGAGGCACCAGCTGTTACTTTTTAAAAAAAAAATTAGTTTGTGAGACAACTCCTTTGTCCTATTTTTGCAGTTGTTAAGAGTTATATCAGACGTAAGACTATCTGTACAGTTTCATCTCTGATATGTTTAAAGTGCTTTATCGTTTCCGGCTGCTTTTCTGGGCTATTTTCTAGATGGTGAGAGAGCTGTCAATGGACCACAAACTTCTCTATTCCATGGGATAGATTCCTCACTGCTTCTCTAACCACTGGTAATTAAGAGGTGACCCACCCAGTCAGAAAATTACCCCTCTCGAAATGATAGGTTGTTTTGTTACTTTGTCCCGGTCTTGTAATTGAACCAGTAGAAGGTGTTTGTTTTGCACCGAGCCTCAAAACATTTAATGTGATTCCTCTCGCAGTTTGCACACAAAGTCATTCGGTCAGTTTTTCTGCAAATTCATCTGGCGAGAGAGACGGGGTTCAATGGTGGTACTGCTATGATTGTGTTGCTGCGACCGGTAATCTTGGTCAGTCAATCCTACAGCCGACTCGGTCACTAACCCCTGAGGGGTGCGGACTTAGCAGTCGATGAGGCACACCATCGGAGTCAAAGTGAAAATGACTGGCCTCTGCCTCTGGAAACACTGGCACTCTGCGGTGCCGACACAGAGCAGCTACGCTGCCCAGCTGGTGCCCTAATGCTGCTCTACCCCTTTTGGCTTCCAGGACTCTGCGAGCCTCCGGCTTATGGCCCCATCTCCAGCTGCTGCCAGGCTGGCTTGTCTCTGATGCAGGATATGAGCTCTGACGCAGCCCCCTGTCTCCTATGGGGCTTCCTCCCAATGCCCAGGGCAGCTCTCTGAAAGGATGCAATAAGTAAAATGACTAACCCAGGGTGATGGAAAAAAAGAGGTCTTCGTGTAATTGTGAGATATTGCTCAAGTTGATCAGCTGGCAAGCTTCATCTGGGCTGGAGCTATTGTCTGAGCACTCTATAAATAACCACCAGGATGGCAAAACAAAGACATCAGCAGTCCAGCTCAGTCATGGAAGCCAAAAGCTGTGACGTGAAGAGGTTTGTGCCTTTGGACTTGCTCATTATGCAGCATTTCACGCAAGCAAATCCTTTTTTGATTTCTGCTGCAGTTCATGACTGCCGTGACATTGTCCTGGGTGGAATTAGCAGGCAGGATGTGAGCCTGTGCCTTTTGAGGATGGTCAGCGATGTTTTGGGTTAGGCTTCCACCAATGAGACTAGTGTTTCCTGTCCTTTAATCATTTCTTTTTTGTCTCCTTCAGTATAAAGTTATTGCTGAAATGTCACTTCCGGACTGGGAACTTTGGCCTGTTAGAACTTGTGGCGTTGTGCCAGAAGGTGGTCAGAAGAGCTGTGGAGAACACAGAGCTAGTGGTGTTAGCCTGCTTTGCGGTCAGTGGCTTCCTGCGCTTAGGGTAATTAATACAAATCCTTCCCAGAATGCTCGCTGGCCCTCCTGTATATCCTGGTACAGTTCTTGTTGACTTGAGTCTCAGTAAGACGTGCCCCCGCGACCCCTCAAACCACCTGAGTTTCAGAACCCGTTTAATCCCCAGGCCTGCAGCTCTTCCATAGGAATTGCCTGTGAAAGGTCTGCATCCTGTTTCCTGCATGCTCTGAAAGCGCCTTAAAAAAAATCCACAGAGCTCCCGGTTATTCAGGGAGGAGCCATGAGCAGATTATAGCGTATAATTTATTTGAGCTTTTTCTCCAATTAATTGCACATTGGCTAATGTTGTTCTGACTTGATTTTGTGGTTCTAATCAATAATAGGGACAATGGGCTGGGTTTCTCTTGTGAGAGTGAGTGGTCCCAGAAGAGCCCTGCTAATTATTCCCATGCCAGAAAGTGCTTGATTGTTGTCCCTGAGAAGGGCAGAACATTTCATAATCACTACAAGTGACAAATGTGAAGACTCACTGGCACAATGGTCCCCTGGCTCACTGCTTGCTCCCATAATTCACCAGGCCATGTGAAAATACAGAAGCGGTTTTAGGATGGCTTCATAAGTGATTGGGGCAGACAGTTACAGTCTCTCAATATTCATAAGTAGCAGTTAAGATTTCCGTATGATGAAAGGGAGCTGTCAACATTCACTGGATATGCAATGCTGTAGCTTCATTCCAACGTCTCCCGTCATCACTGTATTGAATACATGACGTGTGATGATGTGTCATAGCTGATTAGTAGGGCTGGGTGATACAGACCAAAAACCGTATCTCGTTATCTTCTCTGAAATGGGCTAAATGTTGAGCTTTAAGTGTAAAATACACGTGAAATGTCACACTATTAAAACGTCATTAAAACCGTGTGTGACAAATAAAAAATACACTACAAAAATATAAACTGTAAACCTATATTATATTTGTAAGTATATTACAAATTCTGACATTTTTATCATCTGAGACACCTGGCAGTTTTTCCTTAAACATAATGAACCACATGACAATGACTCTGCCGTTCCCCGCCCTCTGCTTCACAGTGAGTCACCACGTTAATGCTGTGCTTTTAGCTGTCAGTTCTGGGATTCTGTGCAATGTTATGACCAAAGATCTCATGCTGCTTACAACCAGGAAGGAATTATTGGTGTCTATTCAAACTCTGTAATAGAATCCTAATTTCAACACGGTAAAACTATATCGTCCTATATCTTATTTAAGAATATGCTGGTATACCGTTAAAAAACGATATACTGTCCGGCACTGTAAGTATTTGTGATACATTTGTATAGCAGGTAGCAGTTACAGTTTCTGACCCTTAGATGATTATTTAAAAATGTAAATGAAATGGCTAAGTGGAAGATGGCCCTTTGTGTCTGTTAATGGCGCCTCTGTCAGGCCATATGTATCACTCGCCCCCGGCAGATGCTAAGTGTACCTTTGTACCTCTGGGACAGAATCACACAGCACATTATTGTAAATTTCCTGTACAGACACATTTAGTAGATGCATTAATATTCTCATTTTAAGAAGATTA
>JABFEA020000110.1:28104975-28118362 GCA_019775915.2 Cyphomyrus plagiostoma
TGATGCACGGCTCCAGAGGCACGGGCCTTGATGCACGGGTCCAGAGGCACGGGCCTTGATGCACGGGTCCAGAGGCATGGGCCTTGATGCACGGCTCCAGAGGCACGGGCCTTGATGCACGGGTCCAGAGGCACGGGCCTTGATGCACGGGTCCAGAGGCATGGGCCTTGATGCACGGCTCCAGAGGCACGGGCCTTGATGCACGGGTCCAGAGGCACGGGCCTTGATGCACGGGTCCAGAGGCACGGGCCTTGATGCACGGCTCCAGAGGCATGGGCCTTGATGCACGGCTCCAGAGGCACGGGCCTTGATGCACGGGTCCAGAGGCATGGGCCTTGAGTAATACCTTCATTCTAGCTGTCCTCTCAAACAGGCTAGCAGTATGCACTGCTTGTGTATGCAGTCTGCCCTTGAAATGGTTTTTCATCTTTATTCCACACTCAGCCACTGATCCCTGTAGCTCCTTCAGAGTGACTCTTGGTCTCATTACTAGTCTTACCAGTGTCCTTTTTTGAACTGGTGGACAGCTTGGCCTGGGCAGTGTCTGGTGCCCATTCCATTTTCCCATTATTGACCCAGTGCTGGAATGTCCAAACTCTTGGAATCTTTACAATGGTAGTGAAAATGGTAGCTTCCTGATCACAAGGCATCAATACTTATGCAAGTAGCATTTTCCAGTTTTTGATTTTCTTAAAAAGAATATTTGATTTTTATTGAGTATTTACTGCAACAAATTATGAGCTTGTAATAAATATCGCCAGTAGAAATGTGTGTATGTCTACCAGTCCATATTCCATACCTCCTTGTCCTACGCAGGGACATGGGGGTCTGGAGCCTATCCTGGAAGCTACAGGCACAAGGCAGGGAATAAGCTATGATTGGGGTAGCAACCAATCACAAGGCATATTCACACACCAATCACACACATTCACACCTCCCATACACCTTAGCTTGTTTCAGACTGTGGGGGAAACTAGAGAACTACGGTGAAACAGCGTGAGCATGCAAGCTCCTTATATGCAGCTATGCCAGCCATGAATACATGTGTGTATGTATTGTAATTCAGGCAAATCATTATTTCAAGGTGGGGTCAAACGCTTCTGCAAGCCACAGTGTATTCTTCGTCTGTACAGATCTTGAGATTAAAGTGCAATACAGTGCTTTATTCATCCTTGTGGGAACCTTGGTGAGTTTTCACATCCCTTTGAGACGTAGAGCATAAACGCACAGGGGACAGCAAGTTTTGGGGTGAAAGCACCAGGCTGCCAAGGTCCAGCAGCCCTGGAGCAGTTGGGGTTAGGGGCTGTGCTAAAAGATGGGTATATAGCCAGTATAGTGGTTTTTCTTAGTCTCTGAGATACAGAGTACAATTTTCTTCCTTGTAAGTACAGATTAATAAGCAGCCCAGCCGCTTGTTGACATGATGAATACCACCATGCCTGAGAGAGCCATTGTGGTGTGTCAACAGGTACTGCCTGCAACAACAGCTGACGCAAGTGTTAGAAGAGGGAGCTGTCCCTCTGTGGAGCATGGAGTCTCACGTTATATCTCAAAATAGCAAGAACTGTGTACAGCTCCGAGACAAAGCCTTTTAACAGGGGAAACTGAAAAGTTTAATTTGTGAGTCAGGCTTATTGTCAAGGTGACATTACCATAAAGATTATGCTCCTTTATACAGACTATGCAGTGTGCAGATCATATATACATGTGCTGTGCATTTCTAAGATAAGGAAACCTTTAATTCCGGCTTTGCCCGACCCCCCAGCCGCTGAACCCATCTCACCTTCCGTGGCTGCATTCCCATCGGCCTGCTCAGGTTTCCTTCACCTCGTGCTGCAGCAGTGGCCTTGGATTTTCAGTTTGTCGGTTTGCCGACCGTGATCTATTTAAGACGTTGCATTGCATGTTACCCTGTAGAGCAGGGGTGGGCAAACCTATCCACAATTGCCCGCTGTGTATGCGGGTTTTCGCTGCAACTCCCTAATTAGATTACTAATTGGAGGACTGATTGACTGAAGAGTCCTCATACCTGGGTTTGAACAGCTGACCTACAGGTTATCCCGAAAACCTGCACACACACCGGCCCTTTGCGGATGAGATCGCCCAGCCCTACTGTAGAGTGAGATGGAGGGGGTGATGAAAGGTAAGGATGCTAAAAAAGGAATCCCTCACTAAGAGGAATGGGCTTCGTGTCCAAGGTAAGTGTCAGGCTTGGTCTCAGAAGTAGCCTGTAATCTGGGAAAGGAGATGGCAGGTATTCTGTTCAGTCCTCTTGTCTATCTGCTTTATGTCCGAAGTGGTTTGATATTTTATACAACTTCAGGGGTACATCTGTGAGTAGCTTTGGAGTAAAATGTGGGATCAACAATAAGAACAATTATAATGTGCTGCATGGATGGATGGATGGATGGATGGATAACATTTAGGTTTTCTCTGCAAAGCCTCCATGGAGACCACACCGCTGCACCATCAGTCCTCCTGCAGTTATGGAGAGTAGCTTTTGTTCTTTCTTCGGCATGTTCCTGATCATTAACAAAGAAGAGCAGAACTTGTTCACTTTTTAAGACTTTGTGCTCCGTTATCCTCTATATACCGACGACTTGTACTTTTCAGTAGGATTTAGGGCGTATTGTTTTTCGAATGAATGATTGCCATCCTGAAAAGCAGTGTGCATGTGCCCAGACATGTTTCACACAATAACATCAGAAGTTATTTCAGACCCCTATTTATATGTCAGCCACTCTAATAACAGGTCTGTCCATTATTTTTAACGTGTCATTGAAGTGCCTTCTCAGCTGAGAGTGCTAACGTTTTAGGTCAGTAACAATGATATACTGGCACTCAAGTGCTTGTATCGGGTGCTGATATTTTTAACATCGCTCTAATTCCAATATCACTGCCTTCCTCTGCTACTTCAGTGGCCTTTTACCAACTGCCCCTGTCTCCTATAAATGGCAGGAAAACAGGTAAATAGCCATACGTGTTCAACACGTCACATATGGACATTTATAGTACAATGAAATCACTGTGTGGTATATTTACAAACATTGTGCTTGGCGTTGCTGTCTCAGTAGAACTTATCTGACTGAAGTGGAAAATATGGAGCTCCACCCACACCAGATGCATCAATGATCGAATGTCCTTAACTGCTGGCCCAGGTTAACTTCCAAACAGAGATCTGTCCCGACCATCTGTCCCACCTAAACCAAAATATCCCCAACATGCTGATCTGTTGCTAGTAGAGCAAGGCGTATAGGAGGGGTAACGTGACGGAGCGGGGGTGTGCAAGCCTGGGGGATTCCCATGTCCACTGCTCCTGCTGGTGACACGAGATGACCGGCGCTCGCTCAATCATGCAGCAGAAGCCATGTGTGGGACGGCTACAGACTGAAAGGACCCCGACACTGTGAGTAATTAGCTGCAAGTGAAATCAGTGGAAAAAGATCTGTTTGCGGCTAAACCACTGAAATAGATGCACCAGGTGGTTCGGTTCTGCAGAAGTTTACAGTGGCTGTCAGACTGGTTGTTTATGCAAGTTAAGCCTAATGATCAGTCTTTGTCATGATCAGTCTTTGTCATGATCAGTCTTTGTCAATGCTATGAAGCGCTGGAAGAAAAACTTGTAATTAAACGTAACAGAACTTTTTGGAGATTTAGTCTTACACAACCATTTAGTGATAAAGTTAAAGTTCTGCATTGAAAAAGGGCTTTTAAAGTTAGTCTATGCATATTATCCATTACCATGAAGTTGCCATGGTTACAGTGTCTCATGGTTAATTTTCTTGTTTTTTTTTTTTATTATAAATATTGACAGGTGTCTTTAGCAGTCACTTTAGCAGTTTCAGTTTTTCATATTTAGACTTAAACTACACCTTCATTGTTAGTATATGTTTGTTGTTTTTGAATTACACTTGATTTATAGTGTTTTGGTGGATGCCATAGATCAGGCCTGGGAAATTAGTTTCTGCCAAGGGCCAAATCGGGCTTCATCATGTCAACCGGGGCCATTTTTAATGATTATTTTCAGGTCCCATGAAAGCTACAATAAGACACTTTGCTGAATATATTCATGCATTCATTTAACTAATGATTGTATTTACTGTAGGAAAGCACCTCTGTATGTAGCATTTCTGGCTGTAAAGGCACAACAGAGGCCCTACTTGCCATATAGCTATCTGGTCACACTCCTGTGAAACTCTTTGAAAGCAAACCACTGTCTAAAAGTAGCCCATGGCTCTCTCACCCCATGCAACTTGACCCTCCATAACACAGAGGTGACCCTGATCCCACCTGTATACTGTGACAGAGAGGTGAGGTCAGGGCACTTCCTAGACTACCTTTACAGGGCATGCACACGTGACCTAAGAAAAAGAATTGCCGAAATGCAATGGCGGAGTTTTACATTTTTCACATTCTTGGAGCTGAAGCTTGGATGGGTCTTTTGGAGGGCAGGCCGGGGCTCAGTAGGCTGTGCCCGTGTTCAGAAGGTTGCCGGTTTGAGACCAGCTTCCCCACATCTGAGTCCTTTAGCAAGGGCCCTGACCCCAAGCTCCCTGGGCAACGTAACAGGTGGCTGCCCCTTTGCAGCTTGCTTGCTCTCACCTACAGAGAGCAAATTGAGGGAGGGATAAAGAGGGTTTTCCCATAGGGACCAATGAAGTATCAGTTGCTATTATTATTATTTGCCATGGCAAGAGCGCTAACACAGGCCAATCCGGCCAACCAGATGATGTCAGCAGGTTTCTGAAGATGGACCGAGAAATGATGTGTGACCAGGACAGTCCCAGCGAGTACCGTCACGGTAGGTGTTCCCTCAGGAGAGCGCTGGTGCCTAACAGCATGCTAACGCGTTAGCCTCTGAAGCAGTGTCATCATCACGCTACCTTTGCTCCTCCATGACTGCCAAACACTCTTTCTCTTCAATATTTACTGTATATTTTTGCAGGCATTCTTCATAACATTACTATGAAATCTTTTCCAAGTTAACAGAAGTAGAATACATAATGCTCTTTTTGCTATTAGAGCATACTGTCATATGTTTGCTTTAAATTATATAATTTGATTCTAGAGCCTCAGGGATGCAGAATATTTGAAATGGTTGGAAGCCAAGACTGGTTTAGAAAATAAGCTGATAATTTCTTTATTTATTGTATTTATTGGGTAGTTTACGTTTACGTTAAGTGACAGAGCATTTTAAAATGGTGGTCAGCTACAGTGTCACAATGATGTGTCTGTAGGTGGATACTACCTGGTGCAGGTGGGGGACATATTAAACGGACGCTACAAAGTGCTAACCAAGCTCGGATGGGGCTACTTCTCCACTGTATGGCTCTGTTTGGACCTCAGGTATCTCCCCCCCCCCCCCCCGATTCTCCATATTGCCATATTGCAGCAGAGTCACATGACCTGTCCCCGCTTGCTTTTCCTGAAGGCTCTCCCAGCGAGTGGCTCTGAAGGTGCTGAGGAGTGGGCCAGGCTTCACCCAGGCGGCGCAGGACGAATTGGCCCTGCTGCGCTGTGTGAGTGCCGGCGCCCCCCCCTCGCCCAACTCGAGCTCATGCGCATGTTTTTGGACTGCGGGAGCGAACCGGAATAACCGGGGGAAAACAGGGCCTACCATAGGGACAGTATCTAGGCTGCCACACTCAGAGCACGGCCTGGAAATTACAGCCTCATCCCTGGATGTGTGAGACCACAGTACAACCTTTCAGCTCTGATTAATTCACCATAAACTCCTTGTATCCTCCATATGGTGCTAAACTCCATTGCTGCTCTATTTCAGTTTAATATCTTTGTCGTCATAGCAAATTATAATAGACCGTACACTTTGGCAGAAGGTAAATCATTGTCACTCTGGTTTTTGCTGGAGAAGTAGTCTGAATTACCCATAATACTTTTCCCCGTTGACATGCCCCTGTCTCCCCCCTTTTCCTTACTATCTCCAGGCAGGTGGCCCCAGCAGTAAGCATGTGCACAGCCAGCACATTGTTCGGCTGCTGGATGAATTTAAAGTGGTCGGCGGGAATGGGATCCGTATCCTTTGGCAGACAGCCGGGTTCCGTGTGCATTCTGCAAGCATAACCTGCAGCCCCACGGCCTTGATCAGACCCTGACTCAGTCTTGTCAGACATGTGTCTGGTTCTGGAGCTGCTTGGTCCAGACCTGTATAGCTGGCAGGAGTGTTTTGGAGACCCTGGACTTTCTGTGCTCTGGGTTAAACATATCATTAAACAGGTATATATAAGAGTATTCATTAATAAATAAGCTCAAATCGAAAATGGAAAAAATAAGTGTGTATGTGTATAATTCTGCATTGTTTCCCTATAGACTCATTTATTAAAAGCTGAACAGAATAAATAACTGGTTATAACTTTTGTCGTTCACAGGTTCTGCAGGGTCTTGACTACTTACATACCAAGTGTAAAATAATACACACAGACATAAAGCCAGAAAATGTGCTGTTGTGCTTTGGGACGCAATCAAACAGTCAAACAGCAGGGGGCGATGAAGGATCAACACAGACCACTGGCCAAGAAACACAATCCAGGAATGGTGATGGTAATGTATATCATAACAGCAATGTAGCTATTATTATACTGCTCTATACTGCTTATTATATTATTCTCTGAAAGGGTCATGTTAAAGCATCG
The DNA here is from genome assembly GCA_019775915.2 of Cyphomyrus plagiostoma. NCBI lineage: Eukaryota > Metazoa > Chordata > Actinopteri > Osteoglossiformes > Mormyridae > Cyphomyrus > Cyphomyrus plagiostoma. The sequence continues at coordinate 28,111,626 of JABFEA020000110.1, forward strand.
GGCTGCACATGCACTACCAATTTTACCAGCAAATCGTCAATCCCACTGCACATCCCAAGTGTCATACATCCATGTGCAATGCCAAGCTCAAGCAGCATATGTCTGTGTCGGCCTCCTTTCCAGAAAAGGACCCTTGGACATCGACGGCACTGGAGGACATCACGGTGAAGATCGCAGACCTTGGCAGCTCCTGTTGGGTGGTACGTCTTAATGTCTGTCGAGCTTCTCGGAGGATAACAAAGGAGGCCATCAGCGAGTGTCTTTACCTCCGTGGCTGATGACCTGGTTTCTGTTCTCTGTCAGTATAAGCACTTCTCTGAAGAAATCCAGACACGTCAGTACCGATCTCTGGAGGTGCTTCTGGGTGCAGAGTATGGCCCGCCGGCTGACATCTGGAGTGTCGCATGCATGGTGAGTCGGACCTGCACATCCAGCCTGTATGAGCATCCTTGTCATTTCACTTCAGTGGTATGCCTTTATACCGGCTTTCTTCTAAATTAACTGTTTATTATAATTTTGTTGCTTGGTATTTTCTCCACAGCAGTTTTACTAAATCATGTAGTCGTATAATAAATTGCAGATAACTTGTTTGCTCAGGGTTATCACGGTGACAGTGTGTAGCTCTGCAGGTTAGGACTCCAGGCCCGTGGAAGGTTGTGGGTTCAAACCCATGGCTGGCAAATTAATGTCACTGTTGGGCCCTTTACGAAGGCTCAGAACCCTTCCTAGTCCATGATATATGTCACTTTGGGCAAAAGCAACTACTGAAATATGTACTATGGTGGGGTTGCTGTCCCTAAATATTGAGCTGACCTCTGCCACCAAAAATACTTGCATGCTCTTCCTTATTGTTAAAAATGAAGTATGTCTTCTATCTAACCATGTGATCTAGTACAGGGCCATGATTGGGCCCTGAAGCCTGTTTCACGGTAAAAGGCTCATTTTAATACTTGAATCTACCAATTTTACAGGCATTTGAACTGGTGACTGGAGATGCCTTGTTTGAGCCTAAAGCTGGACGCTGCTTCTCTTTAGAGGAAGGTTTGTTGAAAATATTGTTTTTTTTCATTTTATTTATTTAAAAGGAATAATACTTCAGTTACTCTATTGTTTAACCTACCAAATTTTTACAGACCACATTGCTCATATTATTGAGCTTCTTGGAAGAATCCCTGCCACAGTGGCTCTTTCTGGAAAATACTCCACCGAGTACTTCGACCGCAGAGGTTAGGAATATGTTTTATATATATATTTCTTAGTTGTAAATTTTTCAAAATGTTGAATTTGAATTGATTTTCAAGACTGGAAAACAGAACAGTATTACATTCACCCCATCACGTTCATGAGGGGTAGGTGCGGAAGACTTCAGCGAATGTGAAAATTCACGTATGATACTTGGGTCCCCGTAACCTTAATGCATAAAGTTGTATATTTTCAGCCTATGCAGCATCTGCAAGTTTCTGCGATCTTTTGCCAAACTCCAAAAACATATTCCCGTTTTATTGTTCATGGCCAACTCACAAATAACCAAAACCATGAATATCGAATTTGTGAATCCGGAGGGGCGACTGTATTTTATTTTTTTGCACATTTTTTTCACACCAGCATTCAACATACCATTTACCAATTTCCATGGAACTTGCCCAAGATTAATTACAGTATGGTTAAAAAAACAATCCATTGTGCCTCAACGTCTTTGTTCTCCTCTTGCGGCACAGCAAACCTTCTCAGAATCCGAGTGCTACGTCCCTGGAGCTTGTACGAAGTGTTGGTGGAGAAGTACCACTGTGGGCTGAAGGAGGCCTCGACGTTCTCTGATTTCCTGTTGAACATGCTGGACTTCCTTCCGGACAGGAGGGCCACTGCTGCCCAGTGCCTCAGCCATCCCTGGCTCATCTCCTGAGCTCTGAGGGTCCCCTTGTGCTATCTGACCTGCCGTTTCTCTTGACTTGCTGGCCACTCTGATCACTAAACGTCTTAGAGGGCTATTAGAAAGGAGCCAGATCGTTGGATCATCAGGAGGAAAAGAATACGGAGTGAAAATGGCCAGTGGAACTGAAACAAAGCGAAAGACATCTAGTCTATAGACAATATATTACCCTTATTCTAAATTCAGAACATCTTTGGAGATTGTGTCCTAGAGCAGACCTGGAGAAAGCTGACCCACAGGTCTTATCCGGCCTGAGTTATTTTTTCTATATTTTTACTGTAAATGCTATGTCCAAACTATGAAGATTTTTGGCTGTTTTTTTTAATAATAAGAAATATGTTAAACATGAAAAATTTACTTTTGCTTTTTCTTTTAATACATTCAGAAATCAATAGAATCAGTGCAATCTAACTATATGTAGTAAGTGCATAATAATAGCTTTCATGGGACATGTAAATATATATTCAAACATGGACCCTGCTATAAAATGCAGGCATGATGCTCCTTAGGTAATGCTGTGGAAATTCTTCATGCGGCACTTGTTCTTCTTAAATCATGGCATATGTTTACTGAGAATATTATTACATTGTATGAAAAGGAAAAAACTGAGTAAAATTAGTGGAGACCGTGGTGGAAATGCCATAATTAGAGGAAAGCCAGGTCTCAATCTGCAAGAGACCTCTTCCTATTATTCAGAGTACAAATCTGTCTTGTAATTTTGTGACATTTCATGATGATGAACTCACAGGATGGGAGTATTTAGCACAAGTGTATTATGATTGGAAATTAGTCAAGGCTAAATTTCCCTAATATGCAGGAAGAGAAATCTGACATTTAAATGTATCACATTTTGTCAAAAGGTAGATTTCATGGCGCATTTCAAATTTAGTCCCATGTTGCCTACGATTTGTGTTTCTTGGGTGACTGACTTTTATTTGTCATTACCCACAATTCCCACCAGTTTAATTAACTGATAGATAGCGCCATAAGACTCCATAAGATATTGGGCACCATCTGTCTAGTCTAAAAAAAGTATGCAGGATGATGCAATTCTCAGACAAGAGGAGCAAGGACATCTTTGGTCCTAACTTTGCTCCTATAGTGAGATTTTCGTAATTCTGGGAAATTCTATATGAAGATATATCCATGAATTCTTAATGATTTAAGCCTTGAAATTGCCTCAAGAAGTGTCCAATATAACGAGGTAAAAATTACAAATCTGTTTGTGTGCACTGCTGCAGAATCTATCTGTTGTATGAGTATTGTTACTATTATTAAATTATATCTTTAAAACTGTAATTCACGAACTGTAATATAATGCGTTTTAGGTTCATTCATTTATTTCCTTCCGATAAAATAAAGTCATGTTTGAAGTGCAATACGGTAGAAACATTAATTATCCCTTCTCCCCATGTAATTATATTTCAAATAGCAATGCAGACAGTCAATTATCCATCTAATTAATTGCAATGCGTTGAGGGTACAAGGAGCAATGGTGTACGTCTCATTTCAGCATCAGAACCAAATCGGGCCAGAAACCCTTGACTCTTAAACATGATATTCCCACAAAATTGGTAGGGACACATCTCTATCCTCTATGCATAAATCTATGCTCATGCTAGCAAGCTATAATAGTTAAAAAGTTACAGCACATAAAAAAACACTCTGAATTATCATTTTTTGTACTTTATCATTTTGCACTTTATTTCAAATTAGTAATATTTTTTTTTCAAAAAAAACATGTCTTTGGTCTGGAAGGTATGTATAATTCACATTTCATCAAATTTCAAATCAAAATCAAAAATGGTGATGCCATTGTTAAAATACAGTGGAATTGGAACTATACTTCGAAAATGTTCATCATAGTAAATCTTTGTCCAAGATCCATAATTTACAGGCTTTAACCTTCCTAAAATTCACTGAATCCGTTATGAGAAGCCGCTCTAGCTGACTGACGTCTTCTGGAATCTCTCCTGGAAGTAATATCGAAGTTTTGTATAAATATATCTCTGTAACATGCGAGATCCTTTTAAAATACGCCATTTACTCTGGCTGGAAATAAACATGCTTAGTTCCTGGCTGCACATTTGAATGTATCGATGGCAATGCATTAAAGTAATTATCATGGATTTCATTTAATTATAACGCATTCTGCTACATCATGACTGTGGTGATTTTCATTGTCTTTTGCCATCTTCCGGTTTGATAAACATACCTGCGCTACTTAATAAATTCTTATTATATAGCAGTAATTTTACCTTTATTGAGAAGCATATATATAACTTATAGCATTTGAAAAAAATCCATACCTATATATTTCGGTACTATACTGTCGAATCCTCTTTATGCGTGATGTCATTACCGTCAAATTGACCAGAATGCGACCGTCTTCAGTGATCTAGAGGGCTACAGCCATCCTCCCGAGAAAAGAAAACCTAAAGTCATACTCCTGCTTTATTTACTATATATATATATACTATCTGCTGGGTCATTTAGGGGCTTGAAGAGACGCGGATCCTAGCCGTGCAGTTCAGGTCAGAGGATTCCTTAATCAACTTTCCGGGAATGCATGACATTGACGTCATCCCATATGCTATCCGTGAAGCTTGCTAACCAGCTCGCCATCACCCCGCTTAGCTCCTATTTATATCGGGGAGAACGCGTAATCCATCCCTACTGTAAGCCATATTGAAGAATAAACCGATGGATGTTATAATGTAACAATTTGTAACAAGCTAAATGATAGCAGACAGGGTCGCGCCGTGTTGAAGCGGTGCCGTGGCTATTGTTTAGCGCTAGCTCTTGCGGACTAGCTGCTTGCTTTTGTCCATAGACAGCTTGTAAAATACATCGTATATTCGTATAATTTCGTTCCTTTTTAATGTTCAAAGCCGGTTAATGACATAACAACAGTAGTAAAGGACCTGGCATGATAATTCTAGCGCCGGTCTTATAAGCATCCAGTAATATATTAACATTATTTACACAGTATTGGATGTCTATTACAGTGTTGATATGCAATGTCTGAAACATGTATAGCAGAAACAAAATGGTGCATAGTTTAAATGAACAGATTGTTGCCTATGTCTCCCCACTTGTGTCCCACCTGCTAGAGAACAATGGAGCCCAGACAGCAGGCTGCTCCAGAGCCGACTTCCCAGGAAGTTAACCTAGTCTACCTGCAGCAGCTCCGGGAGCTCGATATCCCCGAAGAGGCTGCCAAGCAGGTCGCTGCTCCTGCCCTGTCCTCGCACATCAATGCTTCATCTCATGGCACTGGCATTTACTGCATTACCTGTGTTAGTTAATAATCTGGTACCAGATATAGGTACCTTAACCAGTCAATCTAAATTTATATCTGGTACTTATTCATATGGGATATTTAAACATTTTGCATAGGAAACACAATTCAATAAAACCCAGTATATAAAGTAAAATAAAAATATATATAAAGGAGATTTTTCAGGGAATGTATGGCCTCCTCTCTTGGGAACATAATGTATGTTCATGTAGAAATTCACAAAATTGAAACATTCATTCATCTAACTTCCAACTGGCTGACAGATGAGAGAATAGTTCTTCCTTCTTGGCTTCAGACGTCATGGAACTGACTCCCCTCTATCCTTCACTGTAGCAGTGTCTGTAGATGCATTCCTGTGCCGTGTTATTGCACGTATTTCCATTGCGAAGATGTGCGTTACGTGTCTCGCTGGTTCCCCTCAGGCTCTCCTCCACACCAGGAACGTGTCTGCGGAGGAAGCTGCGATGTACTACTTCAACAAACTGGAGAATGAGGTCCTGTCAGCAAAGCTTTGTGGTGTGTGGCTGACTCGGGCGTGGAGATACTTTTGGCGTTAAAAATGTATCTGTTCCTTTTTCAGGAGGAAGATGATGAAGATGTACTTTTCAAAATGGTGTTCGTAATCAATATGGACCTGTCCATGGGTGTAGGAAAGGTTAGTCTTGTATTGTTCTGGCTGGAATTTGGTCATTTGTATTTGATTCTACACTGAAACTGGATCTCTGTATATGCATTACTTTGTTCTCGTCAATGACATTTCCAGTCTTCTCATTTGTCATCGGCATGACACCTGTGCTAACCTAGTCGGGTAAAGATTAACATGTGCCTTCTCTAGACTAAGTGCTATGAGCCATGCACTTTAAGAACTGCAGGCCTCATTGAGTGACAGTATTATTTACGGAGAGCGGTCAGTTCAACCCGCAGTTTAATAGAAGCCCAGCCAGGAGCACACTGAGAGGAACACAGCTATCTAAAATCCTGGAAAAAAAAATAGGCCAATTCTGCATTTCTTGGCACGCTGACTACGAACGGCTAATATGGCACAGCAGGGATCAGACGCAGCTTCCTGCTGTAGGACATCTCTGAATGGGAAATCTGTAGGTTAAATTGGCCCATGAAACAGATAATAGCAATACTAGTAGCGGAGCCAGAAATCACAAAATCACAGCGTGGGTGGACCGGTAGAAAATCAGGTGGGGCCGACCCGTAACGATTCACTTTGTGATAAAATCACACTACGGAGAACATATTTATTTTAATCACCTGTGGCATGACTAAGACCTAAAGAACAAAGAAAAATAAAAATATATTTACTTCTCAACAGCACTTTCTCTTTGATTGATATAACCACGCACACACACACCTGTCAGACACAGTCATTTTATCGCACTGTGGCGCTGGATGGGCAGACCTGAGTTCCACCTGGGGGGGGGGGGGGGGCAAAAACAATCGGGCCCCACAAAGCCCCAACACCATAACCAAAATATGAACACAAAAAAGTATAAA
>JABFEA020000110.1:28118372-28141625 GCA_019775915.2 Cyphomyrus plagiostoma
ACCCCCCCCCCCCCCCTTCCTCTCCCGCCCCGCGGGGGCGCCCCGGCCCCCCCCGCCCCCCCCCGGGGGGGCCGCGCCCCCCAAGACCACTCGGGAGCCTCACTGCCACCACAGCATAACGCAAATCTGAAGACGAGAATGTATAATAAACTGAGTCTATATTTCTTGTAACCCTAATGGGAATTACTGCAAACGTGAATAAAGCTGCATACCTATGACGTCCGTGCAGGTGGCGACACAGGTGGGACACGCTGCTGTCGGACTCTACCAGACTCTGCAGGGTAACCCCAGCTGGAGAGAGCTGGCCTGGAAGTGGGACAGCACTGGGTAAGCGCTGCGTAGGTAACTGCACCGAATGCTTGCTCAAGAAGGTGGAGACTTTCTGAATATAATGGAGACTGGATAATTCCTGCATTTACAGTGTATAGATAAGAACCTCTGGATACTCCAGTTTCTAAGTTCGAAGCCTAAAATCTACCTTTGTTACGTTCTGTGCTGCTTTTTGTCTAAGGGGCCCTTGTTATGTTACTTCTTGACCTTTGAACATGTTTGATATTATTCACTGAAATTTGCTTTATTGAGCAGCTTACGCTGTAGTGATTAGATCTTTTGAGCTGCAGAAGTGAATGATTTTCAATGCTGATGGCAGCTAAAAAGTTCTCTGAAACGAAACAATATTGGTTCTACAGACATCGTCAAGAGTGTAACCTTGCAGGTGTATTTAGTCAACAAATAAAGTTATCATTGGCAGGCTCCTTTACTTTTGATATTAGGTGACACTTCAAGGATGGAGACAAAGGATGGAGAGCTTATGCTGCCTGCCTATTATAGCAACAGAAAACCAGTTTGAATGATTGCATTTCTGTCTTGGAGCAGATATCAAAAGTAGTTGGTGATATTCATCTGGCCTATTTAATGTCTGGTTATGGATTTGAGGGGCAAAGCTGTATGTGCCTGGCAGGATCTGCTGGGGGTCCCTGGTCACCTCCCTATGTTCTGCAGATCAAAGAAGGTGGTGATGCAGGCCACCAACACGGCACATCTGCTGCAGCTCCAGGCCCTGGCCTCCAGCCTCACCCTACCCACATACCTGGTGCAGGACACGGGCCAGAACCTGGTAGGATGCTGCTGTCTCAGTCCCCCTCCTCACACACAGAACTAGGGCCCTGGCAACACAGTTACAGTTGTAGCTAAATGTGCTGCTTAATGGACTGGTGGTTTCAGGAAAGGAGAAGCATTAACCAAGGAAATAACCTTTTTAGTGCCACACGCGCATAAATGTGAATGAACTGAATATACATGATAACGCACTTCCGGTTAAAAGAGTTCACACACCGCAGGGTTTTACCGCAGTTATTTTTAATACATAAACACTACATTCATTTCATTTTTGGTAAGCACTGGAAAGTTGAGTGAACCACTATAAATGGAAATGCAACTCAAATAAAACAAGTTTGCTTTATAACGCGGAAGGTGTATGTAACAGTGCATGTCCGACATCCTATTAACTGCCTGTGCGATGAAGGCAGAGTCACATTCTAGGCTGTCCTTTAACTTTAAATGCACTAGTTAACTGTTTCATCCCATGAAACAGAGCAGTATTTAATGTCCAGAGTAGAAAGAATGTCTCACATTCTGTTTACTGTCACAACTGCTAGAGGAGGTTACTTTGATGAATCAAAGATATGACATTTTCTTACTAATAAAGGTACTTAAATGGTGAACATACTGTAAAGTTATTTGTTAGCAAAGAATATGCAGGATATTTCTTGTAAAATGTAAGTGATTTAGTAAAGTTAAGTGATTAACATGCAAGCATGTTGAGTATGTGCAAAAACCTTTGACTGCTAATGTAAATAATTGAAAAATAAAATACTGCAGTAGTGTCGTAAAATTAGTCCACACTAAAAGAATCAGTATTAATGATCCCCTGGTTTAAATTTGTGAAACCTGTAAGCATTGTGATAAAATAGAATTGCTAAAGGGTTCATAAATGCAGGAATACACAAACGCGTCCATTCAGGGTTTCTTCTCTTGTCTAGGTGGAGCCCAACTTGCGCACAGTATTAGCCATCGTTGGGGAGGAGGAGCGAGTGAACAACGTGACTGGGAGTTTGAAACTACTTTGAGATCTCTGCTTTGCAGTGTGATGCAGTACTATAGGGCGATCTGCAGAGGGCAGCATTGCCTTCCAGCAGAGAATCTCGGCATGCAAGGGCGTCAGAATGAAACTAATGGGTATTCGCAGCCATTTTTATTCTTTTCCTTAACTTGTGACTGGCATAACCAAAAGCTGCTAAAATTCTGGAGAAGAACAGTTTATTCTTTAAAACTGAGACTAGTTGAATTAAATTTAAATGATCTGTAAATGATATCCCTGTTTACCAGTTATTGATAAATCAGGGCAATTAATGCATTTAAATAGCTTTGTTTTAATTTCAGTGTAAATGTTCTTTAAAACTCGGTTCTCAGTTTTACGATGATGAAGAGGAACACCGACCCTGGAATGGTTCTTATTCATGACAGGTCAATGAGGAGCAATTCAGCATTGGGGATGCTTATGCTGTACCATCCATTGATGATTAAATGTAATAAAAATCTGCCTATAGCCCTCAGAACAAATGAAATCAGCTCTGGATTCTGTGTCCTATCTTTTCTTTCTGTATATCACCTGACATTTTTGCAGAGGAAGGTTATCTCAGTTGTTAAAGGCAGGGATTTTGGGCATTATTGGCCCTTGGACTCATTCTGTCTCTCCCCCCATTTATGGTGCCCCTGGTTACAGGTCAGCAGAGGTAATGAGTAATAACACAGCAGATGAAAGATTAATGTTGTGTGACAGCAACTGTGGATGCAACCATGTCCTACTCCCAAATATATATACGTAGCTCTATCTGTTTGTATTGATGATTGAGAAGCAACATATAGACACTATACATACTACAGCAGTGGAAAAAATAAGACCACAGCATATGTTTAAACCAAATCTGAATATTGCAATGCTGGTTTAATCTTGGTTCTTCTGGCAGAAGGCTACTCTGAGCAGCAGGCTGCTTCCAGGCTCAAAGATTCTAAGACAACAGAACGCAAGAACAGTTTAAGGCAGGAGACACTGGTAGTGACCAGAACCAGCCAGGTAAAGGGCGGAAGCAACATTCTAATGCTAGAGATGACCGTTAGCTTATCCGAAAGTTTCTCATGAACCATAGGGTGACCTTCAAAACGAATGGGGAACGTTAAGTGCAGGTGTGAAGTGTCCTGCTAGGACAGCTTGTATCAGGCTCCTAGAAAGAAGCAAGATGTAAGTCGCACAAAGTAAGAAAGACGCCCTTCATTAGTGAGAGAAGAACTGGGCTGCAATTTTGCAAAAAAAAAAGCATTATTCAAAAATTATTATTCATTATTCAAAAAGTATTATTCACAGATGCACACCCATAAATCGAGAAATTAGTGAAACAAAAAATTGTACTGTGGTCTCTTAATTTTTTCAGTCATTGCTAAAACAGTCCTATTTGTGAAGCATTTTGTGGCATTTTGACCTGGTAAGCAGTGTCCATCTACACTGATGTGTATGGCAAAAGTATTATTATTATTATTTGTTATTATTATATTAATGATAATAATAATTGTAATAATAACAGTAAATTACCACAGTCTCACATTTAAAATTAAATGTCATGGTGTTTTGCTACATTGCAGTGATACCACATTCATCAAGGAATTGTTTGAGACATGCTCCTCTCTTCAAATAATGATTGAGCCTCTATTAAATGTGTGCCTCATCAGGTTTTTACATCAGCCAGAATTACCACTAGTCTGCCGATCAACTTGATCAATCAGGTAAATCACTGAGGTTGTCATTAAAATCAAGTCATGCGTGAGGCATGACAAAAGGGACAATCCACAGCGTGACTTGGAGGCAAGAAAAGCTTATTGGAACTGATAAACTAACAAGAAACAAAGGGACCAGGAGGAGTCAAAACATAGGCAGGGGAAAAACTACAGCTGAACAGAAAACATTAAACATGGCGAAAACAAACAGGAATGGCAACCACAGGCAAGAAACATGCAGGGACAAATGCAGCACATGCAGGGACCACGCACAGCAAACAGAACCTAATGCAACGACCAGCTGAGGGGCGAGAGAATGCAGGCACATGAATCTACAAATACAGGCTCAGCCCATTCAGCGGCCTGAAGAGATGGGGACAAACAGCAGAGACAGAAGCGGTGCAAAACTAATGGAACACAAAACGGGGCGGCCAGACACCCCAACTGGCCAAACAGGGTATGACAGACAAGGCGGGGACTGATCCTGACCAGCTAACACCTGCTGCACTTATAAAGCCTTTTATGGTGTTTTTTTGATTTATAATCTTCTCCTTTACCATCTTCCCACCAAGCCTTTTCTGGTCCTCAGGGTCTTGAGAATGGCAGGTAGCCCTCCGGCATCTTCTCAGGGGCCCTAGGCAAAGCTTTACTTGGGAGGCCCCTCTACCACAAACACTTCACTTCCATTTCACTTCCACCACTAGCCCATAGGAGGCGCTGGCCCTGCCATGCATATTGCTTCATGGAGAACTGAAAGCAGTGATGCTGGAGCTGCCAGCTTCTGTGACTGTTCTGCATCAGTTAGACGATTTAGCAGCGGGCTGTGGCAGGAATGACACTGGAACAGAGACGAAATGACAGCGACTCGCTTCCCCAATAACGGCCCACTGTATTTCTGCATGTTTAGACTATGGTAGGATAGATTTCATGCTTGCATTTGTGTGGTTTGTGACTGAAGCCCTGGCTGTGTAGGTCCCGCCTATGGCGTCACCGCTCCTGATGGGCTGTATGTCTGGACAGTTAACCACCATGCAGGATTCACCTGGAGGCCTTGCTCTGTTCTGAGATGAGCTGTATCCATCTTCACGTTTGTGTTTATTACACATCCATGTGAAACAGAGGCCAAAGTGCCTTAGTTTTCCATTTCTGTGTGGTCCTACAAATACTGTGTTAGTCTGTTAGGAACAGGACGTCTACATTTCCGTATAGTACAGGCTGTATGCAGGACTCTCTGAAGGCAGTGTGCCATTCATGCCCTTGCTGGGTTGACAACTTTGGTCAGCTGGCTGGCGTGAGATTTTCAATTCGAGACAAGTCTGCACACGCATTTACAGTTTAATTACCTTGTAAATACTCTGTGGGGTTTGCAAAAACCCCAATGCTTTTGATGTAGCCAATTTTAGGTTTTTAATGGAATAATATAAATTTCCCACAAGATTACTTGTGTGAGCAGGAGAGTTTGAAAGCGTGAGTAAACCTGCCCTTGTGCCCTTTTATCATAGGTCAGGGTCCCAAGCTCCGACCCTGGAGGCAAGAAACCAACAGATTTCCCAGTTGAAACACAACTACTAAACCTGGTAATTAACTGATTGAGATGTGATTGAGCAGGGAAATATGCAAACTGTGTTGGATTCTGACCCTCCAGGCCCAGAATTGGGGAGTCCTCTCATATTAATATTAGTATTAATACTAGGCACACGATTTGCATTGTAATGTAGAAATGGTGCAATATTAAGACACTGAATGAAGTAAATGGATTATACATGAGAGCCACGTTATGGTGTAGAATGTCTAAGAATCTGAAGAATCTGGTTCAGAACAGAGTGGCTCTTGCTGAGTGAGTCTCATATTGAATGACAGTTTTTCAGCAAGTCCTTACAGAAACATACTGGGAAATGTGATCCTAAAAATGTTTACATGAATAATTCAAGAGTAAGAGTAATAATGCTTAACAAGATAACAATATAAGGAAAATAATAGAGTGTAAAATCGTTCTGGAAGGGGGCCTGTGTTGGACAAGAGCCGCCAAACGTGCATAATACTTGGGTGTTTGTTGTCTGAGTTAAATTGTTTTTGCATTTAAATCAATTGTAAGACTTGCTTTAGGATTTACCAATAAAAGTTCACCTCTTTATTTTCAAAATCTTTTTACAATAAAAACATTCCCCTGTGTAAATCCCTCTGGTATGCGCCATGCTCCATATCGTACGGCTGACCTTGGACAAGTCAGATTTATATCTGATTTATTTAATTACTTCATATAAGTAGGCAACCATGAACAAGAAATACCTGGCTGGATGTGGCTTTAATCCAGTGTGCAGTTGTGCCTGGCAGAGCATGGCGGCTATAGGAGCTACATCCCTTCTGTTGGTAGATGATGTCGTGCTTTTTGCCTCATCCAACCAGGGGGTAACAATCAGCACCTTCAGTCCAAGACAGTGGCTCTCTCTTGGAGAGGCGTGCATTGCTTCTTTCAGGTGAGGGAAGACAGCCTACCCTTCATGAAAGAGTTCCAGATGCGTGCGCCTTTTAGCTGTTTGGCTATAACAGACATGCAGGCTCCGCCTATAAGGCGCATGTTGTGCCGGTCATATCCAACGCAGATACCTTGTCGGGATTATTAATAGTTATGCCTTATAAATAGGCATGGGGTAACAGCAAGCAACACTGATTGGTCTGTGTGGCTGTCCATCACCAGGCACGCTGTGCGTTGGCAGATAATTCTCGCAGCTGGAGGGATGCAGTGAGCAATGAGGTCAAGGTTACTATGGACCATACATGTATAACGTCTTATAGGCCATCAGTCTATAACGGATGAGGTCCGCTGGTCCCAGCCATGCGCCTTTACAAACACGCAGAAAAAGCATATATATAGAGGACTCGCATGTAACGGAATTTTGCTTATAACAATTTGGCCCCCTATAGACAATATTCCGTTATAAGGGGATTTTTCTGTATTTGAAATTCAACTGAAAAAGCTCCATTGGAAGTAATACCAGGCCACATCTGTTTTCCCACAATCATCTAAGGTCTTTGTCATTTCAGGTGAGGAATCTGTAAAATATACTCAAAGGACTTGTTATTAAAGCCAGCATTTATGTATTTTCGTTAGATCTGGATTGTTCTTTCCCGATTAGAGAGTGCATTACAACTGCACAGGTGATTTTAACAGCCTTCAACTTTGTAGGAGTGATAATTATGAATGTGCCGCATCTCCTCAGCTGAGTCCCTTAGACTGGTTAGCAATTATGCAGGATATAAATCGCCGATTGAACTTTTATTTCAGAGAAAGTTAGCACTTAACCTCAGTTCTCCGTTGCTGGGGAGGGGGGCACCGGAGAAATCAGCAGAAACCCAGCAATGTTTATAGGTAGTAAGCAAACTGGAAAAAATAGAAAATGCACATGTGCAACTAAGGAAAGCAATTTAATAAATGTCTTTGAGGCTTCACTATTCAGACTTGTTTAATACAGGGCACTGGAGACAGTAGATGGATACAACGCATTCACAAAGTCCTTAGAGCTCCGGGGTTTGCTGGGCTGGTTACTGGCTTAGTTACTGGCTGGTTACTGGCTGGTTACTGGCTGTTGTGGTGAAGAAGCCTGGTACAGTGACTGGGAGGGATTACATTTACTCCGTACAGTGGAGATGCAGTGGGCAGGTATGTCCAGGGCGCCGGGCTGCCCTGTCACCAAATGTAGCTGTAGGCTCGACATTGTCGTTCTGGGTTGTCCCGGTACACAACCCGGTACCCACATTCCACAGGGATGCGCTGGCACTTCTTGGGCCAGGACGTGGGCTTCATTGGTCTGCGAGTAAAAGAGAGTTAGGAGACATACAGGTGCTGGGAGGCTGAAAGGTTGTCATAATTATCAGGCATAAGCTTCTATTTAAAGCTTTCAGATGAATTCCTTTTCTTAAGTCCCTTTCTTTTGTGATTTATAATTTTGGTTTACTTACGAGGCACAAATAAATCCACTGGTGTGGCAGAAGCACTTGTCACAGCCTCTGGTGAATGTCTGCCCCGGTGTGAACAAGCTGCCTTTGTTTGCACATCTACCTGTCGGCACAAGGACAATAAAATCAAATTCCCTCTCCATAAAAAGCCTCTTTAATTTTTACCAAGCAACCCATGAGGGACTATGTTCAGTAGATGTATCTAAAGTGAACATACAAGGAATGCAGCTTTCACATTCTGCCCTTTATATTTTATTGTTGTTTTGTTTTACATTTACTGGTATAAACTTTACAACAGTTTATCAGTCAGCCGCACTGCACTCTCTGGGGGCCGGTACATATGTAGGAGACGTACAAGCCATCGGGTGTCACCTCCTTGACACGGTGTGATAGTCTCTACTGTGGTGTGTCTCGCTACACATACCTGCTGTCACAGGCCCTCACAAACTCTCTAAGACTAAATGAACATTCCTTCAACACTAGCCTTCATGAGCCATTACTGTGATTCTGAGATATGACAAAAAAAAAACAGGCATTATTGAGATGCTGACAGTTTTCCTTCTGTCCTGCCAATGCCACACAGAGGACACAGACCGCAGTACCTTACCTGTGTGATGGGAGATTGAGGCCTGAGTCCCATAGACACTCCACATGAGAATAAGTATCATACCGGTGGCCCCTAGAAACACCAGTGAGCGGGATAAGGGCACGGTCCTTGCGCACAGGATACCAGTCCACTGGCAAAAAACCTTTCCTGCTGGCAAATGAACCATGCTGACACTTTTGCCGGAGTCTCCCACAATCGAAGGTAAGCTTTCAGGCTATTGCCTCAAAGCGGTAATAAAAGATAAGGAAAACTGAGCTAAAGAAACGGCAACTGGCGATGCACAATGTGTTTAGTCAGTGTTCTGACAACTGCAGAGTATTTATCCCTCTGCAGTCTAAGGCACCTGTACAGGAAAGGCACAGAAAGGAAGTCTGGGAAAAATATGAAAGCTTGCTTCTTTCAGCTCTGTGGTTATTTTACTTCCTCTTTTCACTTTTGATGTGTGATTTCAGCCAAAACATCGCCCTCTCGTTCTCTCTCCCTGCTTTGTTCTTGAATTTTGGGAGTTGACTGGCACTGCTAACATCTTTCTAAACATTTTCATGACTTTTACTGAACTGTTGGTTTTCCGTGAGCAAAGCCCTATATCTGGAATGTAAACGGCTGGTCTTCGCTGCCAAATGGATGAGGGTGGGGTTCGGGCCTTGACACTGACAGCCTGTAGCTGTACGCCTGTATGCGCGGTGCCAATCCTTGACATTTGGAGTTATTACTTGGCTAACGTTATGTCTGCCACAGAAATGTAATGAGGTAAAATATGAATCACAATTTTTTTCCACTAAGAATCAAGCGTCACTTCCTCTCGCAATGCAGTAATATACAGATCTGTGCAAAATCTTAGGCAGTCAGAGTGAATGATGTTTAAACAATCAAACTAAGTTAGAGTCACCATATCAAAACTTCTCCTGAAATCACCCCAGATAAATAGCTTTAAACTTTCCTTTGGCTGCCTAAGACTTTTTCCACAGTGCTGCATGTTTCTCTTTATTTATGGTGCAGCCTGTATTTTCTGTTCTGAAATCCCCACATCCTGAGTCAGGTGATGCAGGAGGAATGTGGGCTTATTCTCGTGAAAAGGCAGTGAAACGTGAATGATCATGCTCTGTCTTTGACCAGTTGTTGGGTACACATGGGTCAATGCTCTTATTGGGCCTCGAAAACTGTGATTCCTTAATATTAATTGCTTCTTTGTGCCCAGTCCCATCGAGAACCCAAACTAACCTTCTGGCTTGGTGTTTCCTGCCTGTGTCTCTTTGATTTTTGTTGCTTTCTATTGGGGGACCCAGTACGGACAGCCATTCTGCTTAATCCATGAAAACTGCCAAGTCACTTCTGCTGCCCTCTGTGCCCAAACTCTGTTTCTTTACCCATCACCTTATCCAAACTACCCAACACCACATCACCAATACCCATCTTTATTTACTGTTCTTTTGGCTTAACGTGAGCTGCTGTGGGGACCACACACGGGCATGCTGAGCTAGACTAATGGATGAGGTCATACAGTCAGGGAGCTTAGAATCGGCATTGTTGAGATCTTATAGGGTGTAAATTAAGTGTTACTTCAACACCTCCCTAAAGAACCATCAATCAGCACTTTTACTGTGCTGTTGACAAGCTGCATTGCACCCAGAGACCCCCTAAAGCAGCCAGTTTGGGGCTACATCACCCAAAGACAGGCAGGAAGCAGACAGGACACAGATGAGTTTCAGACAGTCCGAAATATGTGACATCTGTTCTTACTTCCTCTCAGGGTTCTCCGGGAGCCGTGACGATTATCAGCAGAGCCACGGCAGCATGTCAATAAGCAAGAGCCTTGCTCATCCGTATGGCATAAGCCTCCCGGGCATTCCGTCCTGTAACGGTGTGGGTAAAAATAGCATAAATACACTAACCTGTTCACTGAAGTGCAGAGGAATGTGGGTAATATTATAAGATGAAGGATTTTAACCAATAGCAGAGGGAATTGTTTAAAAACGTAGAAAATTAATGTAGTATTGGATCCATGAGTCATTCTTATGACAATGTTAATCTGCTATTACCCTGGATCATTAGACAGATTGTGGCTCTACGGGTTCAGACTCTAGGTCCATGGTCAGAAGGGTGCTGGTTCAAATCCCTTTTCTGTGACTCTCATAGGAGAAAAAGTAGAACATGCAAAAACTGTGGAATTCCCATGTACCTATACTGATATGTGTTTAATTGTCAAATACAACATTATTCTTGCATGACAAACTGCAGGTTGTTCAAATTATAATATATTAATGATCACTCTATCTCTTAATGTTAACACTGCCTCCTCACAGTGTGATTAGGTTCAGGTACTGCCTAAAACAGCTTTCATCCAGACTCCAGGTTGCAGAAACAGATACACAGCAACTTCAATGACCGGACTGGGGAGCACGGGACTGGGAGGCACTCTTATATCCGATTAACAAGGGATCAGAGGAGAGGCAGCTGGATTGATCCACACGAGGGCTGAAATGAGAGGCAAGGCAAATGAGCAACAGGTGTGTTTCATTTTGAGCCGCACTAGTGAAAGAACGGTAGGACAGGAATGCAGGGTGTGACAGTATGGCCATCGTATATTACTATAACTGTATAATATTGCCGCTGTATGATATCATTGTTGTGTAATGCTATTAATTATACCGAATTATAATACTGGAACTGTATGACACCACCATGGTATAAAGCAAAACATGAGGCTGCGATTAATAAATTCCACGGTGTGACCTTGTATGTTACTGTCAAAGCACTAGAAACATATTACATTAGCAGATGACCATTTACATCAGCACTCTATGATACAGAAAATCTGGATGAATGGGGTCAAGAGGCTGGGTTTGATGTACTGGCAGTATGTGTCTACCAGAGTGAAAAAGAGGCCAAATCTTTGGTTTAAAACAGCTCATTCCTTTTGAACTGCAGACCAGGGGCGGTTATCCCCCCCCCCGAAGCACAAACATAAGCGCATTTCCTTGACGTACTGACCACCCAGTGTGGGGGGCACTGAGTAGTCCGGTCACTTCAGCTGGTGGAAAGCGAGGTTAACGACAGATGGAATTGAATCAAGCTTCTGAAAGTCTGAACAAGAAATCAGAGTGAATGACATATTCATAAACACTGTAAAATATAACTACACAGCAATGCTTAAATAACTTACCAGTTTCAGAATTGTCTTCTGCTTCTTAATGCCGCCGATCTAATGTAATACTTGGAGGACATTTAAGTCAATTGCATCTGCCCCCCTTAACAGAACAACTGGCCCCAGGCTGCCTCCCCCCCTTCCCCCCCAGTTGAAATGGTCTAGAACCTCCACTGCTGTAGACATCCCCCTCTGCAGAACATCTTACTGTTAATTGCACAGGAAACAATCACTGCAGAAGAAATCATTAGATGTTCACCAATTAGGCCCTAGGGAACTGTATCCAATCTTCCCTTAATGATTCCCTGGGTGGTATCATGCTTTTAATATCTTACTGATCTGTCCAGCTGGGTATGGCGTCATCCTATTCTTTTAGAATAGGACTAAACAGTGAACCAGTGACAGACTCTAAGGTCACAAACACTTTCACTCCGGTTGACAGTTCAAGCCTCCAGTTTGGAGGCAGCTTAGCCCTTTTGCACATCCGTTCTCAGTTATTTATTTGTTTGCTTGTTTATTTGTCTATTAAAATCTTTCAGACAAACTGACATATGCTTCATTAGTTATAATTTACACAGCAAACGCAGACGGCATTGTAATTGGACATTTGGTGAACCTGCTATGGTTATGACTGCCTAAGCTTGAAGTGCTAAGTGTAGCTGAAGAGAATAGAGAGTGCTGATTGGCCAAGGGCTGTAAATTAAGCCCCTTGATACCCCGGAGAGCACAAAAGGAATGACGCATATTTCCTTTCAAGTCCAACCTTTTTTATTTGACTTTTTGAATGAAAATCCCCAGACATGACATTTCAGTGTTGGAAGGTTGACACATTCATGCAGTTGACCTGGAAATTTCAGTGGATTGAAGCTCCTAGCAGACCAGGGCTTCACACTGTATTATCCCAGGGAATATTCCCTGGAATCATAAATGCAAAAAGGTATTCAAAAAAAATGCTACAATATTATTCACCCAGGCGAAAGCTACTAGAATGGAGTTTTTAACCTCACGATAAAGAGATTTAAAGATTAAAATCAATCAAGATCTTTTTTGTCAATTATTGTGAAAAACTGCAATAGTGACAGATTAGCTCCCTGGTATCTTTAACATTGTTTACCGCATGTATAAACCAATATCAACATAAATTAACTTGCTCTTGGCCTTGGAACAGCATGAAAAGCAACACAAAGGAGTTTTAATACACTTTGAAATGTATGCACACGTACTCTTTGAGCACACTCATGTTACATCTCTCCTCCTCGGGTGACAACATTGCATAAACGTTCATTTTTCAAGACATCACACCTTACTCTCTACCTGTGCCAAATGCATAATCAGTTAAATCAAATTAGTTAAAAAAAAGGAAATGCAATGCGCATACTTTAAATGAAAGAAGACAATTGCACAGTTTTGATAACTCAAACTTGTTAATCAAGTGATAACTCACTTCGGCACATTTAAAATTGCCTTCTGATAAGGGTATCAGAATTTACAGTGTGTTGAACAGTGATGAAGAACTACGGACCCACTCAGCTCGGACGTGTATCTGCTTTAGTGGTCTGTCTCAGACAGCTGCTCCCTGCAGATACCAAATGCGCCAGCTGCACGCTCATAGTCACTGAGGAGGTACCGGGAAACTCAACCAAGTGAAAGGCAGGTATTACCCTGGCCCAGTCCCTCCTGTGGGTCTGGCACATACCCCTTCCTAAAACCTACAGAGTAGCGCTTTTCAATCCAGTCCTCAGGGATCTGCAGCTGGAAGCAGAACTGTGGTCTGTCTGGCAGAGATCTGACGGGGGACAAAAACGTCGACTGCCTGTGGGTCCCTGAAGACCGAGTTGGGAAACACTGCTCCAGAGAATACCTTACTCACTCGGGCTCACTAGATGGTGCTAAATGCTACCCATGACAATTTATGGTAAACTTGACTACTGTGTTTATCTATTTATAGTAACGTCTGAGTAGATACAGTTAATGCATTTGTGCAGTCAGATTGCTGGAAATGTGCTCTTGCAAAGCAGCAGTATTCAATTTTTACTATTTTGTTGGTCAGGATAATTCTAAGCTCCAAAATATATTATCACTCATGCATCACCAGAGAAATATGTGCTCCGGGGTCTCAGAGTCGGCGACCAGACATATATGCGCGTTGAGATACAATATATAATAGTGTTTACATTTCTTTGATATTCGAAGGTTATAGGGTTTCAGTTTGTTTTTTTTCTCTTGACCATTGTTTTGATGTTTCTTTTGCTTAAAAATAGTCCAGTTGTTTAAGTGTTTGTATTTCTGACACAAGAAACATTACATGATCTCTTACTATCCAAGCTAATTATGGAGAACATAATGATGAAGATATGGCACTTCTTATATTTCATACTTCAAAAATCTATAATGGTGGAACCTGTTATGCAAAAAGTCCATTTGTTCTAAAATATCTCATTCACAAGAAGTGTCCATTTTTAAAAGGTACATACTCGTAATGATATGAAGGAAATAATATCAAGCTTTTTTTTACCAGGTCATTTAGATCAATACCACAGCCCCTTGAAGTTGTCTTAGGAACTCTGAGACCTGACAAAACATTTAAACAACAAGACCAGCACATTATATACACGTTATAGGTCTGGTGATCATCACGTAGCACATAGATCTTGGGTCAAACCTCTACCATCTCTGAATCTTCTAATATTTCCTACCACGCAGCCAAAGTCTTTCTCAGATACCCTGGGCAGGAAGTCAAGGGTTTCCAGAAGAAAGGCACAAGGCACCATAATGAGGCTCCTGCTGCTTGCAGAGGCAGCTTCCATCTTGCCCAGAAAATCCTGTGTAGATCGAAGTGGGGAGTGTGGGATTTCTGTGCCATATTGCCCCAGAACCACAGCGTAGGCTTCATATCTGAACACTGAACACTCACACTCATAAACACTAATAAGAAGATTTCTTCTCTCATTTTCATTTTATTATTGTTTGGCCACGGCTTTGTTACTCCTGTAATGCGTGGCGAGTCGATGCCCCCCATTTCAAGCACAGAGCTGGTGATAGTTTATCAGTGCAAACATATATTCATACAAATTTAAGGTACCTTGAAATCTTCATCAATAGCTTATAAAGACAATCACGTCCAGGCCTAAAAAAGAACACGAACAAGCTAACTTGTAAAAAAAATATATATAATATATATGCTAAATGGAAAAATACCTTCCCTGGTGTTGATGTGTGATCACCTCTTTTAGACATCAAATAGTGAATATGTTGTTTTTCAGCTTAGATAACAACCATATCCAAAGGTGGACTTACATAATTTACACGTGACACAGACATTTAAAACAGCTGAATGTTTTCCAAAGTAATTCAAGTACCTTGCATTACACAAAAGTACCAGCCCACACAAACAGGTGGCTGTCTACATGTCATCCATCACAAACCCATCTGACGAATGCGTCTTTCGTAAATAAACGTTAACAGATGATTTATTCCTCAAGTGATCGTTTGAGAAGAGCAATCACAGGCTACTTTTGAAATCACTCTGTCCTAGCAATCTATTTATCTGCCCCATTTTCTCGCACATCTTAGATGCTGCAGATGAGATCTAGCCAGTGCCATATTTGATGTCTCTCTGGATCCCACATCAGTAATTAAACAGGCTACTTACTGGGATGATGGATGGAAGAAAGCCAGAAACTCACTTCTGAGATACAGATTTCGGGATATTGCAGTCTGATAGATCAGGAAAAATTATGCTTTTTCAATGTGAATTTGTGTACGGATTGCCATAGCAGTGTGAGCCCCGCCATGGTCACAGCAGGTATCTCCAGGAGTGAGCAAGAGAAAACATCTGGGTGAAAAGCACTCAGGTAATTAAGAAGGCTGTGCCGATAATGTGTGCAGACTCACCATCCCGCTAAGGTGAAACGGCGCCGAATGAAGCACTACCGTTCACTGTTACTGCTCACCATTACCAAAATGTATGTCCCGTTGTGCACAGTATGGCTTCCTGAGATTTTCCCCATGATTAACAAATTTGAAACCGGCCTGTTGTAGAGGTGTGGTTATTAACATGAATGTAAAAATCCAGAAAATTCTAGCATAGCATATACAGCAGTATTCAATTCTCACAATTTTGTTGATCTGAACAGTTCTAAATTTCAAAATATATTATCGCCAAAATTCTGGAAACTATATACTAATGCTGGCAACAAATTTCCTTATTACAATTTGCATCTATTTATTCATAAAACGCTATTATTATTACATTGTTTTAATCATTTGCTAATTGTTTTGCATAACTACTAATCCAGACCAATACAAAACTGTCAGAAGTTATCAAAATGCATGTCACTGGCTTCTATCCCCAGTTTTTGGTTGTCAACATACCACACTTGGTGTTAATACTGAGTTGACTGCAAACACACATACTCCTCTTGACACCCTGCATTCCATCACCAAACAACCTGTTACTTCCTATCAAAACAGCACAGTCAACCTGGAAACAGGAAGATTACAAAGGAAAGGTGCGCTGCCACAGCGCCGATCCATGTGGTGCGACTTCCTGCCCTCTGTGTCTCCGACGGAATCGCTAAAAGAGCAGGTCAGGGCATCCATTGCTCTTGTCACGTGTTCAAGGCTGAGGGTGGTCAGAACATCAGGGCCTGAGTTGTTCGCAGCATGCAGGGCTTCACCAATTACATATACAAGCCAGATTAAACCAGTAAAAATGTACGAGGAACAGCCTTTTGCTGTTGTCAAGCCGCTCCCTCTGAGACCTATACCCTGGCAAAGAGAAACTGAACCAAGATGGCTGACATTAGTCAGATGAGAGCAAGAGATTCTGGGAGCATATCCAATGACTTCTCAAATTGCTGGGGACATTTAGTCGGGCTGAAGAAAAGAGGATGTAGATTTGAAGGGTCTTCGCTGTGGTTTTCTTTGAAAAGACGCCTTTCATTCAGAGCTGGTCTAGGAGCCAACAGATCTAATGATGACAATACTCTGGGTGGTTGCATGAGTGATTTTTTTGTATGGAAAAGAAACCAGTATGTTTGACTACCTTAGAAAACTCAGCCTTGTAAATTCTGGTCCATTGGTCTGATCAGATGACCTGAATGAGATGCTGAGACGAATTTGTTTTAACCCTGTTTCTTGTAAGGACATTATTACAACTTTATACATCTTTTAAATAGTGAAATTTCTATTAGGAAATGCCTCTCATTTTAAAAGTGTCCAAAACTCCACCTTCTGTTGTAGAAAATGAAGTGGTTGCTAAAAGTCTCTTAGGTAGCACCCAGGCGTCCGTGACATGTCAGTGATGGCAATTGTTTACCTCATAGGATTCCTTTTCTCTTCTTATTTTTGAACATTGAAAATATCTGTATCTCCAAAGGAAATCAAAAACATACAGAAATACATACTACAGAAAGAAACGGCTGCAGGACAGTGTAACGTGTTTCAAAGTTGTCATTGCAATCACCGTTGTCACCACCACTTTCGTAGTAATCAGAGAAAGCTGCTGCTGTACGTGACTTTTCTGTTCTTCTCCAAGCCGACACAGTTAGGCTGATTGTTCTTGCCTTATTTTAAAATACTTACTCCAAGTTCTATATTACAAATGGCTGTTTGTAAGCCTCCAAGATGAGACTGGGGCAGAGCCTGAAGAGTGGTGGGAGGGGCCAAAGGAAGAGAGGAGCTGTGTTTGAGGGAGGAGGGGTCTGCTCAGTGGATTCGATGACCTCCCAACCTTGGGTCTTTGGTGTCCTGGATTTCAATCTAAGAAAGCAAAGAGAAAGCAAAGAGAATAATAAAACTAAACATGAAACATGAAACCACTACTGACACGGTGACTCCAATTGTTGCAGGCTGTGCCACAGATGAAGGAGCTGGCAGCATACAACAGCTTCAGAATGAAGAGAGAATGTAAGAATATTCTGAATATGTGATGACATAGCTACAATGAACCTTCTAACACGTCTGTACATTCATACGTACGGCAGAAGTGTCAAAATCATCACAATTACGAAACTGTGATTGAAAAGTATTTTGACAGTTAAACTGACTGAATCAAAGGATTTTTAGTTGGCCGTGACATCATCATAAATACATAAGTGCACAGTTCAGGTGCAGAAAGAACAAATCCAGACCCAGATTTTGTTTCAACCAACCAGCTTAGCACTCTTCTAAGCTTATTGCTTGAAGTGTAGGAATATTTAACATTCCTATTGTGTAAACTATGTAACAATAATATTTAGAAAGTGTTGAAAAAAAACTGACAAAAAATAAAATAGTTACTTGAGAAATAATTAACTTATGTATTGGTGACAGTAGACACTTCTGCTTCTAAACATAAAAAATGATATTCTGTATATTTATGTATAGCATCCTATTCTGCATGTTAGTTAGATCTGACTCCTAACTGTGTCAGTAATAACTACATGAACAGAATACAGAATTAAATCAGATACCTTGAGTAATGCCTTATTAAAACAAACGCATGCCACTTGAGATGCCAACTCCTCAAGATCTCGGTTGGTGACTCCTCAGGCCGACATATGATCCCATCCCACCCTCCAGAAATGGACATCTATCTGCCGCAGCCATGTGGGCGTCCCCTTGGCCTGGTGTGCTTGGGTCCTCAGCAATGAGGATCCTGTGAGCCGGATCACCGTCAGGGAAACGTGCCACATGGCAGTAGTGCTGGATCTGATGCTCCCTCACAATGCAGGTAATATGCCTCATTTGAGACTCCCTGGGCAACAGATCAGTCGACACAAAGTCAAATCAGTGGTACCCAAGGATTCTCTGAAGAAACACAGTAGCAAAGTAATCCAGTCTTCATCTCAGGTCATCTATGTCTCACATCCAAACAGCAAGACAGGGAACATTTAGACCTGGACCTTTGCTTATCACAAAGAGATCAGAAGCGCTCACATTCCTCTTCGTTACCTCATGACCCCCCAAGCTCTCCAAAAGTCAATGGACTACATAGGAAGAGTCACCAGAGACATGAATGTCAATGCCAAGGTAAGTGAACCACTCGACATTCTCTCTGCAGAGGCCGACATTCTCTCAGCAGACAGATACACTACTGACAGCTGAGCCAAAGAGGTCACTAAAGGCCTGGATCTTGGTTTTTTCATCCAGGACACTTGTAAACCCAGACACTCAGACTCCTCACTAAGTCTCTTGAGAGCTCCAATCAAAGCCACCACTGACTCTGCGAAGGTCAGAGCATCATTGGTAGAGTCAAGAACTGTGAATCCTTCCTCACTAACAGGTGGCCCACAGCCACTGGACCCCATAGCCCTGTCCATCAACCAGTCCATGTACACATTGAACAGAGTAGGAGCATGAACACACCCAAACAACAAACACAAGCAAATTTATTTTTGTACAGCACATTATCACAACATTACATTATCTCAAAGCACTTTACAGCATCCCCACCCAAAGTCCCCAGTGAGTAAGCCATAGGTGGCAGTGGCAAGGAAAAACTCCCGAGAACGAAGAAACCTTGGGAGGGACCAGACTCAAAGGGGGAGCCCATCGTCCAGGGGCTGTCAGGGAGAGTCAAATACAATGAAACCCAGAATCGACTGGGAAGAACGCAGTCTCAGGATGTCCTACAGGGCAACTCAATCAACTGAGTCAAACACTTTCTGAAAATCCTAAGAAACCCTTTTGATATTTGTGTTTGCTTTTGATGAGAACCTTCAGTGCCAAGATGCAGTTGAGGGCAGACTTCTCAGCTGGTAAACCAGACTGCTCCGGTCATTGGTATGCGAACAAGTGATCGTGGATCCTGTGACTCTAACATGGACCTTACCTGTCACAAAAAGCAGTGTTATCCCTCTGTAGTTGCCGCAATCCAAGCTATCACCCTTCCCTTTTCAGATGAGGACAACTAGTCCTGTTTTCCAGTAAGTTGGGATGATGCTTGTCTCTAGAATAGAAGCAAAGATTGCTTGCAACGCCAGGAAGACAGTGTTACCACCAAGTTCACCTGAGATACCACAGCTCCCTGCAGTCTTCCCTGCCCCATGCTGGTTCACCACCCATACAATCTCAGTGAGATTGGGTGGCTCACAGCTAAGGAGGATCAGCCTCAAGAACTTGGACTCAGATGTCCAGTGTCACAGCCAGAGGATCAGCCTCTATAAGCAGGACATGAGTCACTAGACTACAAATGGTGTGTCACTTGCCTGAAGATTCCTCTATCAAACGCCTCCTTATCTGCCCTCAGAACCCTTGCAGTCATGCTTCTCAGTTCCTGGTACAGAACAGAGTTGCCATCAAACCATGTGCTGCGACTCCTCATAATAATGTCTAGGGTTCTCTGTGAGATAAAGCACCTCCTGGAAACACTGGCAATGCCAGCATAATCCTCAGCAACTTTCAGGTTTTTAAAGCTTTCATTCTCCTAGTAGGACCAAAGCAAAATCATCAACAACAAAAAGTCTTTGGTCAGAATTCACAAACTCGGCACTTTTGTAGAATGTGCAGTTTTGCAGGTACCACCAGCATCTGCCCATGAGGATGAGACTGATTTCCTTCACCGCACCAGCAGCGCTAGAATACCAAGTTCAATGATGTGGCGCAGGGATCTTGAACCAGGGTCCAACGACCCACAGACCCAAGCTAAATCTTCAACAACGACAACAAGTCTTTGGTCAGAATTCACAAACTCGGCACTTTTGTAGATCCTGCAGTTCTGTTGGTGACACCAGCTTCTGCCCATGAGAATGTGATCGATTTCCTTCACCGCACCACCAGTTCAACGATGCAGCTCAAGACCCTGGAACTGGGATCCATCAACACACAGACCTTGATCTTTTGCCATCTTCACCACAGTTGCCAGACCTGTGGGGACAAACACAGTCCTCATAGCCTGCCCTGTCAGTGTTCGTGGTCACACTGAAGTCAGGGGAGTGTCACCTTGTGGGCACCTGTCAACCACCAAGCAAAGTTGCGAATAAAATGTCTCCCTCACCGAGACATCACTCACTACATTTCACTCACTGCAACCAGTGTATACACTGAGACAACAGACAAGACACCTGGAGACTGCCTTAATCTTTGTCTCATAATATGCTCATTGAAAAGATTGACATTGGACACCATCAAAAGGAGCCGATCTGCCACAGCAACAGCCACTCCCTGAAAAATGACACCCATCAGAACGACCAGACTAATAATAGGTATACTAATCTACAGAGATCTGACCACTCCGTGGACAGCATACATTAGAAAGTGCCACCAGTGAAATGCAGAGTTTATGAAGCTCCTCCGACCGCAGGGAAAGACGGTCATCTTGCCGGAAAGACGAGGCGTTCCAGTACCCAACAGAACTGACCCCATTAGCTCCCATCCTTACCCCCAGCCGTCCAATCCTCATCCCCTACATGGTGCGTACAGCCTTCCTGTGGATGATTGAAGTAGAGCTACTCCCATTGAGAGCAGAAAAGAGTCCTCTCTGCTGTCTTGGTGCTGGGTGAAAATTTTTACAGTGGCTGAAGTGCCAATCCCACCACCAACCCTCAAATTT
Organism: Cyphomyrus plagiostoma; assembly: GCA_019775915.2. Taxonomy (NCBI): domain Eukaryota; kingdom Metazoa; phylum Chordata; class Actinopteri; order Osteoglossiformes; family Mormyridae; genus Cyphomyrus; species Cyphomyrus plagiostoma. The sequence continues at coordinate 28,139,448 of JABFEA020000110.1, forward strand.
TTCCCTGAAAATTGGAGGGCCGTCTGCAGTTTACTGTCCTCAATCCTCAGTTAAATATTATTTTTTAAAATTTGTTTTTACTTTGTTACAGGAGCTACCTAGGAATAACAGATTCTCTCCACAGTGGGAAGCCATTCAGCCCTCCAGCTCTCCCCAGCTTATAGCTACGCAACCCACAGGCTTTCCGCAGCTCGCTGCTGCCCAGCCCATCGGCTCTCTGCAGCTCGCTGCTGTTCAGCCTGCTGGCTCTCAGCATCTCACTGCAACTCCCTGCTCTGGCCGAAGGAGAAAGAAGCAGAGGAAGCTGGTGGTGCCCATTGCTACTGTCTTACCTGACCCAGTGCTTCTGGCGGCCTGCCCACCTCCTCCGTAGCCAACCCTAGCTGGACACCCTACTCTGCGGCTACCACCTGGCTGAATGGGATTGAAGTGGAAGATGCCCTTTTGGAAGACTTAGAGCAGAACCCTCTGGGCCTTGCCCTGAGTTCCATTCCATGGGCCCCTGCCTCAGCCCGATGCTTAGGCCGATCCAGTCCCAGGTCCCAAGGAGGCCTCAAAGAGAGGTGCTGGCCGAGTCTTTGTCTCCCGGAGGGGGAGACACCATTCATGCCGGCTACCCAGACTCCCACTCCTGCAACGCTGACTCCCCAGGCCACAGAGGCACACCTTGCTGTCTCCTCAGCACCCCCCAACCTTGCTGTCTCCTTGGGGTCCCGCGACTCTGCCATCTCTCCTTCAAGACCTTTTAGTCTTGAAAGTTGCTGAGGTTCTGCATCCCAGAGTCAACGTCCATCTGCCCAGGGTGCAGAAGACCCCCCAGCCATTCCCCGCTTCCTCTGGTCACGCCTTGGTTCCTGTCCCAGTACTTTGTCCTACCTCTATTTTGCTCTGTGTCCCCTGTGGCTCCCTCTAATTTTTGCCCCCTCTCTCTGTTGCTCCTCTACTTGTTTGTCCTGTCCTGGAATGTGTCGTGGTGGTTGTCGTTCCTGCTGTCCTTCTGGTCCCTTGTCCAACCCCTGCCTTTTCTGTGACCCTAGTCCTGTGTCTCCTGTTCTGCATTTTCCCTCTTGTGTCTCACCTTGGTATCTGCTCTGTGGTCACCTTTGCTCCATATCACCTGTCTGGTCCCGTGTCTTGTATTTGTTTTCTCAGTGCCATTGAGATTTGGTCTCTGTCCGTTCTGTCCAGTTTCTGATCCCATATGTCCCATATAACCTGTCAGATTCGCTGTGCTCTGTCCTGTCTTTGGTTACATCCGTCGAATCAGGTTCATAGTGGAGTCTCCCATGTCCTGGATGCCTGTTTTGGCAGGGGGATTTTGTTATGACCTGTCCTGTCCATCCCCCAGTATGACCAGCAGGCGTTGCTGCTGGTCCGCCAGAATCTGCTTGTTTTCTTCCCAGCTGAGTCCTGTTCGTAATCCCGGATACTAATGTGGTAAATGCTAACACCTAATTGTATCAGTCACTCATTAGTCGTGTATATATGTGCTTCCCAGTCCTGTGTTCACCAGTCCGGTCATTAACGTCAGTCCTCCTGTTGCCTGTACTCATCCCCGGGTCTTCTCATTTTGACCCCTTGTTTGGTTCCCTACTCTTGTTTGATAATAAAGCCTCTTTTTTCTCCTGATGCCTGCCCTATTTTGTTTCTCACAATGTGACAGATGGTCTTGTGATGTAGTAATAAAATTATCAAGGTCAAACATGTAAAACATACAATCAAAACACTGATATGTATCAAAGAAATAAACAAGTAGCATTTCCATAATTTAATATTTGGGTAACATTATGAGTCATGAAAATTAAGTGTATCAGTGCAAAGGACCTTTAATGTATGAGTTTTGAATAAATTAAATCGTGCTCATTCATAATTGTTTAATTGCTTAAGTATGTTTTAGAAGGACTCCTTTTTTCCACTAATTTTTAACATTTCTATTTCTGGACTCCTTGTAGTAAAGGGCCCTTCTTGATAATATTTAAATCCTCCTCCTGAGCTGTACTTGTACCGATCATCTTCTTTGCAGGGTGAAATGATGTAAACCTACACTCACCTAAAGGATTATTAGGAATACCATACTAATATGGTGTTTGACCCCCTTTCGCCTTCAGAACTGCCTTAATTCTACGTGGCATTGATTCAACAAGATGCTGAAAGCATTCTTTAGAAATGTTGGCCCAT
>JABFEA020000110.1:28154852-28170607 GCA_019775915.2 Cyphomyrus plagiostoma
CGCAAAATTGTTCATCATATGTAAATATAAATGATATGTCTATATATAAATATTAAATATAAATGTCAAATCTAAATGTTAAAAGGAAATATAAATGTTAAATATAAATGTAAATATAAATGTTAAATATAAATGTTAAATGTAAATGTTAAATCTAAATCTAAATGTTAAATGTAAATGTAAATCTAAATCTAAATCTAAATGTTAAATGTAAATGGTAAATGTTAAATCTAAATGTAAATGTTAAATGTAGACTCTAAATGTTGAGAACGTATGCTAATTAGCCACGCCCATCTGCATATAAATGGACGGTAACGACGAAAGTGCAATAACTGGTTGCAGGTTAGGCGTGATTGGGGACAATATGGCGAGTTCGGTTCACTTAGATGCTATAGAACAGCGGTCACTAACAGGCGGGTCCGGACCCAGAAGCTGTCCCGACAGACAAAACATTAAGATATTATTTAAAACCTGACGGGGCCCTTTTATTTTAAACCGGTGCAGTGTTTGTAGTCTTTTCCGTAGTGGTTTATATTTACATATGATGAACAATTTTGTAAATAATCTACGCAGCAAAAAAATGTGATGATCCACAACACCATTGACTTCTAGCTAAATGTCAGAAAATTGCACTAAATGTTGAAAAAGTAGCAAGTACAAACATGTGTTGTAACTTTACAAACGGCGCCCCATACTTATGCTCAAAAAAATGTAGAAATTTATTACAGTCTTCTTCTGAAATGGCCTGAGCACTGGCTAGTGGAACAGAGATGATATCTTTTATCGTACTAAATAATAATTTAGGGTTACGTTTACTAGCAGTTATGAGAATTGTAAAATAAGCAGTTCTGGCTTCTTTCATCACATCATTGTATAACCGGGGCTGATCATTTAAGATGTTCACCATGACCCACCAGACCAGTGGAATTCCACAAACTAATCGAATCACATTGCCAAGGAGCAGCATGATTAACAAAACGATGGCTGACTTAACATGGAACAATGTCATTTAAAATGTCAGTACAATGATCATTAAAAGTGATTCCACATTGTCCTCATCAGAAAATGCAGAGTTATTCAACTGGTAGGAAGAACTCAGAGGTAACGGAATTGGGTATGATGCAGCCACATTTAACTTTTTTTAGTCGTGGCAACTCCGAACTACAGATTAGTTTAAAAGGTTTGGACTTCAGATTACTAAAAACAACATAATTTAAACACAGATAGTAAGGACACCATGAGAAAATACTAAGACCAATGTATGTCTTTTGATATGAGTGGAGCTAGAAACATGTTGAATTAGATTAATAGTGTCCATTATGGATAAAATCACATGCTGATTTACAAAGGGGATCATAGATATGAAGGTTAAAATCAACCGATATTAGACTACGTCCGCACTAATACATTAAAATGTTTTCACGGGAGTTTCTGGAAGAAAAGATGAAAAATACTTCTGTGTTCACACTGCTCTGTGCAAAAGGCAAATTATGTAGTTTTGAGTGGTTCATGATGTGTATAATTATGTATTTTTCATTTTCACATTTAATCAAAGCTTTTTAGAATATATTTCTTTGTATTTCATCTGAATTTAACACATTTCATATGAATGTGTTTATTGTAGCTTAAGCACAACGTGTCATTTTCATGTTTTTTGTCCAACTAAGTTTTTTAATAATTATAGAAGTGGTAAAGTGTATATTTTGAATAATTTATTTTAACTTTGATTGGTAATAAAGTTCAGTTTTTATAAATGCTTTACTGTTGATTAATCTCACACACAATCACGTGTTTAAAGTAAATGCACACGTTTTATTAGGCAAAGGCGAAAAATCATAATATTCTAACATCGCAAATACAAGCTGTACATAAAAGGAACCATCACAGCAACAATTAACACGGCCAGAAATTTAGTCACTACATGTCTCACTTTCTTCTCCTCAGTTTCAGTGTACTCCGATGTTCAGTGGCTGGATGTCTTATCATCAGCTGGAGCTGCACTTAAATCTGGCTCAGGTACGGTCTAGTACAGCATACAGTACAATGTACACAAAACACGATCGATTTAGCTGCACACAAGTAAGCAAAACAGCAAATGTCATGTAGTGAGAGTCCCGTACATCCTCCATGTTCACATATGTGGCTTACTTCTGTGAAAAAAAATGTAACGCATTCTTTATTCACGTGAAGAATAACCAATTAGGAAAAGAGACATCGAAACGGAGAGAGCTAATAAGAAAAGAGTCGCGAGTTAAGTATGACTCAATCGGAGCGGACTGATGTGGGTGTAACAAAATTGTTACGTTTATGTGGGTCCACCCTACTGCATTTGCCGGAAGATTATTTGTCTGGAGCGGTGAGATTTTTCTCCATGTCTGGGAAAAAAAATACATCACTAAACGAAAACGCACTGTAATCAGTGCATGCTCATTACCTAAATGAAAACGCGTTAATATCCGAAGTTAAAAAATCTTGAAAATCTGAAAGAAAACACCCAACAACAGCTGGCGGTCGACAAATAAAAATACAATATACAGGTCGTACGGGACCAACTTTCTATACAAGCTCCCAGAAGAATACTGACATAAGGAAGATTTAAAAATAAATAAATAAATAACCGCTAATCCACCGACAGAAAGCCAAAGTTAGCTCAAAAAGAGCAGGCCTCCAGACACAGTTGCGTTGCCTCTATATCACGCGGTCAAGTCTCAGTTATTATCATAAAATCCATGCCTTTGCGACAGAAGAATTTTTTTAAAAATTAACAATTTGTTGGTGATGGAACAAGCATTTATCAGACTGATCTTAATGAACGACTAAAAATAACCATCACCAGTAGGCTAACTGCAACCAGTACCCAAGACAAAACCCGAAGCAAGCTAGAATTTCTTCCTTAAGGGGGAGCAATATTACACACTCTGGGAGGAAGCCATTGAAGCCGTAGGGGATGTTGGAACAACAGATTGCAGGCAAACCAGTCTCTTAGTAGACCAGGATTCAGAGCCAAGGGGTGAATCTCAGTACTAAGAACACAAAGACCATACATGTGCTCTAAGGAAGACCAGTTTTGTGAACTTGCCTTCCAAGAATGATCTTGCAAGATCATGAGGACAGAGAATATGCACCAATTGCGGATTGAGACACACTGACACTTTCCGTTTGTAGAGGACAAGCAATAAGCTCAAGGCACAAGAAAAAAGGTTAGGGAAAATATCACTCAGTCACATCAAATAATGACAGAGGCATGTGCAAAAAGGCGAGTACATAAACGTTCAAAGAGGGATTTGAAGTGCTTTTGGTGAATGTGTGTGCTTTTTTCCCCTGAATTAACTGAATTTCTTCCTTGTTTGCTTTATGGATGAGTAATGATGTCTGAACAATATCATAATTGTTATGAACAGAAGGCGAGGGGACACAAAAGCAGAATATGGGATGTCAATCCCACACAGAAGGCCAGAGACAAGAGGCAGGCACATAGGGAAGGTCTGAAATGAGCAGGAGCCGGAAAGGACAGGAACCAGGCAGGCAGGGCAGGAAGCAGACAGGCAGGGCAGGAACCAGGCAGGCAGAACAGGAACTAGGCAGGCAGGGTAGATCAGGGCCAGGTAAAGATGTCGCATCAGAGTGAGAACAATACCTGGCACTGAATCTGAGGCTGATCTCAGTAATAAAAGCCTTCTGTTGTCAGAACAGCGCTTTGAGCCTTCAGTGGGTTTACTTGCACACCCTCTTCTGGTACCATGCCTCCTCAGAAGGGAGCAAGCTGAGCGAGGAGTCCAAAGGGAACAATGAAGCCTGGTTCCCGAGGATGAACTGGAAGGGAATTACGTTGGAGGCCTGATGAGTGAGACAGTTATGGGCATATTTAGCTCATGGGAGATAATGTACCCAGTTGGTGGGATTGGTGGAACACAGGGTCTTCATGACTTCTTGATTAGTGTGCTCTGCGAGGCTATTGGACTGCAGGTGACTGCGGGTGATAGCTGGAGAAGAGACTTAGAGAAATACACTATACGGTCAAAAGTACTGGGACACGCCTCTGAATCACTGAATTCGGGTGTTTCATTCAGACCCATGGCCACAGGTGTTTAAAGTCCAACAACTGGCCATGCAATCAGGTTTTTAAGCATTTGTGAAAGAAAGGACTATTCTCAAGAGCTCAGTGAGTTCAAGCATAGTGCTGTCGTAGGATGTCGCTTTCGTAATGAGTCAGTTTGTGTGTGCGTTGGGTCCACGGCTAGGGCGACATATTCTGTTATGAACAGTAGGCAAGGAGGCCCAAATGTGGAACACGGCGTGCTCACTTTCAATCAGGCAGAGACAAAACTGACAGGCAGGATCTTTGTCAGTGTCATGGTGCTGGGGAAGTCAGTCCTACACTGATAGCTTGAGAAAAGGGGCAGGCATACAGGGAAGGTCAAAATGGAGAGGGAGTGGGGCAAGACAGGACAGGAAGACTGGCAGATCCGGGCTAGCCAAAAGACGCAGTAAGAATGCTCAGTATGTTGCATTGGAGTGAGAACCATACCTGGTAGTGAGTGCAGAGGCGATCCAGGTATTAACAGGGAGCACAGGTGCAGCCACTCAGCCTTGATGAGTGGCCATTCTCACAAGCAGGGTGTGACAATAATGTACTGCTGTTGGCATGTTGGTGCAGTGATTCTGTGAATTTAAATCCACTGAACACTTCTATAGGTAGCTTAAGACAACTTACAGAAATATTAACTATTTTAAATTGTGTTGTTTCTTCATTAAAATCTTGGTTTATTTATAGTGCATTTCCACAGTTTAGACTGGCAACTCTTTTTAAACAATAATCTATATATAATACATGTTTTCCGTGTAGTGTCTGATTAGGATGGTAAATTTCCTTGTCGTGTTATCACCGTTAAAAAACTTTGAATATGCTGCTTAGAAAGCATACACTTTCCCTATCATAATGCATTACAGCTATTTAAAAACCACTTGTAGTTTATTGTGACAGCATACATTTCATTATCAAAATGCACTATCACTGTTAAAAACCATGGATATATGGAAGGTGTGACAATATTCAATTAACAAATATTATATATTTGTATTTAGATATATCATTTGGTTAATTATTAAAATAATTTAAATTGTGATTTAAATTATTTAAATTACAATTTATATGAGACCAGTAACCATTACAATTATCTGTCAAAGTCACCCATCAAACTCAGTGGGCGGGTTCTAAACAAGACTTAACATCTGATTGGTGAAATTGCAAATTAAGTCACAACAGATCGATTTTTGGCAAAAAGATCCTCATAATAAGTTTAGATGGCAGATGGCTGTGTTTACATGATGACCGTTGCAGCCTTTGTTTTCGCCCCCTGCTGCCCCCTGTCACTGCAGTTCCAACTTTGGGGTGATCTTGGATTTGTTGCCGGGAAAATTCGCTGGTGTAGATTTCCAGCGACATAGTGTTTTCGTGAAGCAGTAATCAGAGATCAGATAGAGTAAAGAGAGTGATAATAGCGAATGGAGTTCGCAAGGTTAAGCCTCTTAGCACCTCATTTCCAACGGCTTTGTTGTCACTAAGCACTATTGCTTCAGTTTGGGTGCAGGATGTCTCTGAATTTTAAGAAGTACATGTCTTCCCCCACAGAACGTGCTTGCAAGGGTTTGAAAGATCAAACAAATAATTTTTGAGTTATCATGCTGATGAGATGAAGTGCCAGAGGCTGCCCTTCTCTTTGGTATAACCATGTGGTGCTGCTTTTGTCTGGGTCAGTTTCAGCCGATCGGTTTCAAAATTTAGTCAGTTTGAGGTCATCACCCATAAAATGCCTCTTCGAACTTTGAAAAAGATCTGTCAAATAGTTTTTGAGTTATCATCTTGACCAGCATCTGTGGTGGCAATAGACCATTCTCAAAATCACATGTATTCCTCATTTCAAGAATACATTTACTCACACCATTGCATCCTCCATGTGGTGAGCAACAGGCTTTTCGTGTTACCCTCTGTCTTCATGTCAGTGCATGGGACATTCAGTCTAGCCATTTCTCTTATATTACTACTCCCTTCTTCTTCTCTAATATCAAGCACTCTGGGCCAGCTTAATATAAGCACTGGCTTAGGATACCAGATCACCAAAGAGAAAATCTCTACAAATGCATCACAGTGCCATGAAACCTTGAAATGTAAATGAATTCATTCAAGGCAGTGAAGCTGTACGAGCAGCCTCAAAAGGCTGGTTGTTTTATTGTAGCTTGAGACTGGTGTTCAGAAGATGATGAACCCACGGAATTAATGAACTAATCAGTGGTTACTGCTGACACACCAAAGCACGCAATGACAAAATGTATCCTCTGTATTGAACCCATATGTCACATAGCAGAGGGCAGTAATTCAGCACCCAAGCAACAGTGCTTGGGGAGGGGGGTACCTTTCTGGTCAGGGATTCAAACCTGCAGTCTTTCAATTATAAGTGTGCTTCCCCTAACCATTAACCCACCACTGCCCATGAGTAATCCTTGCTGACGTGTCACTGTTAGTGACAACAACAAATGATGTCAACTCACATTCCTGATTTTGCGTTGTACTCAAACTCATTTATCTGGGACATCTGCACTATAACATGATTAACTTTCACAAATAAATGGAGTAAATAAAAGCTGAAAATGAAAAGCAGAAGCGTCAGAGTAAGTCTTTTGGAACTTCAAGCAATTTCCATCATTTGTTCACGTACTATCTTGCCATGTCTGACACACATTGTCCTTATTGCAGTACTTCATGATATTCATTAGGCTTTTGAGTTAGCCTTGTTATACTCAAAGTGCAGGACATGGCCCAGATTAGTATCTCAGTCTGAGAATGACATGGTACATTAACCAAACAGCTGTCCCCCATCTGCCCTTATATACTTGGCCTAGCTTGAATCCGATGCATGCTTAGTAGAAGGAGAATCATCGAAGACGAAATGAGCTGGACAACAATGAAAATATCTGCACTGGTCATTTTCTGTTGCCAGTTGAGTTATTCCACTTTTCCTGTTGGATGTTGTAAATTACAGGTCACCCCCCAGGTTCCAAAAAAAGATTCAGTTTGTCAGAGTATGTCCTTAAATCGAATTTGTATGTCAGAAAAATAACAATGCAGGGAAGAATAAACAATAGTAACAATACAGGGATAATATAATAAAAGTGACTGCATACGGTACTGTGCTGTACCTTGGGCTGACGAACTGCAGAAGCTGTGCAATGCTTTCACAAGAGTCACAAAGTATTGTGTGTGTTCATTATTGAGAGCTAATGCATTTAACCCTGATTTTTTACTATAATAGGTTTTATGGTAGTCATTTTGTGAGTACAAGTTGTCCATAAGATGGACGTTCTTAACTCGGGGACTGTCTGTAGTGCACCAAGAAGATAGACAAAATCCGTCATCTTTCTTACCCCCCTGTATTGCTTCAATCTTGTTGTCTGTTCACCCCTGCTTAACATTTCTGGCCTCAGGTTGAAGATCAACACACTAAAAATATCTAATTCTGAATGACACTGTGCTTTGAAGTGTTCTCTCACTCTCCCTCTTTCCTTTGTTTTCTTCCTCCACACGCCAGATATTGGCAAACATGTGCTGTGAACTTCAAAGCTCTGAGTGAGCTGGTGGAACAGACCCATGCACAGAAGCTGGCCCACTTTTGGCGTCTTCTCCCATTCTGTCTGCAGCACCTCACTCACTCCCTCTCTCAATGCATCATTCTTAGGCAGGATGTACGCAGGGTTGCATTTCAGAGAGGGAGCGTGAAAGGCCAGCAGACAAGCAGGAACCCACATGATGCTCCACACAAACATCAAGCAGCTCTTCTAGCTCTTCTGAACACTAACAGTACTAAGGGTGAGTCAAGTTGAGTCAATATTAACTGTTGGGTAAATCTTTGTCAAAAAAACAATTGCTACTTAAAAAACTGCACTTATCCCACAATCATATGGCCCTGACCAGCCCTGATGGACCCTATCCATCAAACTGACACTACTTCAGATGTCCGCTGAGACCAGAAACTATTCAAACTCCAGCCACACTGGCCTTACTTTGTACAGTGGGAGAGGGATTTCAGAGGCATCAGGAGATGTGCAGAAGCTTGCTGTTTGCCAGTGATTGGGTATGCGGGCCCCTTCCAACACAGTGTGGCAGGGTCATAAATCGATGCCTGTCAGTGGCCCCCCAGCAGGCTAAAATATCAATGCTGGATAAGCAACTGAGTTTAGACAATGACATTGGAGAAGATTAAACTGCAGGATTTTTTAGAGCAAGGTTGTATATTTAACAATGCCTCACTAAAACTTCTATTTACCTTTATATGACCTGGAGAGTCCTTTACTGCTTCTGAACAAGAACATGAGAAAGTCATTAATAATACAATAATTTCATCTATAATATGACAGTGGTCAGAGTGCTCTGATATGCCTTATTAATATTTTTCCGATTCTGTATAATGATCTTTATCTCAGAGCTTTCATTATTCTTGAAAATCAGTCCGTAAATATAAACTATAATTGCTGGGTTCATTTTGGTTACTCGTATCTTACATGCTATGTCTGTAAGGTGGCACAATGGTCTACACTGTGGCCTCATAGCTCTGGGACTGCAGTTTGAGTTTCTGCCCTGGTTCTATGCGTGGAGTTTGCATGTTCTCCCTGTATCCCTCTTTCCTGTGTATACTCTGTTGCTAAGGTTAATTGGCAGTTCTAAAATGTCTGGAAGTATCCTGAGATGGGTAGGCGCCCTGTACTGGGTTATTCCCTGCCTTATGCCAGTAGCTTCTGGGCTAAACTCCAGATCCCCACAACCCTGCGTAAGACAAGCAGCTATAGAAAATAGATTGGATGGATGTATATGCCCACAGGAGGCATTGTGGCATTATGGGTAATTATGGGTACTGCTACCTCATGCCTCCTGGGTTAAGGGTTTGAATCCCTACTCTGCATGGGTGTGGAGTTTGAATCTCGTCGCTGTGTTGGATGGGTTTCTTCCTGCAGTTTATAATGGCATCTTTTCCACTGGCGCACAGGAACCAGGAACCACCTGACCTGCGCAGTAGAGAGACGCTAGTTACAGTGCGGTTCCAGCTCGGTTCGGTTTTCCACTGCAGGAGGGTCGTCTCAGTAAAGGCGAGACAGTAAAATAAAACCACTGAGGAGCTTATTTACTGTTCACATGGTGTACATCATGATTTACTATGTGCTAACTGTTGCTACCACGATTCTGACGATCATCATGTTAGCAGCAAATGCTAGCAGAATTAGTATCAGCTTTCAAAAATGTACATTATGACTTTATTCCGTTCAGCCGTTTGATAGTACTCTTTGAAGTAGTAGGTGAGAGGATTTCAAGTTCCGAGCTATTGGGAATGCATCAATACATTGCATTGCGCAATATTACTAATAATTAATATATACATATATATATATAATATGCCATTTCTTCCTTCAGATGATCTATGTATATCGACACAGATCACCAGTATCTCCATGCATTTCCACCAATGCGATGGTAGTGACACAACCAGCTTGGTTTAGTCACCCTTTCTGCCCTGATACTGTAGTAAGCAGGGCCATGTCACCAAGGGTATGGCTCAGGTAAAGCTTGAATAATTTACAATGGAAAACCAGCTATTTGCAGTACGACCCAGGTTAGGCTTGGTCCTCGGTGGCAGTGGAAAAGCTGACGACAGAGTATGTATGTGTAGTGGCGCCCCCTCCTGGACGTCCCGCAGCCTTGTGGTCTTTGCTGCCTGGTATAAGAGGCTCCAGGCCCTTCTGTGAATGTGAGCAGGATAATTTGTTAGAAGATGGTTGGATGACATGTGCATTTCTTTTATCGAGCAGATGCTTTCATCCAAAGCAACGCACGTTTTTGTTTTTCATGAGAAAACAGAGTCCCTGGAGATACTGGGGGTAAAGACCTTGCTCAGTTCTTACTTTCATTTTCAAAATAACAACATTCAGCTGTGGTGAGACCAGGAACAGCTCATTAATGAGTTTATCGAGTTACATGAAAGGACCACAAAGACCTGCAGCTTATTGGTTTGTCTGGTATGTCAGTATGCAAATTTATTGCAGAAAATCACTGGAATTTGAGAGACTGAGGAAAAGTATTATTTTGCACCAATGGCTGTTCAGTCACTTTTGTTTTTTTCTTTAAAAATGTTATCATTATTCTCATTCTGTCTCTTTGCCCGAAGGCTCTTGATCTATAATTATTTTGAATGAAAACAATTTATTTTTGCAATTATTGAGCAATGAAAAAATAATATAAAAAGACTCTGCTATCCTAATGGAATCTCCTAAATCACATCAGAAGGTTCTGGAATGCTGCGAGGGGTCTAAGATGATGCTGTCAGTCTCACATCCACAGTTAGCGCTCACTGAGTCCAGGCTCTAACCGGACACAAGTTTTGACTAACTTAAAAGACGTATTCCAAAGATGACTTCCAAAGATGCCAGGTTTCTATATAGAAAAATCTGACAAAAAGTGACAACCTTGACCCCTACCCAGACTTAAGCTTAACCATGAGTAACCATGAGTAACCATGAGTACGGTACGGCTTTTGGCATTTTTAGTTTTTTGATTATATTTGCAGATTTTTATAAAAGTGAGTTTCCCCATGTGGGGACTGAAAATGACAATGACAAAATAACAGGTTTTTATCACATTGTGGGGGCCAAATATCCCCAAAATGTAATATATAAATTACCACATACAGATTCATGTGCAGAAATATATTTGATAGGCTCAAGATTCCCATGACACTGAATAGGGCAAGCAGGTCTAGAAAATGTATGGATGCATGGATGGATATACAAGTCATCATCGACTTTTTTTCATATGCAAAAATGATCATATGTATTGTATACTGTATGATAAAATGATGTCATCTATAAGTCATATTGTTCAAAATTTTTTAACCTTTTTTCTTTGCTGCCGTCAGTTAGGGTGCATACACTCACTCTGCCAGACACGGTGCAGTCATGGCCACATATCTGCGGGCATAGAACGGCTGTAAAGTCGGTCAGTCGTATGTTGCATAGGTCATAAATTGACGGCGACCTATATATGTCATGGTTAAACCTTTGTTCTATTGCCCAGGCAACTTCATGCACTGCACTGCAGAGTCATGTCTGTGAAATTATACAGATCAAATTAAATCTCACTTTGTTTGGTCCAAATTAGCCAAAAGAAGAACTCAGTTAAGTGAAACTCTATTCACTTATATCAATTTTCTCTTTCCATTTACAGAGGGCACATTGTCTGATATATAATGTTTTATAATTAAATAATTTCAGTTGTTTTTCCAATCTTCTCTCACTTTTAGATGGTGTTTTCAAAAAGTAGCTTGCTAACTCTAGCCTGCTGTGGTTGCTAATTGGTGGTCTCTATTGATTATATTAATATTCCAGTAATCTGCTCATTAATTTCATATTTAATCAAGTCACTTTTTATAGGCAGGACCCAACCCGGCCGGGATGCCTTCCCAGCTCAAGAAGTACAATCACTTGCTCACATATACCAATCAATGTGGGCAGTCCAGTTCACGTAAGTTGCATGCTTTTGGACTGTGGGGTGTTAACCCACACACATAAGGCAGTGACATGTGGCAGCAAATATACTATGTTAATTAATATTATATGTTTATTATCTACCAAACTATGTAAGCTGATGCAGCTATGGGACAAGGATAGGGTTCATTTTAGTGGTGATTATTTTAAGATGCAGGAATCATAGTTAAATCAAGCTAAATATTTTGAATCAAAGTGCTGACAAAGATAGGTTGGGCTACTCCGAGAGGCTAACAGGGACATAGCTTATCCGTGACTAACCTCGCATTATTGGGTGAGTCTGGGGATGTCTTCTTCTAAGACGTTGCATTGCAGTAAAGCTGTTATGATATTTATTGCCTGTGACAACTGCATTTTCATTCACTTTTAAAGTGAAGTGACAAGCTGATGCTTTCACTCTTTATTTGGACCCTCTTCCACGAGTAATCGAGAAGGCAAATTTAAATCAATGTTTTTATAATCAAATGATCAAGTTCAATCAAATAATCATAACAACTATGCACAAAGCTTATATTATTCTTTTGTTAATACTGGAGTTTGCTGTGAATTGGTATAACTTGGGGTCCAGAATTCTGCCCATGATGGGTTCTCCCTAAGTGCTGACCTTATCGGTGACACCCCCGAGAATGAAAGTGCCTTAGATCCTTGTACCTTTTTGTTCCTATCGAAATGGCAAGTTAATTCAGCAACAGGTGACTGCCAGAAAACAGTGAAAATTCATGGACAGACAGAAAGTTCTCTGACTGTATCCTATAGCAAAAAGATGATATATATGTTAAAAGGTTCCATTAGAAGGACTTACTCCCAAAAATCCCAAATGTGAGTATTAAGGAAATACTATTTGTGACCTTATTCAATCTCTTTCCATAATCTGATCAGAAGATGAATGGCCCTTGAAAATTTTTAATGAATATTCATTATGATAGAATATGTACTGGCAGACCTAATAGCAGCAGCAGTATGAGTTCAGATGAATGGAACATTAACTGAGTTTTCAAGGCTGAGTTTTCACCACGCTGGACCACTCCCCAACCTGACCTAGTTTCGCTTCAAACATACATATACATCATCACATTTTTTTCATTCAGATCAAATGCATCTCTACTGTTTCTCTTTGAACTATCCTCAACAGACAGAGGGAGACTTGAGAAAAGAGGATGGAGGGTTGCTGTAGCAACCAAGAGGAGCGATGCCAAGACTGGTCCTTGGGCTCTTTTTTTAGAACTGGGACCTTAGGAAGGAGAAAGCACAACACTACGGGAATGTGAAGGCTGGAGCGTGATCTGGAGCACGCCTGGGAGAGGAAGATGGAGAGTGGGCAGGGATATGGAGTAAGGGAGCGTGTGAAAATGTGCTACATGGAACGTATACAGGGATATGGAGTGAGGGAGCGTGTGAAAATGTGTCACATGAAAATGCACAATCACCCTTTGCCTTTGGATAGCCTGTGAGAAACCGTAATTAAATCGAAGCAGACCCTTTTTGGAAGATGCCAAGGTTTAAATTATTTTTAGACCACACTCTGCAGTTTCTTTAATTTGGCAATTCTGGTCATTTGGTCATCCTGGGACTAAAATCTCTGCCAGCTATGGAGATCATGACAAGATAACAGTTCATGATACCATATAGAGTTCTGTTATAAGTATGACATAAAATGCCCTCCAGTAGCCCAAAAACATGAGAGGCAAAATGACATCTCTAAAGGTGTCTGGTAAATGGACTGGCCATCTTCCTGGCCCATGACCTCATATATTCATATATAACAAAACTCTGATAAGGTGATCCGCTGAACTGAATGTGATCCGGCTTATTGTGCGCGCCAGGTGTTGGGAGATGGACCTCTAGGTCAGGAAAAAAAGAAAATTATTAGTGCTTACGCTTTCAGAAACTCTCAGACGAACATCATGGGAATTGGTGAATGCATAGTATCAAAATAAAATATGCTTTATGACAGATAATGTATATTAAGAGCCAAGGTCCTGGGATTCGTGAGTACACAGGCATTCGCGATAAAGATAGAGAAACAGGAACAGAATGAAAGGTACAGTGAGAAAACCTGTAAGAGGCAGGGTAAAACACACACGCACGCACACACACACACACACACACACACACACACAGTTACATACAAACAGCACTCTCCAGGAGAATCTGCAAGGCTGGTGCATCCAATGCATGCTCAAAGCGGGGGAAACCATGGCAACCAGCAGGGCACAGGAGGCTGTGGCAGTCATGATGAAGTCTTCTGCTTTGAACTGTGCAGTTCTCCAGCTCTGCCAGTACAATGCCACATGCACAGTGCACTTTCAACACCTGCCGTGTATATCTGTATGGGTTTAGAGGCCAGGGCGCTATGTCATTCTATGATCTAAATGCCCAAAGGCAGGACAAAACAGGACTCTCTCCAGTTTAATCACTGGGGTTCACTTATTTGGGGAGCACCGTTACCTCACCTACAAGCAGACTTCTTATATTGCAGTAAACATTATTATGCTCAATGAATTTCAGACCTAGTGATGTGAATCACTGGCCACCTGCTGTTTTCCAGGAGCTAAAGTCTATGTGTGTATATGCTCAGCTTGCCAGAATCCTGTCATAAGGAGACCCAGATGCGGTGTGAGCGTCCCAAACAGCCCCCCCCTCCCTCCCACCACCCCTCCTGCTGACACGAAGCCTTGTGATTTGCTTGTGATTTTCATCCAGCTACACACCTTCCGTGAATAAGACATCTATTTCAAGGCCTTTCCATTTCTATGCCTGGAACCCCCACTGTGGTGCAAACTGTTTCACGTGAATGCAAACCCATCACCTGAGAAGCACATCGTGTCATGACCTGCTCGTACGATCCTCCTGTGTGCCACGCCCCTTATCAACCTTGTGAGAATTCCTGATTGTTCCCAGCATTCTGCATCTCAGTTCTGTGCATTTAGTCTGTGTGCTAGCCTGCGTCCCCGAGAGCTGTCATTAACGTGTGCACCCTGTGTTGCCCGTCTGTCCCAAATAAACCCCGTCCTTTGGATTTCTGCCTGCTCAACTCGTCATTCTCCCCGTCCTGCCTGCTCGCCGAACGGCAGTTATCACACATTGACAGATTTGGAGTCTAAAGTCCTCCTTCAGCTCACGCCAAAGTCATGCAGAAGAATTCAAAATTTTGCCAACTTTATTTTGTTGATAGACATTCCAGTGATTCTGATAGACATTCCAGTGATTCTGAAAGACATTCCAGTGATTCTGAAATTATTCAAACATGTTAAAATCTCAGACATGAATGAACTGAAAACTCAGAACCTTGGGTATCATACTCACTTTCTGCATTTCCTGCCGCGATATCAGTGGGCTCGTTGAACGTTCCCGGACACAGATATACGTGCATGTGAGCAGGCCCTCAAAATTCCAGACTCGCACATGAATGCGCTTGCTTGCATATATAAGACTAACATGCCTTTTGAAATGTTGTGAAACCCTGATTGGATACAGCTGCAGCCAATTAGACGGCCGATGGCCAGAGATCAGCAGTCTGGGCTCCAGCTCCTGGATGTGCACTGCAGTGCTAATAAGAGTCAGCACAGTGGCAGTCCGTAAGCTGCAGGCATTCTGCTGGGCACGGTCAAGTTTAAGGCCCCGGCAGCCCTCCAGGCACCTGCTGCCGTGAACTTTCTCAGGGTGGTCACACACTGCAGTAAGCTCGCTGTCGTCGGACATGGGGGAGCCAATCTTAGTAAACATCACTGATCCACAATCAAAACTACTGCCAGGACCCCAGCTCCCACACTGTGAGCTCTTCTGTCCTGTCCCCCCGCCCAACACAATGGTGTTCTCCCAGGCTTCGGAAGCAGGGCTGAAGGGTATGGTAGTTAAGCAAGGTTATGGCAGCAGCAGTAAGTCCGATTCATAAAGAGAACATTTAATCTCCACAGTTATCTATCAGGGTAGATCAGTTCAAACCAAACAGTCAAGCACATCCCCTGTCAGCGTTGTCTGGGATGCAGCTACAGCAAGAGGCCACGCCCCTACAGTCAGTGCAGTCTGAGACTCACCCCACAGCAAGAGGCCACACCCTACAGTCAGTGCAGTCTGAGACTCACCCCATACCAAGAGGCCACACCCTACAGTCAGTGCAGTCTGAGACTCACCCCATACCAAGAGGCCACACCCTACAGTCAGTGCAG
>JABFEA020000110.1:28170707-28183442 GCA_019775915.2 Cyphomyrus plagiostoma
ACTCATCCCACACCAAGAGGCCACGCCCCTACAGTCGCTGCAGTCTGATACTCATCCCACACCAAGAGGCCACGCCCCTACAGTCGCTGCAGTCTGATACTCATCCCACACCAAGAGGCCACGCCACTACAGTCACTGGAGTCTGAGGCTCATCCAACACCATGGGACCTCTCTGGGCAAGCTTTGTGCCCAGGCTTTGCCATATATGTCTGTGGCACACGACTTCCTGGCAGTTGCATTTCCTTGACAAACGACATGCCTGGATAAAGAGTAAAGGGGCACGGGACCTGAAATGCTAAAATAAGATACTATTCACATAAGAACTGTGACTTATTTATCCTTTGAGGTGCATCTCACAGCTATATTTGGAAATATAATTATGCATTTCTCTAATTCAATGTATTTCGATTTCACAATTTATTCCAAGGAAAACAGCTCCTTTTTCAGTACAGTGATTGACATATCTCTACCAGAGATAAAAGGAACAGGAAGGGATCTGATATATTAAACATAATAAAACAGTGGATTTGTGAGGAGGTGAGACAATATGATAATAACCAGCTTTGGGCGATTAGGGATTATAATAACCAGTGTATCCTCTTACATAACCAGTCATTTGGCATGGACTCTGCTGAAACACACCAAAGGTATGAAGCAAGGTACAGCGCATATACTTTACAGCTGCGTCATAAGCCCAGGCTGCTGGTCCAGCTCATTGACCAATATTTGCCATGATCGGTGTGTGCTTTCCCCAAAGGGACACTCACTGCGCAGAATCCACATACTGTAGATTTGAAGGCTCCATGGGCTGGTATTTTACGTAGGGCTTCAAGCCCTATTTCAGCTTCAGCTGCGTGTACAGTATATGTGCGTGTGTGTGTGCATGGCTTCTCCCAGTCATGTCTCATTCCTCCCACAATCTAAAGACAAACTGTTGTACCTCAGTGAGTCAGACAGGAAGAATGTATCAGTACCTTATGTCCTGTCCAGGCTGTCCCTCCCAGTGCCTCCTGGGATAGCCCTTTAGTCATTGCTTGGGAAAGTCATTTATGTTATTTAAATGATTACTTACTCTTTTGTCTAATTCACTTATGAAATGCACGGCTTAATGCAAAAGAGTTCATTCATTCATTTTCTGTAACTACTTGTCCTACTGATGATCATGGGGGGTCCAGAGCTTATTATGAAAATTATAGCAGGGACTAACCCATCACATGGCACACACCTTGCATGGACTCCAAGTAACCTCAGAGTGTTTTTGGACTGCGGGGGGGAAACTGTAGTGCCTGAAGGATACCCCATGACAAAGGAGGGAGAACATGCAAACTCCCCACACTGGTGGAGACCTTGGTCTAAGAGGTAAGAAGTGAGACAACAATGCTAACCATTGTGCCACCATGTTGCCCCCCAAGATGTCGTCAACAGAAATTCTGTTTAAGTGCAGTGCTTAAAGTTGCTATGTGTACAGCATATGTGGATATACATTCAGTCGCAGCATTAAAAAATACCCAGCACATTAATTGAAATGCTCATAGACGGATCGAACACAGTGCTACAAAGTTGCACTTTGCCCCTCTTGCATAGAGAGGACCGTCTGTGTTGCCAAACGCCGACAGAAGGTTGAAGCAACTTGATCCATGTGGCATTACTTTGCAGCCAGTTCACAGCCATTTACTTATACATTAAATCTATGTGATTAGAGAGAATGAATAGCCATTCCCAAAGCCAACCAACCCCAACTGGTTCACAGTGAAGTTGATCCTATAACAGAAGAATCAGCTCCACACCCATACACAGCCATTTACACAAATAAACTCTTGAAGAGAACAGTGCTGTGCATGCTAAGCACCCTTGTAATCACTGGGCAGAATACGTACTGTGACACTTTGGCATTCAGCCATTCCTGCTGAGACCTTCTCAAATACGTTATTAATGCAAACACTGATCAGTTATCCACTTTTCATTGATTCAATTCACCCAGAAAGAGAATGAAATGCATCACTATGCGGCCATGCATTGATTTCACTGCCTCTCCGCGTCGTTTTCTGACTGCAAGGCTACCTCCTATTGCGGCTCCCAGGGACTCACAGCCTGTGAATGTGTGTAAGGCATGTGATGACCATCCTTCTGGAAGCAAGCTGGACAGAGGGTCTGGGCCCGATCGAAG
Organism: Cyphomyrus plagiostoma; assembly: GCA_019775915.2. Classification (NCBI taxonomy): domain Eukaryota; kingdom Metazoa; phylum Chordata; class Actinopteri; order Osteoglossiformes; family Mormyridae; genus Cyphomyrus; species Cyphomyrus plagiostoma. Next base: position 28,172,875 of record JABFEA020000110.1, read on the forward strand.
GATAATACCCAGCTGAGCTTTCAGGTAAACTGTGGCATGTTGAATCTGTTTCAAGGATTTCTGCTTTCAGGGCACATATGCCCATCTCTGCAAGTGTCCTGCAGCAAGACAGATGCCTGCCAGTACCTCATGGGAAGAAGCCGGCACATTTACTGTCCTGTAACTGTACTGTAAATCCTGTCCACTTTTTGTTCTTCATGTCTGGTATCACTTTTCCTTCTTATTTGTTCTGAGATTCCACTTCTCTCAGGCCGGTGCCCTGGAGAAGCCATATGGGGACTCCCCATAGAGAATCCGAAGGTGATGTTTGGGTAATGCACCCAAGACAGCTTAGGCCCTAACAAGCCGTGCGTCATGCTGGTGGCTCAGTCACCTCAAACGCCCAGAGGGAGAGAGCTGAAGGAAACTGGCACAGGGGAAAACGTGCACCATAGCAGATCAGTTCAGCGCTTAGGGGGCTTCATGGAAAAACTGCACTTTGAGTCTTATGAACAGCAGCCCTTCACACGTAGAGTATTATCAAGATGACAGACCATTACATATATGTGATGGCCAATGCAGGGAGGCTGATTCACTTAATGGCATGTCTTTGGCCTATTACGGAGCATGAAGCAATCGTAACAGAGAACTAGAATTTTTATTTTCATATTCATTGTTATGTCTACTCACATGAAATTAAAAAATGCAGTTGTAAAACAGAACTAGACATGCAGCTCATGAAAAGAGTGAATGATTGTATATGAGAAAGAGAAGCGATTTCTACAGCATCTGATGATGAACAGCGATTCTGAATGAAACCTTAAAGTCCTCCTCTTCCTAAGAACTAAGATCTTCCTAAGACCCTTGCAAATACATATGTGACCTGACATACAGTAATTTTGTCACTCTCATGGACTAGGAAAGAAAGACGAACGAATGTAAAGAGTCCACTGCTCAATTCCGCCAGGGAGGGATTAAGATCTGGCCCAAATGGCAGGGTGGAGCAGCTGGCCCTCAGTGGGAGCGTCTGCCTGACTGCCCCGCCATCTCTGGCATGCAGGGCCTGGGGGCCGATTCAAACCGCCATCTCCTCTTGGGCTGAGAACACTAGGCCCAGGGCCAATCGTATTAGGCTTCTTCCTAGACGTTGCTGAGAGCGAGGGTCTCCTTCAGGTCAAGCTGGCCCAGGGGAGGTTTCGCCATCCTCACTGCCCATTGGATGCTGCCCAGGCTGCATAACGACTGCACACCCCTCACACAATGGTACGGCCCGTTTGAATTCATATTATTGGGCGATGTCAGATGGACAACAGCGAACCATAGATGTGGTAATACCACGGGAGCACAGAAGTGGGCATGACTTGGGTGCATTTGCAGAGGGGAATGTAACCAATGGCAGCTCATCCACTAGCAAATGAACTATGTGGCAGAAGTGCTAAGGCTGCCCAACAAAAGCACAAGAGATCTCTGCTGGACTGGAGATTGGTGGCACACCGAGGCCGGTCAGACCGCTGGCCCTCTCGCCAGCTTCCCTGGGGCCAGGAAAGTTCAGAATCCTTTGCATCATCTTTCTAATTTATTTTTCACTCCTCCAGCTAATACCTCATTCAGATACGTTTCCTCTCTCTTCAGGTAGCTGTTGATTCTAATGAATTAAACAAGATAAATAAACCTCACAACCTCCAACATCCTTCTTGGACCCTTCCCACAAATCCTATCCTATGTCCCATATGCTCTCTGTCTGCTAGGAAACTGTCTAGTGTAATTTTCTATTATAAGATATCATATGACATATTATTTCCATAACAATATCTCAAACATTATTTTTCAGAATAATATCCTTCTAATTACACCCCAGACACAATAAAATACAGTATACAATGTAATACAATAATCAGTCAGACAATGATTTTAAGAAATAAGGTAACAGCAGATTGGTGATGTCATATTCATATATACATATTGCATTCATATCTGTCATTATGTGGAGGTACTCCAAAATTGGACTGAGGAATCAGTTGAACAGTTACAGTTTGGAACAGGAATCTGCTGCCTGATGTCCAAGGGTGGGGATCTCAGGTAGGACAAACTGCAACCTCACTTTTTGGATGATGAGTCATTCGAAGGATGAGAGGCCTTGTCACAACCGGAAATACAAGAAAAGCCAAGTCAATAATAGAAGCCCTTCTCTGTCCTCATATGGAAGAGTGATGGCTGTAAGTTTCTGGCACACCTACGCACCCCGGTAAGAGGCGACGGCTGAGACAGAGTCACTGATGAAGTGAATCCCCAGGGACTGAGGCTGGAGTGGGTGAAGATGGCATGAGTTAGTAATGGCCTTTTCTGTTCCTCCCACAATCTTTTACGCTTAAAAGGGGGAAATTGCACATACCATTTTATGCTAATGAAGCACGTCTAGTCATGTACGCGGAGTTCTGCGGGGACAAAGAAGGAAAACAGCTAAAGTGTGAGCATATATGCAAGTCTACGTGCGTGAAATGAAAGATTTAGGAAGAAAAAGGATCAGAATACTTGACTTGCTTCTTGCGTTATAAAGAATTACAAAAAAAGCCTTCGACATGGGAGGCCTAAGATTCTGACCAAACATGATGTGGTAGTGCTGGGAAAGACGGCTGAAATCAGAGAGTCAAAGACTAAGTTAACAGACACTCATTTCCGTCATGAAGAGGACTGCTGGCTCGAGTTCACAGACCACTCACTACAGGGGCTAAAACGCCTGACCTGCTTTTTCGTCGTATTGACTGCTTTAAGAGATCTGCACACTGGTTTGTTTGTTTTCTCCAGCTCAGCACAACCTGAGTTATTATTCTGCAGCCTGTGGGGAATGTGCCTGCGGCCCACGCACACGCCCGGTGCAGACAGAGATGGGAACACTGGCCAGTCGTGACTGCTGTTTCCCACCACCGATGCAGCTTCACCACAGTCATAAAAATATATTTAGCGGGGCTAAAAGAAGCTGCAAAAAAAGGGAAACTGTCCTGAGCTAGATAGGCCTGGGGAGGTGACTGAGAATGGCGTCAGGAAGCTGGGATTAAAATAGGAAACATTTACATAGAATGCTGAAAGGAACAGGTCCTCATTTGTATCTGTTTGTCTCACCTGTCTCCCAGTGTTTGTCTCACATCTAATTGTACTTTTCTCACCTGTACCCTTGTGCTTGTTTCACATGATTTTTTTGTGCTCGTTTCACCTGTTCCATCATGCTTGTCTCACCTGTTTCCTTGTAATTTTTTTTTTTTTACCTGTCTAGCTTTGCTTATCTCATGTTTTTCTGTGCTTGTCTCTCTTCTGTTTCGTACCTGTCTGGATTTGCTGGTCTCACCCACCCCCTGGGGCCTGTCTCATCCACTCCACTGTGTCTGTCTCCCCCACCCTACTATGCTTTTCTCCCCCATCCCACTGTGCCTGTCTCACGTGCCTCATACTGTCTGTCTCACCTGCCCCACTCTGCCTGTTTCACCTGCCCCAGTGTGCCGGTCTCACCCACCCCACTGTGCCCATCTTATAATGCAATACACAATTTGACATCATTCACCAGTTTATGCAGATATGGCAACAATTCGTGACAGGTCTGTTTCTGTGATTTGAATTCTTGCATACAGAAGTAATTTTCTCCAACTACTGTCCTTCTAGAGTAATATTCTTCTACAACTATAAATTTGAATCTCTAAACAATGCAATCGATCCTTAATTACATACCACGAACTCCAGCAACACTCCACTGGTTAAAGTGTTTGTCTCTCCAGGTCTGTAGCATCTCATTTTAAACTTATACTGTATACTAGGAAAAAGCTCTGCATCCTCCGTCCCATTATAATTCATGAGCTTTCACTCGCTGTGTGAGAAAATAGTTGCTGAGCTGGTCAGATGCTGCTTGCCATTGGAGGGTCTACCTCAAAGTCCTCTTTGTTCCTAGATAAAGAGCTTCAGAACTTATTAGCTGACCTCACATTCTCCTCTTTTGGTTTGCCTGATTATTTGTGTTCTTCTTTTAGCTCCTATTTCCTCCAAGGACTCATTGAAATGTGGTGATGCTTCTGCTTTTTGAAGAAGAAGAGACGTTGACCTCATTCGGGATTGATATTCTTCATTACGCGAACAAGCAGGTTCAGACCAGTTTGGCCCAGGGGGGGCAGCATATGGACATTTTGTGATTTATTATATGAGCAGTGTCTTTAAATAACCCACTGCGACGAGCGAAAAAGCTCCTCACGCTGGCCTGCACCCAATGACCCTTCAGTGTGCGCCAACGTAACTGGCCCGCTTCTTTGCACCCTTCCTGTGACAGACCTCCATGGCTTTGGTGAAGTGATCATGAGCCGCCTGCGGCCTCGGGGCTGTCGCCGCCCCCTAAACGATCTCAGCATGGAGAGACGCTCTGCTGGAAAGCGAGAGAGAGCAGGGGCGGCGATACGCAGCCCTGCAGCTACATTAAATGCCACAATGTCCACACCCACAGCTATATCTTTCTTCTAAGCATAACCTTTCCATTACATAATAAGAGGCTTAATGCAGGCTGTGCAAGCATGAGCGGAAAGGTCAAGCCAGTGGTGTAGCACTGGTCACCTGCAATAACAGGGTCATTTATATAAAGCTATAAGGCTGAACAGCAAAGTTATTCCACATACACTTGCATTGCCATTTCTTTCTAAAGCTCAACTGCATCCTTGTCCAAATAATCCAATTCTCTTGTTCCCAGACCATGTAATTAGTTATGCCAATGTTTTTATATGCTGTTGTTATGGTACTGTAATTCAGTGGCTTACTGTAGAGCTCTAGTATAAAATCCTGGCTCAAATGGAGCTGAGCTCCACAGGCTATAATAGTATTTTTCAGTCAGCTGCCACTGACACGTAACTTAGCCAAGTGCTTCTAATTCACAAGCAAACCTTCACTAAGTTAAAACATGAATTTAAATTTATCACCTGAGTTTGAACCAAAATCTGGATGAAAGGCATCACTGGCCCAGAGAGTCATCACTGAGCTGTCAGGCCACTTGCTCCTGCCGTCCTAAATGAGCACGGTGCTTGTACCATCGTCCAAGTATCAACTTTCAGAATCTGCTCCAATTAACCCACAGTCTGACTCTATCCAGTGCACAACAATAGCAGTAATAGATGATTTCCAGACATCTCCTGATCATGTGTGACCACTCCTTTCCATACATATTCTCATGACTGCAAAATCAGAGCTATTATTAGATTATATCCTATCCTGGGTAGTGATCACAGCCACACTGCCCTCTTATTTCTTCGCTATGGCCTAATGAAGACAGTATATAGGGGACACACAATGTAGCAACTATTTTAAAGCTTTGATATTGATTATCTAGGAAATGTGTGCATATTTTTAACCTTCCTGGGCTACTAATCCTGGAAATGATGCCAAAATAAAAGTGCAGTTTTCAACTGAATTTCACAGATTCGAAGGATTGCTAAGGTAAGAATCACATATTACATTGCAGTATGATGATTGATATCTATATGCCTGTATGTAAAAGCATGTCTTGGTAGAAGACAGACATTTTTTCCCTTATATGTATGTTTGCATAGTGAAGTAATTGCTCAAATCCAGTAGTGTTGCGCTCGCCCTGCTGAACACCTGCAATTGACATTTAATAAAAACAATCAATACTTCATTGAGCCCCGTAAGGAAATTGTCTTTACACCTCCCTCAACTTGCTCTTTTTCATAGAGATCCACGAAGGGCAGCCACCTATGGCTGCACCCAGGCAGCTGGGTGTTAAGGGTCTTGCTCAAGGAGCCACAGGTCTGAACTGGTGACCTTCTGATTACAGGCACACAGGCTTAGCCCACTGAGCCACACACTGCCCCACCCATGTACATGTGTCATTGTGGTGAATGCCCCTACGTGCATCCTGCACCCATCATGAATAGCATCTTCTCTTTGGCTGGAAGAAGTGTGATGTGCAATGTCTCTAGGCAGTCATAAGTCATAAATGAGGTCACGGTTTATATGTATTTACAGCATTACATATGCAATATGACTGCAATGCAAAAGGCCCAAAAGACTATGCAATTAAAAGTAAGTCTAAATTCAACATTGCATTTACAGAATACCAGGAATGAGAGTCCAAGCACAGTAAAACAATGGCATTATGACAAACAGCATGAGACATTAAGGATGCTTAATTTCGATCACCAAATCATGCACTCATTGCCATTGGTTCACTGAGAAAATGCTCTCATCATTTCTCTAATTTCCCCAGTGGTAGTTATTGCAAGTTTCAACCCAATTAATTTGCCCCTTGTTTAATTATGAGTTTGTGTTTAGTAATTAGACATCCGTGAAGAACATATGACAGGGGGCAGCGTGTGCAGCCATCCTGAGCAGAAGCAATCTGTTCCACACTGCCCTCATGACTCATTGGCTCTAGAGACTGGGCTACACTTTACCCCAAACGTCCCAGCAGTGACCTAACCTTTCCGTAGAACCCAGCAAGCCGTTTCTGTACTACTGCCCCCTGTCTGGCTTTGCTTCTAAAAAAAAAAAAGAAGAAAATCACAATTTTATGTCTTGTGTTTTATGCTTTAGACACCTCAAATTGCTTACTCCCTAAATTATGGAAAGCCAGTACACGAGTAGTGCAGAAACAAGTGTCACGGTGTCGGCTATTGACACAACTCTACAGAGAGGGCAAAAATCCATATAAAAATACACACAAACACACAAAACAAATATTAATTTGGATTAAACTATTTGGTCGGTCTTGTTCAGTGCTGCGTACAATGTCAACGAAAGACTCAATGAACTGGAAGCGCACTTGGGACAGTTCGGTCATGCATACGTCCACAAATAATACACCTTTCAAAAAGGGAGATTGCGCTTACGCATGTCAGTGTGTGTCCCTGAAGTGCTTGCGCTGCTGGGTAAGTGAACTATCTGCAGAAAGCGGCGTTTATTCGGCGTTGTCTGTGAAATTGACGATGCAGAAGGGAATTACGCATGTGAAGCTGGAGTGAAGAGGTGCATTTCAATAACCATCTAACGAAATCAGTTTCCTAAGCTCTATTTAATATTTTATGTTGATCAGGGCAGATAAAACCTTCAGTCAGAAACATTCTGTCTATGTCATTATACAGGTGAACTGTTTTACGGTGCTACTTGGCATTCCTGTCCTTGTTTTAATACTTAGTTAAAGTATACAAGACGCATAATTTAGTTCTGCTGTGACTGCTATCAGAACGTCTATTTTCAGAATAATCCAGCTGTCTACAAATAAATAATAAACGTCAATAACGTAATAAACAATGGTGTGAATCACGCATTCACACACCATAGTAAAACATTGACTTACTTCTGCAATCGCATTGCATGCACTGTCATGTTTGCCATTTTGCATACAATAAAAATCCATCTACCCATTGCAAACCCTGGGGTACGTGTGTAAACACCCACCCTACACACACGATAATGAACGCGTTAGGCAGACGAGAGACGCACATGCCACCTACGGGGTCACAACATGTTTCATTTTTCTTCTTGTGTGTGTATGGGGGAGGGGGGGGGGGTGAGTTTCAAGCTATGTGTTTAAATAAAGCATTTTTTACAGATGAAATACGGACAAATCAGTTTGAGGTTTGAGTGTAAATAAGAAAAGTTAAAAAAAAGGGAGTAACAGAAGAATGTTTTTTTTTTTTTTAAAAAAAAAAAAAACAAATAAATGGTAGATGATATAACATTTTGCCTGTTCAATCACGTACCACACAGCAGCTGCATCCAGGCACAGATCTTGTAGACAGTGGCGGTGTTGCAGAAGAAGAAGAGAGCGAAACAGGCGATGCAGCCCAAGATCAGAACCATGGACAGCAGAACGAAAAAGGAGGCCGCTTTAAAGGCGCCTGAGGGTATGGAGCTGAAGTCGGCGAAGGTGCCCTGGCAGGAGAGCTCCCTGCTGGGGACGCCGTTTCCCACGCAGTAGTGGAATAAGCCGAAGTAGCCCGCTTGCGGCGTGTTCACGCTGTCCCCGATCCAGTAGGGCTGAATGAAAACCACCACGTTGATGATGGCGAAGCAGATGGTGAATATTGCCCAAAGTACCCCAATTGCACGGGAGTTTCGCATGTAGTTTTCATGGTAAATCTTGGAGGCTTCTTGCGAAGGCAACATTTTCCCAATATCCTCCCGTCTTTGTTTCTCGCTATCCGCCTCTTCAGACAAGCCTTCGTTTACTTGATAGAGCTATTAACCTGTAAACTGTTCTAAAATTAAACAAAATTGTCCTCTTGCTTTAATTACTGTAGTGCTATGTGGATTTTTTTCAGACCTAGCAAAAACTGATAGTACAGCCACCCGCAAATGTTATTCCCTATAACTACAAATTAGTTAATAAATATCAAACTACACGCATATATTAATCGACAGAGTCAATTAATGTATATTATAAACACAGTAAAGCGAATTAATACTGATTGGAAAAATACTATAAGGATTCCCTTTCCCCATTTAAAAGAGGCAGGAAAGCGCCAGATGCTTACAAATTACAGTGAGTACAAAAAGGTACAACTATAGTACTAACGTTTCACAGTCAAGTGGTCAAGACACGGTCAGCTGAACCCCGTGTACCTGTAAACGACAGCTGTCCCTTTTACTTTCCATCCGAAATAACGCCAAAGACGAAGATACCGTTTCTGGATGCCGCTGATGAACGATCCACTTTCAGGCGGAGATGCAGCTTAACTCGCGGCAAGGACATCGGCGTCGGGCTCGATGGAGAACCGCTACGATCTGATTTTTTTTCTGATAGCAAAAAAAGAAAACACTTGATTAATTAAAATAATGTTAAATGTGACCTCTGTATATAATGCTGCCGCGACTCCATAATTATGTTTCTTCCCTTTCCCTCGCCCGTGTCTCTCTCCTGCGCGCTCACGCAGAGTGCGCTGATGAGGGCGCGTTCGTGTGTACTACATTGCAGAAATTTGCATCTGTACAGTATATAAGCTCCCAGCTAATTTTATATCTCATATGTCCCGTGCTCATTTTTTCATTAAATGTAACTGAATACAATCACGTAGCTTTATCTATAAAAAAGTAACATGAAAAATGTGGCAAATTGTTTTGATTGAGAAAAAAAATAAAGAGGTTACTTTCTTTAACCCGTTGGTAGAAATCCATTTTGATCACAATGTATGCCAGAATTAGCCATGGTGCTGACCTCTAAAAACAGTGCCACACGATTTTAGCAAATCACAAAACAAATCACAAACACTGTTGATTATTTGTTTGAAAGGTTAAACAATTATATATTTACTCACTGATATCATATTTACTCACTGGAATATATTGAATATTAAGTGAATACATTCCCGCAGAGTATCTGGCAGCCCGCAGGTTAAGAGGCTGTTCTCCTGGGGACCAGCCTGCAGTTCTTGCAGGTGACCTGCAGTATTACAACAAATATCCCTCACACATCCAGACCTATCACGCACAATTTTATTTTACAGGAGGAATTTTTAAGTTTTGGTATAAGATTTATAAGTAAAATGTATTCAAACTAGGAATTCAAATTTAATTAGGCCTACGTCTCTTAATTAACAAGCTTCTCTAAACTTCCATGTACTTTATCTCCAAAACAATGCTGTCTAGCATAAAAATACATGATTTGTATTCTTGGTTTGTGAGCTTTTTTGTGTATCATAACAATCTTCTGATGATACACATAGTTTATGGAAGTGGTGTACTTATTACATCTATAATAAGCACTGAACTCCTACCATGTTTACGCTGAAATCTCTATAATAGTAGCAAACATCAACTTTTGTTTTATAGTCACACTGCATTTATACATCCAGCCCCCATCTACGTTCAGCAGTTTATAACCGTTTTGTCAAGAATCTCTAATCGTGGTTTTTGCCTTTCCATTAATAATGTCTGCCATATATCAGGCATTGGCTTTTCTACACAATGCCAGCTTCAGCTAGACAATAGAACGTACAGTATCTTTCAAATAACATGAACACAGAAATGATCGTAGCCAAAGCTCTTTTAAATATTTTTTGTAGTTAATGTTGCTGATTGCTAGCAGAATTTATACTACAGTTTGTTGAATCTTTCTCTTCATGGAAATTTATTCTGGATGTACTGGATGTACCGAGATTTATGGTACTTTAGGGTAATACTTGTATACACAACAATGGAGCTCATTTTTCAATTAATAGGAATATACAATCATTTAATGGATTAACAAACATGAGGCTTGTAGTTAACAAGAGATGAAGCAGATTGTTTCGCACAATACTTCTTAAATTTACTGCTCAAAAACCTATAAAAAATGTTAAACTTTTGAATCAGGCATTGATGAACCTGCTTTACTGAAATAAATCAGCATAACCATTAAAATGTAGTGGAAGTTATTTTCACACACACACACACACACAGACAGTGGTACCTCAGTTCTCGAACTTAATCTGTTCCAGACTCCGGATCGAATCCTAAAAATTTCGAGTTCTGATTGAATGTTTCCCATAAGAAATAGTGGAAAACCGGCGGGGCGGGGGGGGGGGTGGGGGGGGGGGTGGTGGGTGTGGGGGGGGGGTGGGCGGGGG
>JABFEA020000110.1:28203036-28231165 GCA_019775915.2 Cyphomyrus plagiostoma
TTAGGTTAATTGCCCATAGAGTATGGATGTGCATGGTGCCCGTCAAGCTAATTGCCAGTAGAGTATGGATGTGCATGTTGCCAGTTAGGTTAATTGCCCATAGAGTATGGATGTGCATGGTGCCCGTCAAGCTAATTGCCAGTAGAGTATGGATGTGCATGTTGCCAGTTAGGCTAATTGCCCGTACAGTATGGATGTGCATGGTGCCAGTTAGGTTAATTGCCCGTAGAGTATGGATGTGCATGGTACCAGTTAGGCTGATTGCCCATAGAGTATGGATGTGTATGGCGCCAGTGATGGACGGCCATCACAGTTGTGCTCAGCTTTGTGACTGATGCTAACAGGAGAGGTAGTTAGAGATGGATGAAGGGATAAATGGAACCAGAACCATGGAACCAGTCCATTTTCTAACTATTTTGAGGGACCTGGTGTGTGAGTCTCACTTTTTCCACATCCATTCCATGAGAATTTTTCCCCCAATCCATAGGTGCCAGACTGTTTTCTCCCACTCTTTGCATGCGGAGGGCATCCACATAGTAGCCGCCCCAGGACCACACTCTGCATGAGTAACTGCCGTACTGGCGGTGCAACATCTCATAGGGACTTTGCCTACAGTAGCAGCAAGTGAAGACAGGGAGCTCACACTGGTGATTGATACACGTGGGACTCTTAGTCTGTCCAAGGATTTCATGGTAGCTGGAGGCTTAGTCGGAGGGAACAGAGGAGTCATTGTGCATGAACATTTGAAGGTCTGGAAGAGCATAACTGAGAATGATGTGTCTTGTGATTCAGATAATAATACCCAGCCCACGGGAAGCAGGTGGCAAGCAGAAGGACTTGGGCATCCATGTTCCGGGGAGCTGACGGTGCTCACAGTATGTCTGTGTTCGCTTCCCACTCTGAGACAGGAAGGCTGCACAGGGATTCCCCTCCCAGGGCAATCAAGCGCTCTGGGAGACGGTCCTGCATGGGACAGCCACTGAATTTATCATCCTGTCACTGCTGAGAGATAGAGGAACAGGGGCAGCTAAAGAAAAAAAAGGTTTGCGTGGAAGGGAACCTTGTATAATTGCTTGTGGGTGTGTTTGGGCGCGAGGTTGGGAGTGGGGGGCATCGAGGGTGCTAATTGTTGGTCCCCATCCCACGCGAAGCCTTCTACGCTTCACTGTGAAAGATTCTTATTTCTGCTTCACTTGGCCACCTAGCTGAGCACAGCACAAGAGCAACGTATCACGGCTGGCATTATGAATAACAGGCATCTGTCTTCATCTGGCGGAGAGGAGTAAGTGTAAGATCAGGTACAGGGGGCCGATTAGGGCAGAATGAGGATCCACTGTTCTTGACCGCAAATGGTGCCTCACGGCGCAGTACTAATTTGTTTAAATGTTAAATCTGATGGAAAAATCACTTTCCCTGAAGAGTTTATCTTCTTATGGCTCCTTCTTTGCTTTACAGCTCATTTTAAGGATGGAGTAGTGGACCTCGATGATTACTGTCAACATTCACTGACTGGCCCTTATATCACAGTCACGTGACTTCAGCTCCGAAATCATTGCAATGTCCTTGCAGAATTATTTATACATGCCTGGGGGACCTAATGCCCCCCCTTCCCACCCATTTTCAATGTGTCATATATGGACACAGACAATTACATTCAGGAACTATCCGCCCCTATGCTTTCAAAGATTAATCTCGAGAGGGCTGATCCCCATATCAAGGATTTATACAGCATCTCCGTAAGTGAAACTTCTGAGCTACAAAATAATTGCTTTCCTGACCTGCAGAACAATTATTAGAGCAGTACAGTGAACGCATGAGGATGAATACAAAAGAAACACGAATACCTGAGGAATTTTTGAGGGCCACCATAGCCGCTCATGGTGATGAGAATGGCACTTGTCATAGTGCAAAATACTTTATCACAGATCTTTATCCTTTGTTTATTTCTTTATTTCTTGGATCGAACAGCCTATTATAGCTCAGCACAGCAGAACTGTGTCCGAAGTAAATGGTGCTGAGCCACACTGTGAGGAGTTTGACTGTTTCTCTGTCGAGCGCTTCACTCGTCAGGTGGCAAGCCTGGATACAAGGCCGGGAGTACGCCAGCGGCACTAGAGTGATCTCTATGCTGCTCACGCATGCGTGAGGGTCCCTCCATACCACTCAGCAACAGAGAAAGGAAGCAGAGCCCCAAGTCCCTTCTCCTCCCAAGGCGACACTCATTTTAGTATTTCTGCTTCCCAGTTGCCCTGAACCTGAATATGTTTGCTATGCTGCTAATATGTATATGAAAAGGACACAATATGACATCACAGGTTTACAGGTTTATCATCTTACTACACTGAGGGAGAGATTACAAAAATAAACGTCTTTTAAATGTAAAAAAAAAAAAAAAAAGACTTACACACATGTGAGTTACTAACAGCAGATGGCTCCAGAGATTGGTTCATTTATGTTTTTGATTTAGATGAAAAAAGCTAAAACTCTGCAGGTTGTCGCATGTCTCGGCAGACAAAGTGGCCAAAGTGCTTGGCTCTTTGTTTTGGCTCCGAACGCCTGCGAGGTGCAAACACACACGCGCGCGCGCACACACACACACACACACACATACACACACACAGTTGAGGGTGAAGACCTGCCCAGCCCATTGTCTGTAACACTGTACCAGAAAGTAACAGCCTATCATACTTTCCTGAATTGTATTATTTTCCTGTCATTTTTAAATTATTATTTTGTTTTTGTATTACTTGTTATATGATTTTTAATGGTGAAAATGCAAGTGACTAGATGTGTATGAAAACAGGACATTTGCAAGGCATATATTTCTCATATTTCGTATCTGGCAGTTTCTGATGTCATCCACTAACAGTATGGGTGTGGAGACGCACTGTGACCGGAGCAGATGGGTGCTGACATCTCCAGCGGAATGGGGAGGTCCGGAATTTCCCGTCACGAACAAAACATGGGAAAAAAATCCTTAAATTTTGCTGACCCCAGACACCTGTACTTTTTATATTGTAGCGCTCCCATCGTGCGCTTTTACTGGGTGGGAAAAAAAAGATATTGTTAAAAAATCCTGTGGCGCTGAGCTTGGATTTGGCCAGGAGAGCGGTAGGGGTGGCGGCGGGGAATGTCCCAGGCGCGTGCTGCACAGGCTGCTGACAAGCGCAGAGTCTTCCCCTCAGGGTTCACTTTGAGGACTTGGAACGCCAAGTGTCACGGAAGAAAGGGGAACGCCGGCGACGTGGAGCTGGGAACCTGTTAAAATCCGGCATCCGATTCCATCTGTTGAGCAGCATCTCCATCTGAGAAGCTTTGTAATTAACCTGCTTATGCAGACAGCTTTTTTTGGCGGGGGGGAGGTTCAGATGTGATCCACCCTGGCCACCAGCAGCTGTGTTCAAGCAGGGGGGGCGGTTCTGAGGGGCAGCTTGAGGAACTCCCCATATTCCGGGCGCCTGGGATCACAAGCTGTGCGATGTTATCTGTCTTCAGCAAGCTTTGCCTGAGTCCTCCGTGTGGTGCCACCTGACGCTAAAAGCCTTATTCAGAGATTCAAATACTGTATGATATTTGGCTATTTATTAACTAAGTAGTATTTCCCCTTTATATTGTTGCAATGTCACAAATGTTATATTTTAATCAATAAAATTTCGGTGCAGGCTGAGGTAGGGCAACACCATCACCATAAAGCATTGACATAGCACCCTGGGTAAAATCAGCCGTATATCTACTTAACCTGCCTTGTGGAACAGGGTGGGCAAGAATTACACAAGCCTTAACCACAAGAAGAAGAAACACCCTAATCAGTCATTTAAATATGGGCTCTCTGTCACAAAGAAAATCTGTACTTGGATTAAGGGTTAAAATTATTAAGAGTGTTATTAACTTATTTCCTTAGCTCTGTAGTTACTTTCTTGTGTTCAAGATTAATTTTTCGTATGTTGATTTGCCTATATATATATACAGATACACACACACAAACACACACATGCCTATGTATGTATGTGTGTGTATAAAATGCATAGATATAGATATAGCTATGTTAATATAGTGTAAATGTACACACACATATATGTCTTCAGGAATATGTGTCTGCGCACATCGTTGACATCCCTACATGCATATCTTAAACAGTTTTGTTAATTCATATGTTAATATTTAACATGTAGCCTATTTTTTGTATCTCATTGTGTTCAGGACTGGAGCAGTTTGTATGTCTGTTAACTGCGCATGAAAATTCTGCAGGATGCAAAACACCACATTCCGTGTTTACATACACATCGCTGCAGAAAAAGATTCCATATCTTATGTATGTGCTATTAATGTACCCCTTCGATGATGACAGGGAAAAAAAATGCAGGAGTAGGAGTCGACCGGTGATCCCGAGCGGCTGGCGCTCCTTTCGCCGGAATGAGGAGTTATAGTGCCTCCGAGTTCGCGCAGCAGCAGCGACTCTAATGGTGCCTTTCACCTCCCTGCCAAGTATCTGCTGTTAACTCTCCGAAGAGGAGCGCGTTTTCGCCGGCGAGTCCTCACTTCCCTGCTGGAAAAAAAAATCAGCGCTTGTAACTTGATTACAAGAAATATATATCCATAAGAATTCAATTTTAAAACATACAAATGGCGTCAATTGGGGACTTCGATCCGCTAAACTCAAGCGTGCCTGCAACTAAGATTGAAGTTACCGTGTCATGCCGGTGAGTGTTATGCATAATTGGCTGTATATGAAAATAACCAGATAACTAAATTAATGCAGATATACTGATCTGTGTTTAACATCGAAGGAGCTGTTTTATTGCAGCGGAATGAACTAACCAAGTGATTGAAATAGAGTTATTGTAGCACAGCTGAGTGTCTGTACATATCACAGTTATACAAAGTATCGCGCTTCACTTCGTGTACGATGCTGTAAATACACCAAGGCTTTGAGACGACTTTAATGCTTATTTTTGTTCTGGATTTATGTAAAATAATTTTCCATATATGGCAACTCATACATATCTAATTATTTTAAAATCATGAGTGGCTAATTGTACATGTCCGAACAATACGATAAATATGTAATACGTGGTTATATATTACCTATAAGATTAAGAGGGAGGGGAAATGAGCGTTGCGTGATATCTTCGTAGTTTTTTTCTGGACAGTTTAGACAGATATGTTATATGTTAAGCATACCTACTTTTATTTGTGGTAATGAGCGAAATCGAGTACAGATCGTCTTATGGGGACTGCTGTGGTTTGATTAAAAGTGAAAAGGCTTAAATTCCATTGATAGCATTTTCGGTGCGCCACGCGTTTCGTTGTGGTCCTCCGTTCGTCCTCTCTGCCACAGCCGATGCAGTCTAGCTTTCTATGGGTAACCTGATCGTTTAGGTTCTGTCTGATCGTTTGTCAGCATGTGTGCAGGATGAAATCGTATCACACATGGACTTGAGAATCTCTGTTTACTGTTGTATAGTAAATTAATGTTTCAATTTATGGTGTCCTTCAACTGTTGATTTTTTTCTTTCCAGTTACCCAGCAATGACTTTACTTTTTATTCCCATTGTTGATATCGAACCCGAATAAAAGGCAATACATTTTTCTGCTAAAATTAAGATTTTTCCTACAATATGTTATGAGTAGTTTCCTGCATATTGAACTTAGCAGTGAGCTCTGAATGAACCATGTCGTGATTACAACCTAGGCAAAAATGAACTCCCTATTAAGTGATATATTTATGATGGGCTTGGAGGGTGATTGATAACATTGCAGGATGTTGCAAATTGTTGCACAGTAAGTGAATGGGCCACTCTTACGGGTGGCTGCAGGTTTGAACAGCATTTTCAGGAACTTTGCACTTATGATGCCAAGTTATAGGACTTGGTATCCAAAAGGACACTAGCTAAAAAGCAAAAATACCTGACACTGAATAAAAAGTGGCCACCTTGCAATCTTTCAGGACTGAGCAATGTTCACACCTGTGCCAGCCATGTTCACACCTGAACAACATAATACATATAATATATACATGGTGAAATATTCTCGACAGTTCCAGGACTGACTAATATTGCATTGCCTATTTTCATACTGCCAGCAATTTTGAGAACAAATTAAGTAGATATAAACTCAAATAAATTTATCACAATTCCCTGAGAGCCGGTTTCCCAGGAGCTGTCATAAATCTTGGGTGATTATATTTGGTATTTATTTTCTGAGTGAGCATGAGATCCAGAAAGGTTAATTGAGAATCACTCTGCCACTAGTGACTCTGAAAAAAATAAATAAAAACATGTTCAGCTTCTGTGTTTGTCAATAACTTATCCGAGGTTAATTGTATGTTTGTTTTTTGTGCTGATTGGTGTAATCGAGTTCTTGGTAATTTATTAATGAAAAAGGAAACATAGCTTTAAGTAAATCCATAAAATAACTCTTTGCCATTAAATTGATATTGTGTGTATTGCTCAATAGACAGGTACACAGTCTATTGAGCTGTTACTTGTGTTATGTTATGTGGGGGCAATCTCTGATGCTAGGGCAGGATAAAGACGAGTCCACCGAAAGCTTTTTTGTTGACTTTTAGTAGACTCCCTGCTGTGGCCCAAAACTGCAAATAGCAAGATGTCATCCTGACTTTTGTCTCATGAATAGGTCATTTTATTAAAGCACTATCCATTTCATAGCTATGACTTGCTGAATATTATGATTTTCTTGGGCTTTGCGATGCACAGGTCCAACCGCACAGGGCCCGTCAATGCAGCGCATCGATCCACATTACAACGCCGCGTGTCCTTGTCACATTCTCCCGGCCGGGCTGGAAGATGCTTGCTGATTACAGTCACAGAGTGTTGACCTGTTAAGCTACCTGCTTCAACAGAGCTATTGATTGTTCTGCAGTATGCTTACATGTGCCATTTGGTAAAGGGAGGGCAATTCTTGCTCTCTGCATGACAGGAAATAGCCCTTCAGTTGGTTTGTGTTCAGCGTAGCCATTTCAGATTTGCTGAGATATCAGAGCCTAGGAAACAGATACTGAACCGTATCCGTGGACCACAACGTGGATGCAGCAGGAAAGAGGACAAAATCGTTTACCAATTAATCACTGTGCAAACATATAATAATAAAAAGAAGAAGAGGAAGAAGGTGAAGTAGTTGGCACCTTTCATACACTCAAGGACACTTTATGATTCAACAAAGACAGACATAACATCAAGACAGTACAGGTTACATGATGAATAATAATATTCTTTGAAGAGGTATGTTTTTAAACAGGAGACTGAAGTTTTATGAAATATTTTAATTCACAAAGATTGAGAGGAAGAACATTCCATTTTTTAGGGGCAGTTGCAGTGAATGCCACTCATTGTGGATGTAATGCACATACTGTATAATATGCATATAATTGCATTTGAAAATGCTGAATGTGCTGTGTACCTGTTAAAATGAATTATGTGGCGTCTTGTCATTCGGCCCAAGGTGGCGGAAATTGCTCAGGCCTTCCCTGGGAGACCCGATGCCCGATTCGCTGCTGGTTTGGATGGTGCCATGCCAGACACGCTTGGCACAGGGGGGTTAATAGAGCCGTCTTCCGAACTCAGCAGCCAAGGTCAGCTGGCACAGCTGTGGAGGGAAATAGTCTTCTGACAGAAGTGTGAATAAGTAAACCCTTCTGTCAAGGCAATTATGAAAACTGTAATAAACCGTAAATGTAGTAACCTTATAAATTGTAGATGCTATTGACGGTATTACTAAGCAATACAGAGTGGAAACATTGTACATGAATGTGATGATACTTTGCAGCTTAACAATTGTATAGACTAGAAAAGAATAAAATAAGTCTTTTCTGAAATGTCATTTTAGGTGCTGACCTTTTAAAATGATCCAAAAAATTTAGCAGCGAAAAGTTTTTTCTAAAACGGAACTGCGTGCGTGCAGGTGTATTTGGGGGTGCGGAAATGTGCAGCTGTGAATGTGCTTCTCGTGCTCACCGTCATTGAAAAGCTCATGTATAAAACATATCGCCGTGGTGTCAGCTTAACGAGCTGAATGCTTATCGAGGGGCGCCATGAAGGAAAGGCAGCTCGTCTGTTTGTTCTCTTCTGTCGGGAGTCACTGCCAGCCTCCAGCAGCAGTGGCACCTCTACGGTGGTTTCTTTCCACGTGGAATTTTTTGTTTCTGGAGGGAAATAAGATCGCAATGAAGAATTAAAAAGAATACCTAAATTTTGGAAGCTGGATGTGTTTCAAATCCGGCATACAGCAACCTACCCAACTCCCCAAGGACAGCAGAGCAGCGTTTCCCAATCCGGTCCTTAGGGACCCACAGACAGCCCATGTTTTTGCTCCCTCCCAGCTCCCAGTAGGGGAGAAAAAAAAGTGAACTGTCAGGCAGGGTGCTCGGAAGGAGCAAAAACATGGACCGACTGTGCATCCCCGAGGGTTGGATTTGGAAACACTACTCTAGGGAGATGGTTTTACCAGCACTACCCAGTTGACAGATTGGGGTCGGGTGAATTAGGAGTTAGCAGGACGTTGGTGTTGGGCGAGCGAGAGGAACACATGGATACAGACAGACACTTTAAGTAAGGATCAGAAAGAAACAACAAGGATGGTTCTGGGGAAAAAGACTAAACTCTGATTAATGAAGCTTGTCTGCTGTCTTTGGCAATGAAATAATGGAAAATGTGGGGATAATGTGTTAATAACATTTAATTATCTCCTCCTGTTATTTGCTTGTAGCCCACCATGGCAGAGACACTAATGGTAAGCCCTTCCTAAAGGGCAACTGTTGCATTTAAAGTCTTTCTTCTGATGTCACAGTCTTAACCCTGAACTTCTGGCACCCAGTCAATTTCTAAAAATTATCTTAATAAGTAACCATGAGGATGCTCCTTTTCATACCCCGATTATCCATCCTGCCATGTCAGAGCAGGAATTATTTTCAGCCGAAAAAATTATGAAAACTATTCATTGGAACCTAGGGTTGATCCATTGTATTGGTCGTAGGATAAAATCGGCCGTTATTCAGGTTCCATGAATGCACCGGCGTTGGCAAAAAATCTGTGCTAAAGTGCCGATAATGAGAAAAGGATCTCTCTTGCTGGAGAAAAAGCAGAGGAACGATGCTTCCTGCATTATGAATTACTACTCTTAGCCTGGGATTACTAGTGCTATGATTTATTTAGAGGTGAGCAGTAACTGAGTGTGTGTGTGTGGTTATGTTCGGCAAAGACCAAAGGAAACTCACAACGGCGTGAGTTTTATTCGTAGTAGTTGTACAGAGCTGTTGTGAGACATGTCTTTGGAAATACCAAAAGTCCACATTGCATTTACTTGTTTAGCAGATGCCATTGTCCTTGTGAGGAAAGCTCTGTGCTAACAAACATTGTCAGCTAGTGCTTGCGTGATGACCCAGTGATAAGAATATTACTCTGATGGAACCTGTGTCTTTCCAGGCAAGGACTTGGATATCAATCCCTCTAAGCCACAAAACTCTATAGCTTTCCTGCACCAAATTGAAACTAATGGGGGGAAAAACACGGTACACGACACGTAACTCCCAGACTAGCTGAAACACTGGCACCATGCGATACATTCAACATCAAAGCAAGCAAAATCCTGAAAGGGGTAGACAAACTTAGTTTTTGAAAATATGTGAAGCGTCTCACTTATCCCACAAGTCAAAAATGATAAAAAACCACAGAGGATCACAATGCACTTCCCATCTGAACCTTGTAGCTCTTGCCGGTTTATAATGGCTCTTTACTGGGGATTAATAGCCTTGTCATTTGCAGTATGTGATGCTGGGAGCCATATTCAGAATTCCTAGCCTCATTGGAGAGTTGCTTTTTGTATGAGGAGTGTAAAACTTGATATGGTTGATTTTTAGCTTGTTTTCAAGTACAGTCAAACCTCATATTGCAAGTAACTTGGTTTGTGAGTGTTTTGCAAGACAAGCAATTCTAAAATAAATTTTAACTTGATAAACGAGCAAGGTCTTGCAGTGCAAGTATTATGTATACGCTTTGTATGCCTAGTGTTACGTGATCACAACTGAGCTGATGGGTCTTCTCTCTCTCTCTTGCTGTGGGATTGTGGGTAATCGTCTCCCATGCTCGGTCTCAGTCGGCGTGCCTCACTCGTATAGTGAAAATCTAGTTGAAAACCACCACCCAAATAAGGGCGTAGCAGTGTGAGCGATGAATCTGTTTAAACACAATGCAATGTCCACATTTGCGCAAAATCGAAAAGGAGGCAAAAGCGGCTCTCACTGGATAGGCTCCTTGTTAAAGTCACACAAAAACAAAAAGATTCCGGGGAGCCAACAGATAGAAGTGAGTCTGTTAGTTATAGTGAAAGTCATCCTACAAAATAACCCTCCTCTTCTCCTCTCTCTCGTCTCCCTCACACTATCCATGATTCTTTTCAAAGGTAAAGTGCAGGTTAATTTGTTTTATGTATTTTTACTTTATATTTAGTATTAATAATTTTTTAATTAATATTTTTGGGCTGTGGAACAAATCATCTGTGTTTTCATTATTTCTAATGGGAGAATTCGCTTTGATATACGAGTGCTTTGGATTATGAGCACGTTTCCGGAACAAATTTTCAGAGGTTTTACTGTAATTGATATTAAGCTTTTTGATCTGTATTTTAAAACAATATTATTCTCTAGAGAGAATAAGAATTTGGGTTTGGCAGGTAATAATCATGATGAGGCAAGTGGAAAATATTCACCGTGAAATGCTCATGCTTTAAATTCTCCACATGATTGTCCATTGTCTTTCTTCCTTAGGAGCCTGCTGGATATGGACACCTTCTCCAAGTCGGATCCAGGTAGCTGACACCGGCCTTTGTGAAGGGGACTTGAAAGACCCCAGACAGATAGTACCAAAGGAGACTGCCTTGTCTAGATGGTCAGCCTTGGCATGAGACGAGGTTTGGTTTGACCCTGAAGATACCTGGTTGCAGTGGATCATGGAATCCTAATAGTTCTTGTTAGAATCAGTATTGTTAATAATGCAATTACAAACCAATGACAAGGTTGTGAAACGACGGAGTTTATAACATTGAATGTGGCAGATTTGTCCATAATTATTTCAAATACTTCCAAAATTGCATATGTATCAAAATCCTGAGAATAAGCCTTTTAACTGTGGATGTGGGTTGCTATGGTCACTAAGCATATGGACAGTTTGCTGGCGGACAGATGGAAGATCCCAGTTCTGATCAAGGTCCAATCACTGAAATGAAAGTAAATGGAGCTGTACTTGATGAACACCTTGCTTTAAGGCATCATAATATGACATGGGTTACTTCCACCTTCCGTAACATTGGTGAACCAGGAGGTTATCCCAGAGAGCACAGAGCACAAGGCAGGGGACATTCAGACACTATTAGCTATTTAAAGGCACCACATTGCTTAATCAGCTGTTTGTGGCCTGTTGGGGGAACCCCATACCACAGGGGGAGAACCCCATACCACCACGTGGGGAGAACATGCTAACTCCACACACCTGCGGCAGGAACTGAATTGACAAGCCGGGAAGGGTTAGGCTATAGCGCTACCCATTGACTGGCTATGGCATCCAAATGAAGCCATGCTAAAGTATATCAATCCATCCTCTAACCGTTTACCCTGCTCAGGGTCACCCTGGAGCTTATCCCAGGCTGCAGTACATCCATCCATCTCCTGTAACTGCTTGTCCTACTCAGGGTCATGGGGTGGGGTGGGGTAGGGTGGGGTGGGGTCAGAGTCTATGGGTTCCAAGCAAGGAACAACCCAGGATGGGGTGCTAACCCATCACAGGGCAAAAACACAGACCAATTACAATTTGGCAACTCCAGTCAGCCTCAACATGTTTTGGAATGCAGAGGGGAAGGAGGCTGGAGTATCCAGAGGAAACCTCACAAGAACACAAGGAAAACATGCAAACTCCCCACACAAAACCCAGGTGGAGACTTGATCCTAGCTATAGATTAACGTCATACCCAGAACAAAACAATCACAGTTTAAGGACCTTGCTCAAGGTCCCAAAGGAACAGAATTACTCTGGGCATTCATGGGATTTGAACCAGTACCCTTCCAGTTGCAGGCAGAAAGCCCTAGTCTCTGAGCCACCACTCCACCCGCCAGCTCCCAGATGTCACTTACTTGGCCACAGTCTTACTATAGCATCCCTAATGATTTAAGGCCAGAACTTTGACTTGGCAGCACCATAACTTTAATAGTGTTTTTTCTGACCCATTCAGTTGTATGCCTAAGCCTCAGGTCATAAGCAGATGATTGGATTGATGATTGGAAGAGTGCAGAATCTATAGTTCCTTCAAAAACAGCAGGTCTTTCAGATCCTGAGGCAGCAAAGCTTCCCGAAGCCGTTATGCTACCACCCACATGTTTGTCTGTAGGTATGATGTACAAAGAGCACAACTTTTGACTCCATGTCCATATACAGTAACAGTACTTTATATAACATAACGATACTGATAAGAATCCTCGGGATTATCCAGATGTTCCTTTGCAAGTGCAAGACAAACACTGATATTATTCTTGGATAGCAGCTGTTTTCATCATGCTGGAGCCTTTTGGATCCCCTGAACTTGTTGGCTGGAGACGGCTGCAGCTCTTTATATGTTCTACTGGGATCTTTTGTAACTCCTTAAATGACTTGTTGCTCTGCCCTTGGAGCCATTCTGGCAGGCTGGCGTGTCTTAGAAAGATTCACCACTGTTCCTGATATTGTTTATTTAGAGATCTTTATTCAGTTTTGCAGTGGAGTTCTTGATACTGTGCTGCAGTGGAATGCAAATGGCTTTATGACCCTTTCCCAACTGATGTTTCAACAGCTCGTTTCCTTAACTCTTCTGGAATCTCCATACATTCTTTGCATAGTATTATTGCAGAGAGCTTGTGGTGATGACTTCGCTATCATGGTTAGGGTCAGTTTACAGTATGGTTTAGATGTGTCAAAGATTCTAATTATCAGTTAAATGTGGTCATCTGGTATTGTAAGTTCTATACTATAAATTTTTCACATGGTCAGTATGTGTTTTGGTTTCATTACTTACATTCTGTAATAATTTTAAACGGTGTTATCTGTTTGCTCTGTTTCACTTTATCAAATATTATATTAGGCTAAAGATCTGAAACCAAATGTTATGAAAAATGTGAAAATAATATATAAGGCAAAATCTTATTCACAACATTGTACTGTAAATTCTGGCTAATTATCAATGTTGTTGGCATTAGCATTATAACAGGTCAATGGAAATATAAATATATATTAGATTAATTTGGACTAATGACCTGTCAGTATACATCTATTAATCAGCTTATCTTAAAATGGAAGTGGTCTTCCATTTGCATGACAGATCTGTGAATACCAAAACAAATTTAGAGGAGTGATTTTACTGTAATCATCTTCTGACATCACTCTGCCCCGGTTCTCTGTATCCAGCATTTATTTTCACGTGAATGATGCCTTAATGACAGATCAATAGGCTTGCCCCAATGACCAGTGGCGGTCCCTTTAGAGTGCTCTCTAAGCCAAAGATAATTGTTTGCACCGAGCATCCTGGTACTCAAAAATTACATCTGGTCTAAAATTATTGCCCTCAGTTTGCCCTCAGTTTGTACCTCTACAGGGGGTTTCAGTTTTAGTATTGGTACTCAAAGTCTTTTCCCATACTTGGCTGTGTAATAAAACCTCACAAGAAATTTCTGTTTCTGTTTTTTTCCCCAATGACTGGTGTGACCCAGAGGGGTAAATAAAAGTGTGACTAATGGAAGTCTTCAAGGTATACTCCTGTATACATAATATAGGAAATGTGCAAATGCGTTTTATATAAGGTTTTATATAAGATTCCCTGAGTACTTGCACATTGAAATGACAGATTCCTTTTAAAAATGAGTCCCTGTCTCTTCTAAATCTTTTCTTTTTTTCCTTAACGGATAAAGTTACCTCCAATGACAGTATTAGCAGTTTTAAAATCTGCATCGTAATGTGTTTTTGTGTGTTTATTTAAATGAATTGAAGTCATGGTCCCTTGTATTTGCACACCAGAAGAGACATGTACAGTATATGCACTCATTGCTCACTTTATAAGATCATTTGGAACTCTAGGTAGGATCCTCCTTTTGTCCCTAGATCTGCACACCATGATTGTGCTAAGCTGTTATTTTTGCTATTGGGCCCTTCTTGTTAGCTTTAATAAGTATAGCCATTGTCCTCTAGCACAATGTTTTCAGAAACACACTTGATATATTTTTTTAATCATAGCATTCTTTGTAAACTCCAGATCAGTATTTGCCAATCCGGTCCTCAGGGACCTACAGACAGTCCACGTTTTTGCTCCCTCTCAGCACCCTATCTGTGGGCTGTCTGGCAGAAAACTTGGAGGGAGCAAAAACGTGGACCAGCTGTGAGTCCCCAAGGACCGGATTGAGAAACACTGCTCTGGTCGCTATGCAATGTATAATGTCAATGTTAAATCTATGATCTATCGGTGCCTTTCATAGTACAGTATGAGCAACTGTTGCTACTCACATGCAGTTATTGCATTTTTTTGTAATCTCTGGGTCCGATACTACTGAGTATTTACAGGTTGTACTATACCTACATTCTTACAGAAACTAGCAGCGTTACCTCACACCTCTGCGACCCAGGTTTGAGTCTCCACCAGGGCTCCGTGTGTCGTCATGGGGTTTCCTCAAGCTTCCTCAGTTTCCCCCCACAGTCCAAAAACATGCGGAGGTTGATTGGAGTCACCATGTTTTCCATAGGTGTGAATGTGTCTGTGACTGGTGTGTCTGTGACTGGTGTGTCTGTGCCCTGTGATGGGTTGGTGTCCAATCCTGGGTCATTCCCTGCTTTATGATCATGGCTTGCAGAATAGGGTCCAAATCCTCATAATGTTACACTGGACAAGTAGGTGTAGGAATTGGATGGATGGATGGATGGATGGATGGATAGATGGAGAAATCAGCACATAGAAATAGGAAAAGTCAAATTTCGAACATGTCACAAAACAAAAGTTCTGTATTAATTGTGTTGTTAGAGTGATTAATAAAAATTTTAATTATAAAGGACTGGGATCCATCATGATTAATGACTACCTGGCAAAGTATATAATGGATCCATCAATTATTACTGAAGGACTAACATTAGAACAAAGCAGTTTGTGTATATATGATGGCTCTGATTTCAAATCTAATCTGAACTGTTATGCTTGTAAAATATATACCATGAAAATTACACAGTGTTATAAATTATGCCATTGTGCCTGTAAGGGCCCGATTTGCTTGATACATTTTTTTTTAGTTTGATCAAAACGAATCGCTTTGATGTGTAATATTATATGAAAAATGGGAAACACAATGAAAGCCACAGGCACACTGGCATGTATGTGCTGTATGCTGTCAGCATCATTAATTATAGCTTATTTTCACTTGACAATGTCGGACTGAAGTTATTCAGGTGACAAATGCCATATCAGTAATACATAAATGTTCTGTCAAGTAATCGTCACTGGAAAAGATCAGATATCTCATGAATAGTGGGTATTGTAAAAAAAAAAAAAATACTTGATTAAAATCATGCTACTTCCAGGCACCAGGTTAATCCATATATTTTGCGTAGCTGCTCTGCGATGCAGTGTTACAAGGAGTCTGGAGCCCATCCCAGAAAACAGTGCAAAATCCGGGTGACCGTCTCAGGCCACACGCTTCCTGTCAGCGATTTATAGCCTTCGAATGAGAAACAGTTGGACTTGCTTCAGCACATAATACATGTGTGAGCTGATTGCGCAGAACCGTCTGTTTAACTGTCATTTATGAAGACGGCGTCCATGTTGTGTCTACTGTACATATGTATAAAGCGAGACCACAGTGACAGCTGCAGCTCATTTTTAGTTTTTTTCTTTTTCAATAGTTTTATATAGTGGGGGGGGGGGTCTTCCTTCGTTTTTCTTTCAGAAAAATCAAAGCGATCCTATTGACAGATCTTATTATTTATGGCAATAGCCTTGAGAAGAGTAAAATATTTATGACACGGAATAATACGGAGACAATGAGAAAGGTAGGGAGGTAATTAATCACCTCATGTGGTTATTAAAATGGGTCATATATTTTGTGCGGCAGTCTCTTTGTGTCAGGAA
The DNA here is from genome assembly GCA_019775915.2 of Cyphomyrus plagiostoma. Lineage (NCBI taxonomy): Eukaryota > Metazoa > Chordata > Actinopteri > Osteoglossiformes > Mormyridae > Cyphomyrus > Cyphomyrus plagiostoma. The sequence goes on from JABFEA020000110.1 coordinate 28,219,177, forward strand.
TCCTGGGACTGTCACGCAGTGAAACGGTTGCATGCCGAGTTAAACATGAGCGACCAGAGACATGTGACCCCTAACCCCTCATTTTGCTGATGGGTCACTTAGAGCTGGTAATGGGGATGTTTTTGTTGTCTCAGACATAATTACGTCTCCATCATATATCCATCTCATGAAGGCATCCATGGATCTTTTAGCATTAACCCCAGTCACTGCAGGCTCAACTCTGTCTCTGGCTTTTGATCAGCGAAGGACAGTGATCCCCTATGCAAATGCTGCCTTATTAGTTGCTTACAAAGACGCAGAAGAAGAATGTGGGTGTATTACGCAAAGTGTTTAGTTAGAGAATGCAAATGTATGGATTCTCCTCTATGGCACGTACTGGAACTGTCTGTCTGAAATATCATTTACATTTACTATTACCTCATTAAACCAAAAACAACAGAAAATATAATAAAAGATGTGATGGGGACCTGGAATGCTGTCATGCAACCCCACGGACTATGTGAAGTAGTGTATTTGGCCATTCTTAAGGGATAAAAGCCTCCAGTAGGTTGATGGAAGAAGATGGAAATGTGCTTTGGGGTCTTTGTGGAGCTGCTGCTTGAGGCAGTCCTGGAATGCGCTTGACTTTTATCACCTTAAAATATGGGGAAATGATGAGGGAATAGTGTCCTGCAAAATGCTCTCATATCCCCTTTTAGGACAATACAGCGTAATCATTGGACCTAATGACTCGGGTGTAATGGCTTCCATTACCATTACAGACCCCCCCCCCAAGGTTTGACAGCTGGTCACTGACTTTGTGGTCTGAAGACCTCCTGAAAAATGGTGACAGGTGACTCGTAATATCATATTATTTTTCCCTTGCTCACAGGGTTTATGCTCCTTGCATCAGGTTTGGCATCTTTGTACGCTTTCCTTGTATACAAGCAGCCATGCCATGACTTGAGTGACAGCCACAACGAAGAATTTTTCTTCAGACTGGGCTACCTGAGTGCTTAATCAACGTCCGTCTATTGCTGTCAGCAGCTTAGACTTTGCCAGTGTGTTTTGTTTTTGTCTGGCAAATGATGTTCTCTTTTGCATAACTGAGATATAAATTATAGTCCGGCATCTATTTAGTGAACATTTGCTGTCTGGTTTTATGTGTCTGTGGAACCCCCAGAAAGTTCTCTACTGATTTTCCTATTTTGAGAATGGTGTACATTTCACATAGCCTGACATCTCAGGTTATATATTTATGATGATGTCTGAAAAGTACAGCGGTCCTGTCATGCTGCAGCATTAGATGTTTGCTTAATCTTTCCCAGCCATGGGGTACGGCCGTGCACTTTGTAACACCAAGCTCAGATAGACAATCTGGCTTGGAAATGCTGCAGTGCTATGAAACCTGCAGGGTCCGGAACCCAAGAGGAGCCCGAGAGGAACCCCATAGGAGCCCCAGAGGAACCCCATAGGAGCCCCAGAGGAGCCCCAGAGGAACCCCAGAGGAGTGCTTGTCATCACTGCTTGGCTGAGGAAGGGGAAGGCAAACCCAGCCGCACCACTGGTGCAGTCAAGCAGGGAAAGCCTCAGCTGAGAGGGAGGGTTTTATTGCATCCATTCTGGCAGGGTATAGGCTTCAGTTCCCAAAAATAGCTCACGTTTTGAATTGTGTTTGTGGCTGGAACTGGTACCAGTAGATCAAAACACACCACACTTTCCTGGGATCCATTGCAGTGAAGGGGTACCATATATATATATAACTGACTGTATCAAGGTTCTGTCTTACTGTGGTCGATAAACGTTAATGGTGCCCTACCTAAGTCAAAGGTTTGGCTGAAGTCTTATTCACCTCTGACGCAAAATCAGTGCCAAGTTAAGTGTTCTATGTATTGGCCATCAGACCCAAAAACATCTGGTCTGAATATGAGAAGTTTATTCCAAATATCATTTATTATTATTATTATTATTATTATTATTTGTTGTTGCATGAAATGCGACACCGTCTCAGATTACGATATGAAACCCATAAAACAGAAGCTGCAGAAGCATCAGTCTTTATTTGTGTCCCTAGAGTGTGTGTGCTGTGAATACTTAGTAGATAACCTTGTTAAGGATGACTTTGACATTAATATTTTGTCCTCACTTCCTCTCACGCCTCTCTGTCAAGGCTCTCCATTTGGCCATGAAAATGTATTTCTGTCTGTTTTTCCACCGGAGAATCGCAAATGAAACGCTATGTGCCTGGATTTGCTTTTGTTTATTTGGGGGGAAAATGCTTATAATCTGCATTTTTGCATTTGTGTGTTAATGCGATCGCAGGCATTGATGGTGTCTGTGAATGTTGGGATGTCACAGTCCAAGGACCTGAGGTCAGTTTCACGGTGGTTGTGGTCACAGCCACAATATCTAGGCTCTGTGGGCTAGTCTGTCAGATACCAGACACTTCTTACTGTAGGTTCAGTAAGCTGTAAGAGTCAATGAAAGTGGGTGTAAGGGATAGAACATGATATTTTCTGAACATGTATTCTGAATGGGTGTATTTGGTTTGTTTTCAGCATTTTAGAGTGTGATTTACATTAGCTTAAGTGATTTTATTCTTTCCTTAAACTTTCTATAGGATGTAAAACACCATAGGTTGAATTCTTGTTTGGCTGTAAATCCTGTACATTTGGGATTTCACCTGTGAAAAGCAAGGAGTTTATTTTATGAAAAAACGACAGAGCTGGCAATGAAAAGGGAGCTGTGTATATTGTCTTCAATAAAAACTGTGAAACCATATTGCTGCTGTAAGGGGAAACCTATTGATTTAAATTCTATGCGCCCTGACAACTTTCCCCTGTTTTATCGTCATCTTGGTTTGGCCTTCAGCAAAGATTGTCATGGAAATTGCTCGGAATCTCAGCCCTCGATAGGAAACTGTAACCCGATGGCTGATGGCTGCACTGACTCATCCTGGTTATTATATTTATATACCGTAGCCCTGGTAGTAAATAATCCATTTTGGTAATAGAAATAGAAATAGCTAATAGAAAACGGCTACAAAACTTCTGTCTAGTTGAGCTTAAACCTTTTAGCGATTCTGATTAGTATCTAATTACTGTCTTTCCATATATATTTGGCTTTTTGTCTACATATTGGTTTACAAAGACCTCTGTGCAAAACAAACTGAATTTGTGACAACATGAGAAGTGGCTGGGAGACTAATGGAGGTCTGTTCTGGTTAGATATGCGGGGGTCTTGCTGGATCTCTGTCCACCCTCCGGGGAGCCGTCCGTACAGTCAGGTGAAGTAGGACAGGCGAAGACGAGGTTCAGGAATCTGGACAACAGACGAGCTCAGAAACTGTGGCCTGTTTAAAATGCCCCAGGTCCGCCTCCTCTGAAGATAGTAACCCAAAAAAGTAATTAAAGAAGACCCAGTCTGTACTTTCTGCTGGAAACAAATTAAGCGCTCTTTCATTAACACCTCATCACGAGCAGCCTCTGTCATATTGAAAGAGAGCTTGTCACATTGTGGGCCTTGTTCAGATTATAATTGTACGCATTTATTATAACTAATCAAACCGCCCCAAGGCTTTCTGCAAAGGTCAGTTTTGAATATGAGTTTTGTGTGTCAGTTCTCGTTTAGCTGGGACCCTAATTCTCTGTGCGGCGAATGTGCACATCTACAGACCTCTTTGTTGTTGACAATGCAGCTGAAAAAACGCGAAGATGATTTTTATGTTCACCTTCGACAGCGGTAGAGGATTTATTTCTCTAAGGGGATATCTGAAGAGTTATGGTGAGAATTAAGATCAAGGGTGACAAATAGGAGTTGTATCCACACCCTGAGCGTGGTTTTCTTATCACAAGACTTCTGCGTGTCTTTAATTTAGCTCAAAATACACCTGATGCCATTTCGAAAGAGAAGACTGTGATAGGCAAGGTCATATTTGGCTAGAAAAGTAGTGCATGCCTGCGATGGGCCGGCCCCCCGTCCAGGGCTGTTCCCCGCCTCGTGCCCGTTGCTTCCGGGATAGGCTCCGGACCCCCCGCGGCCTAGTAGGATAAGCGGGTTGGAAAATGGATGGATGGATGGATGGATGGAAGTAGTGCATGCTTTGAACCTGTAACTTAAATGATACAAGCTGCTGCTTTGCCCTTGTTCAGTACAGAAGATGTATTATCATGTGGTCATGCATGAAGGAAAAAGACTCACACAGGCATATGATTATTAGCACTGCATCAGCAAGTAAAGTGCACTGCACTTCAGCACTAGTAACCTTAGATAAAATGCTTCCTATGTAACTAAGCTAATTTATTTGATTTATTTAGCCGGTATGTTTTCTTTAACACAAATAGCATTAAAGACGGAGAACACTGGGTGTCAGTGTTCAGGCTCCGCAACGCCATTTTAGCCTTGTGTGGCTAGGAGGAATGTAAAACACAAATTTAGCTAGCGTCTCCTTCAGTGGGTCCCTCTCCCCTTCATCACTTCATAGCAGGGCTCCCCAAGAGACAAATTCCATCAGCAACACAATACTGAGGTCCACTGTGAATAAACATTTGCCAGCTGAGGGGAGGGGGTTCCCCCGATGATCAAATCGGGGTGGGATTGGAGCCTGGATTGTGGTTCGGTCTGGGTGTGGACCACAGTCCAGCAGTAGGTGACCACTGCTGTACAGTGATGTCTCCTGTCAGCTGGACACTGTAGACTGAGACTGTAGGTGGGTCTGACTATCTGGCCCTTCCCTCCTGAATGCCTTCGCTCGTCTACCGCTTCCTCAACCACACTCCCTTTTTTGCCTGATGTCCTTTGTGTTATTTCTTCACACTGTACATTATTAAGCTGGTCACTCTAGAGTGTTTCTCCCAGATCCCCTGTGACGGCTCCACTGTCGCAGGAAGTGCCAATCAGGATGATGGGTAAGCAGTGTTCAGATGCCCTGCAGTCTGGCCCATGGCGCGCAGGTCCTTCTGCATCGTTTCCTCCGTTGCTCGCTCAGCTTTGCCACCGTATGTCACTGGACCGCCTCCGCATGCCAGCTCTCCATTCGGCGTGCAGATGTTGGGGAGGGAGTTGCATCGCTGATTGGCCAAAAAGCTGAAAGAGTTGAGGTTTTTGGGGCATCTTACTGCACATTCAAATCATTCAACCTTCAGAATAAATTCACATTTTCGTCAAGGTATTTTACTTTTGGAATCAGTAAATGATGATAGATGGGGACCTCAGGGTAGGAGGGAATAACACTGTTCAGTTGACAGTATGATCAGGTTCAGGCTGACATGCTGATTTTGTTTGTGTGTGTTTGGGAGAGAAGTTTGTTATTCCCATGTATGCGGGGATATCAAGGTCACACCTGTGCTCACTGCTTACTGGAGTGTGAAGCAGCGGCTCTTTGCTGCCATGCAGCCCAGATACTGGGAGTCTCCCTCTTCCAACCACCTGCCACTCCTGTTCCCCTGCCGCTGAGCCACCCCTCCCCCACACCAGCCTAAGCCTGCCGTGCAGCCACACCACCCCGTTTAATAATTGATACCTTAAACCAGGGGTTCTCAACCCCATCCCCATGGTACTGCTGCTGGAAACGGTCCCTGGTCAGTATTCTACTGGGTCGCAGAACACTGCGGGTTTGGGTTTGGCAGGAGGCAAAATATGTATTCTTAGATCACGCCGTTTGTTTTTCGACCCTTAACGTTTGTTCATTCTGATCATGTCTGAAAAAATTACGTAAATGGTCGAGCTTATTAAATCGGGCCTCCTGGTCAATCCAGCACCACCTCAGCTCAGTTTAATCAGCGTGTTCGTTGAAGACTCAGAACTTCTACTTTAAACCACAGCAGAGTCCTTTAAAGTGTGTTGCTGTGACATCCTAAGCCCTTTGGTAAGTTCAGTGGCAACTGTGAGGATTGTGTATGAGACTTTGGTGACCGTGTCACCATTTTCACATTTATCACCCACCATGTTTGTGATGTGAATCGCCTTTGATTCCCCAAAGCTGGATCTTAGATGTCAACTGGTGGTTTGTGGAAGTGGGAAGCTTTTCTTTAGCAGAGCCAGTATTCTCTTTATTGCATAAAGTATGGAGGGGGGGGGGGATTTTAAGAGACTTAAAGAGTATCAGACAAATGCGGCAGGACATCTGCATGCAAGCTGTTTAAGGGTACAGTTATAGCACCAAGGGGCTTCCTTAACCCAGTACAAAGTACTTGGCTCATGTAGGACCTGTGTCATACTCATGACCCATTTATATGTGAAGTACTGGATTTATGGCTTAGACCAGCACAGTCTGTTGTACTGTAACCTTGGGCACTCAGGGTCATCATGGGTCTCTGTCCTGCCCTTCATGCTCATGTGCAGTTTCTATTCTCTGCCTGTTCTGCTTTCATCCCACAGCTCCTGCAAGCAATTTAGGAAAACTGATATCTGTATGGTTTCCTTACTTAATCATGTTTGTGCACATGCGCCTTCTGAATTAGCATCTTGTCCACGATGTTCCTTCCCTTGTGCCCTGTGTGTCTTGAAGAAGGTGTATTGGTAACTATGACCGCAGGAAAATATTTCTTGCACATTAGCATCCCCTCCGGGATTTGAGCCAACAACCTGCAGTGATTAAGTTTACAGCCTTAACACCTTCACCATGTAGTGGTGCAAGGCGAAACCACTTTGCTGCCGTCTCAGTAGTTGTGTATGTGTGTGTCTGTGTGCGCGTGCGTGTGTGTGCGTGTCTGTGTGTGAGTGTGTGTGTGTGTGTCTGTGTGCGCGTGCGTGTGTGTGCGTGTCTGTGTGTGTCTGTGTGTGAGTGTGTGTGAGTGTGTGTGTGTGTGTCTGTGTGCGTCTATGACACAGAGCAGTTGTGCTTCATCCTTGGCTGTCAGTATGGGGATACTGTCAGAAAATAAATATGAAGTTGTTTCGAAGTACGTTTAAAGCTGAAATAAAATTGCGTCTCGTTGAGTTGTGAGAAACACTCGTAAAATGTTTTCATTTCCTCCCCCTCCCCCTCCCCGTCTCTTCCTTCCAGTGGTGGTCCTGTACGTGCAGGGTATCGGCACTAAAGAATGGAGGGAGGTAAGTGCAATCAGTTCACTTTAAGCTCACCTCTGAGTTTTATCGCGCTCGCTGCTTGACACTGTGACCTGCCGCCTTGACTGTGACTCATTCTGCCGAAATCGAATGTCCCAGCTACAAGTACGTGGAGAGAAACAGGAAAAAGTCGCTCTGTTTGTTAGGGTGTTTATTAATATTCTTTCGGAGTGCCGAGATGTTTAATTGAAGCTCAGCTACGTGTTGAATTATGAATCACGGAGGCGGCGCAAGGATGTTTGGCTGCACACACTGCCAGAGTCTGGGGTCAGGGTGGAGTTAATGTGACCACCACTGCCTCATGTGGTTCCACACTCAGGAGGGGCTTATGAAATATTCACAGATGGCCCCCGCCCCCAGAGGAATGTGTGTGTGTGTGTGTTTCACGGAGAGGGCAGCTGCCTGCGTCAACCTGTGGCGCCGTTTTGGGTCTGACAGAGGGCAGCCAGGTCATTGGCTTGGCCTTTATTTTTAGGGCAAACCAGCTACGGGTGGCCAGGGTGGAGACCAGCCAGGAGGCGAGCAAACATGCCCGTTAAAGAAAAGCACCTGGGAAACAGGCGGACCTGATATGGGCTTAGAATTGATAGAGCAAGCATGTCATTCCGGTCACAAAAACCCCAAAGTTTTTGAGCCACTGATCTGTGTTACCATAGTGTTCTTACCAGAGAAGCTATGCTCAAAGTATACACATAAAATATATACATAAAACGCATCAATAGCTACATGGGCATTAAATAGTCTCTCTCCCTTACTCACTCTCTCTCTCTCCCCTTCTGTCCGGCGCTTCCTCTTCATAAAAAGTGATGTCTATTTCCGTGATATTTACCATGAGTTTATCAGTTTGCCTGCACAGCCGTGTTGTGTTTCCACTGCCGTGTCAGCGCCACCGGGGGGGCTCTTTAGCACAGATGCTAAAAAAAGATCTGCCTTTTAGCTAGGGGCATGGATACAGGTGGACACCGATCACTCCCCAGCATGCTACACTGGGGTTTTTGCTATGATTATTACATGCCGTTGAGTCAATGCTGATAGCATATAGATTACGTTCCTCCTAAGTCTTGTTGCGATGCTCATTATTGTATTGATCTACATTTGTAGGCAAAAATACTGGCACCTTGCACTTGTTTCAGATTATGCACTAGTCCTTTCACAAACTTGTTGACATTAGAGATATGTTGGCGTTAACATGAATTTCATTTATTTGTAGTGGAACAACAGAAAAACTGGCAAAACTAATCTTATTTCATCCAGAATGCCAAAAATGGTATTGGCAAAGTTATGATGAAGATTTTTATCTTATTTGGCACAATTGCATTTCAAGTCGGTGATCCTGTTTTATTTAAACTCACAGGTGACAAGTTGCGAATGGTAGCAGTTTATAAGCATTTTAAATAATGATAGTGGGCTCTCTATGGTAGGAGATCCAGGAGGACTCCATGAAGATCCAAAGAAAAGAACAGTAATCTACAGTCAAACATGCAGGAGGCTGACAGATGTTTTGCCTTTTTACCTCTGGCACTGCGTTCCTTGAAACTGTACATGGCATCATGAAATCGGGAGGTTACCAAGGCATTTTGGTGAACAATGTAGGACCTGGTGTCAGAAAGCTTGGTCTCTGTCGAAGGTCGGATCACAGGACAATGCACAATTCAAAGCCCACTTCAAAAGCACCCAGAAATTATTTTAAAGCAAGTGCTGGACTATTTTGAAGTGGCCAACAATGAGTCCTGATCTCAATCCCATAGAACGCCTGTGGAGAGATGTGAAAAGCCCTGTCACATCTAGGAGACCTGCAGCAATTTGCAAAATAACAGTGGCACAAAATTCTACTGGAGAGGTGCAAGAATTTATGACTACAGGAGGTACTGGCTTGTAGTTATTTTTGTTAAAGGATGTGCTACCAAATATTAAATCTCAGGTTCTCTGTGATATAAGATTACATTTGAAAAAGAAAAACAAGGAACTGTAACCATAAGTTTAAAAAGCCTCTCATGATGTCCTGATGAAGCATGATGCCCTGGTGAAGCATGATGTCCTGGTGAAGCATGATGTCCTGATGAACCATGATGTTCAGGTGAAGGGTTGATGTCCTGATGCAGCATGACACTCTGATGAAGTGTGATGTCCTGACCAAGCCTGATGCCCTAGTGAAGCATGATGTCCTGGTGAAGCATGATGTCCTGATGAAGAATGATGAACTGAAGAAGCATGATGACCTGATGAAGCATGATGTCCTGATGAAGCATGACGTCCTGACGAAGCATGATGTCCCGATGAAGCATGATGCCTTGGTGAAGCAGCATGTCCAGGTGAAGCATGATGTCCTGATTCAGCATGGTGCTCTGATAAAGCATGATGTCCTGACCAAGCATGATGCCCTGATGAAGACTCAGTAGTTGAAACGTGCAGGTATATAGCCAGTGTTAAATAAAGGCTTTTAAAACTTAGCAGAAGTGCCTCAGTTACATGTTTTTATGGTATTCAGAGGCCCAATCTGATGACACCCTGCATTTTAATAAGGATATAAATTATAAGATAAAGTTCTACACTTTTATGACTCAGGGAAGCATTCCCTTTCTTTTTCCCTTAAGATCACATTTGACTTTCTTCCCAGTTTTTCTGTTTTTCTAATGGAAATAAAGGAGTGGCATATGTTAACATAAAATATTTGTAATATCGATACTTTTCTGGGAGAAGTGGTGCATTATCTGAAAAAAAACTGCTAACTGCAATCAGTAATTTTGGCAAAATTATATTCTGTTTTTGGTCGTCATCTATCTTGTTTACCTTCAACTTTTCCCAACAGCGATCTATTAATATCAAAACTAAACAATTTGCTCAAAGATTTTCAGCCCAGACAAACACAGCAGAAATATCTTACCAAGGAAACTTTGGACAGGGATGCAAAAAAAAAAAAGCTTGCAGATGTGTCAAATAATCAGAATTAGGAAAAGCCAGAGCGCGTCAAAGTGCCGGGTGGCCTGTGAAGGCGGGCCTGGTCTGTGAAGGCAGGCCTCGTTGAGCTCCATCTGCGGCATCGCCCAGCATGTGCTCCCTCTCAGCGGGAGCCTGGATGGGTTCCAGCCTTGTTAATGTGCAACAACCAGGACATTAAGTCTTAACCAGAGGCTTACAAATAAGCACTAAGCAAGTTGTTTTCCTGGAAATGTATGAATATATATTTTCTAAAACATTTTTTAACATTTTTTTTAAATGGAAGTACATGTACCGCTTCTCACACATTCCACAGAGTCTGCGTATGACCTCATTCATTGTCTTTTCTTACTCACAGTAGCAAATTAGTTATTAGTACCTATCATTCTGACCCTGTGCTGGCGTATGACACAGCAGTGTGCCTGCCCACTGTGCTGATGGACGTACTGCTTCCAGCTCGGGGAGTTTACAGACTAGTGCTGTAGCTGTTTTCTCCCCACTTCTATGCTCTATGCTAAGTCACAGAGTACTTCCTCCCTCAATTTTATTTCCCCCTCCCAGGTTCCTGGTTTTACCTTGGCTGTAGATGTGCACGCGCCTGGCAGGGGGGGGCAGCTTTTAAAAATGGTCACAGAACGGAAGCCAACTCCGTTTTGTAATGGCATTTTAAAAACAAGCTTTTCTCGCCCCTTTGAATCCAGCATGTACAGTGGCCAGACACATGTGTGTCTGTGTCTATATATATATATATATGAGCTTTTCTCACAAATGACAAGCTCAAAAGTTAGCATGTCATGAGTTTACTCACAGCAGGTCTACTCAGACCTTTAAGCTGACAGTTGGGTATTTCCTCTCTGCCAGCCTGTCTGCATCATACGAACGGCGATGAGCACAATCTACGATCAACTCAGCCATCCACTGGGATGACCCAGGACTTACTCATATTGCACAATAATAAGCCTGAATATCAAAGATCATAATGCCACTATTATGTAACAGATCAAGGATCACAAAGCATTACTGCAAGCCCAAGTCTAACAGGCAACTATTGAATGCATTTGTATTGAACACATTGTTAGCGAAATATATGAATTTCCATTCTTTACAAAATGTGAGATGAACAGTAAGGTCATCTTACTTATGTTGAAATTACTCATTTAGTGGGATGAGACTAGAAGATACCAGGAGAAACATAATAAATCCTAATAAGGATTCATTTTTCATTATCTGCAAAACCCATCAGTGCCTCACATGGTGGCCGAATCTAGACAATCCAGAAACTGGGGAATGAAGCCCGGCAAGATTAGATTGGGCCCGAAGTGAGGAAATAGCCATCTAGCTCTGTAGAAATGAACAGAAGAGAGGCTCCATAAGAACAGACTGTGGTGCTTTTCTATTCTGCTTTGTTCTCGCGTTTCTGGCTTCTCAGGATCTGAACGGAGAACGTGTCCATTAGAAAAAGCTTCCATTCTCTAATTTACTGCCTGCCTCGTGTTCATCTGATGGAAAGCTAGAAATGGAACAGGAAAGACAAAAGTAATTTTCTCTACAGTAACGCCTATTAGATTTATAGATGAAAGCATGTTTTTTATGTCGGGCTGTATGTGGCAGGAGTGGAGATTCTCCAGCATCGCCCGTAATAGTCCGAGCTCTCATAGGAAGGCTGTGCCCATCCAGGGAGTCTCTTGAAATGCACATCACTGCAATGCTAAGAGTCTTTAGCGAAACAGAGAACTTCTGACAGAGAGAGAGCAAGAGAGAGCGAGAGAGAGGCAAACAGCGTAAATATGTGTGCTTTTTAAGCTTAATTGAAGAGGTAGAAACCCCTGAGGAATATCACTGTATTTTCTCCCACTAGAGTGTTTTTTTCTCACAGAATTAATTCCAGAAAATTTTATTTTCTTTAGATACAGATTGAACATATTGTGCTACCCCCGGGGGGGGGGGGGGGGGGGGGGGGGGGGGGGGGGGGGGGGGGGGGGGGGGGGGGGGGGGGGGGGGGGGG
>JABFEA020000110.1:28238741-28256088 GCA_019775915.2 Cyphomyrus plagiostoma
TTTTTTTTTTCTTTTCCGTCTCACCACCCCATAAAACACTTTTGGGTCCCCCGCTTCGTGTTGGTGGTCACCCCCCCCCCCCGGCGGGGGGGGGGGGCCCCCCACATCTGATTTGACACGGACTTTTCTTTAATAAATAGTTTTTTCCACTTTACAAATTTCAAGGATCAACATGAGACTATAGCACAGTATTGGCTGTTTACTGGGTTGGGTATACTCGTGGATTGGTTGAATATCGAGGATGGCCTCTCGGCGCACAAGTGTCACGATAAGGGTTATTGCAGATGGGAGTTTCCCACGGATGAAGGGAACCATTTTAATTACTTCTTTTTCACTGGTGCGTGAAATTAATTAAAAAGGAACTGTTTATTTCTCAAGTACATAATGATATAGCAATACAACCCATAGCAGATTTGTGATGTCAGGCTCAAACGGCAATGTTCAAGTTGATAAACATCAATTGCTTTTTTGATAATTGGCGTGGGTGACGAAGATTACTGTGGTGTGATTTTTTTCTTTTTGCTTTTTATCTTAACTTGTCTTTCTTTTTGTGCTTTTAGATACAATGTGGACTCAAGAAGTTCAAACATTTCTAAACATGTAAGCATCTCTGGTTTATTTTTCTCTGTCTAATTAATAACCACACCTTTGTCTAACTGATTAGCAGTATGCGTGCCCCTGTATATTCTTGTGTCAAGGCAGCAATCTGAATTTTTGGTGACTATGAGGAAACATCCTCTATGAACAAAACACAAATAAGGGTTAAAAATCAGATTGTATTCTCAATCGATGGTTTCACAAAAAATGCAAAATATGAAAATGTCAAACTACCCACTCAAAGGGTCACTAATTATTATGACCATATGTCGGTAATTACCACATAGGGAACACTAACAATGAACATTAACAACCATTAACCATCTTTATTTGGCATAATTTTAGTAATGTTGTGAAATGCGGTAATTTTAGGGCATGAAATTAACTAATTAAACATTATTTGGCTTTTACAAGTCAAAGCAACCCATTTACACTAATGCCACAATGTCTAGCTTTACGTGTGAGGGCGGCGCTTTACAATCTTGACCTTTTCCAATGAGTCTGTGTCCCTGGGAGACTGACAGTGAGAGGCCCAGAGCATCGTCTGAGAGGTGCTTTAGCAGCTCCCATGATGATGCTTTCAGTCTGCCCATCAGTGTGTCCCGGTCTGCGCGGCGGGGGTGGGGACTCCCTTAGGGAAAACATGACACACTCTTACTGTTCATTGTTGATAAAGGTATAAAGTAAAAGTGGGTGAATTGCTTATTATGGAATTTTTCTTACCATCTCAAAATGAGAACAAATTCATTTTTTCTTTCTTTTCCTATCTTTATCCCTAGGAGTTTAACTAACAGGTCTAATTTTTCCCCCCTCCTGCTGTTCGTTTGCGGATGGGCAGAAGGTGAGAATATCATTCATGAAATTGAAGAAGCATAGCAAGAATGGGTGACACTGTAAATAGTATACTTTAGACCAATCTCTCCCAACTCAGACCTCAGGGAGAAAAACCTGTTTTGGGGTTCTTGAGGACTGGGAGATCATATCAGTTTGCAGCATGTTCATCTCACTTCTAGCAATTAGGAGAAGCAAAAATAAAGACTATTTCCAGTACCCATCATACGCTGGGTTAATTTATGTACTTATGTCTTCAAAGACATAATTTAGCCTAAACAGGGCTATTATATCTACTGCTTATTATTTTGATTGTTCCGTTTAAAATATCTAGAAGTGGAGCATTGCTTTTCTACTCATGATTTTAAATTGCCCATTGAAATATTGTGAATCTGATGTCCTTCCCCATATAGGTCGTGCTCCTCACCACTGGCACAGTTTAGCAGTTTTATCATCACGATATGTTTCAACACACCCACCTGATGTTCTTTGTTCTGTCTGAGATATCAAAAAAAGGTCGTGATTGGATGATGTCAGCCGGCGCACACTCAGAAAGGCCTGTATGTTTATGCAGAATGCATTGGAAATGTAGTCCTGTTTTTGGTGCTGAGCCGTGCATGGATGATATGCCGGCCAGAGTCGTGTACCCCTGCACTGCTAAAAAGTGCAGTCCTTAAGAAGGCACAGGCTGACGATAATCAGAGAATATTATCATTCTGATACGGTGTAGCATCATCTAAATGGGCAGAGTAACTGAAGCCACAGAGCCTAAATCACTAGGCGGTGGGTGACAACCAGATATAAACTCAGATATCATACTGCAATCACTGTGACATTTCCATGGAGATGGAGACGTAGAATATTATAGGGTTCTCCTATGCAAGAACATTCAAAGCTATCTTCTCGCTGTTTGCTCAGGACTTTCTCGGACAGACATTCTGCACCCTGGGGGAGATCATCGGGTCCAAAGGCAGTCGGCTGGAGAAGACGCTCTCGTGAGTCCCTTCGGTTCCTTTTCACGTGTTGTTGGGTGGAGGCCAGGGCTACTTTTGTGGGCCACTGTGCTCCACGCCAGCAGACACAGAGCTGCTTGTGTTGAGCCCAGTTTTGGGTGCAGCTATGAGAGCTGATATGCGGAACACTGGCTTTGAGCGGCGCTGCCTTATGGCTCAGCAGTGAAGCCTGTATGCACTGTGACACCTGAGAGGTTCCATCATATGTTTCTGTTTCTTCAAAGTTCTTCCTGAGATGTTTGGGGTACCTTAGTAACGTGTGATTGGCCGCCAATGACTCAGTGTCTGAGGCTGGGAAATTCACTTATTAGGAAGCATCCAGAAAGATTACTCTTGCTGGAGTTTTGAGTTAGAGATTAAAGCATTTCTGTATTGGTTACAGTAATTATACTTAATTTGTCATTCTTGGATTGCCTGTGTAAATCTTGTTTACAAATATGAGTAATTGCATTCAGTACTTTGCATATATTTAGTTCTTTTGATATATTCATTTATTTTTACACAGTGTAGTCAATTACTTAAGAAGAAATGTAGAGGGTGCAGCTGTGGCACCATGCAGTGATAAAAGATGTACAGTGACAGGCTGTCAAACAGACTTTCCCAGATATGCAGCCGCTGAAACCATACAGCGCTTCCTAAGGCTGACTTATTAACTCATAGCAGTCACAGAGAACTGCATTCATCTACATCTTATCTTTTAATTATTGTTGTTTGTAATCTGTTAGTTTGGGTTGTAGGTATTTCGAAGGAGGGCAAGGTCAGGGAGAGGCACCTGCAGTTTTAAGGGTTCAAAGTTTGTTTTCACTTTGTAAGGGAGAGATAGAATGAGTGCAATGGTTTGATAGGTTGGGGGGTTTTGACTGTGTTTTTTTTTTTTTTTTTGGATTGTGGAGCTGTTAGTACCTCGAGGGTGCTGATAAAATCCCCCCCATTCCATTATCCGGGCCCTCTGTTCCACGGATCTGTTGCTTGTCACTAAGAAGCACGTTTTCCACCGTTATAGATTTTTTTTGTATTAATTATATACATTCTCTTTCAATTATATCATTGCAGTTTTGCTAAATGTTCAGTAGATTGTCAGCATTTAGGATAGAAGATAAGAAATTGCACCTGTACCAGGAGGGAGTTAAACTCAAGTCAGTGAGTAACACATTTAACCTGCAAATCCTCATTAACATCTTATGTAATATCATAGGATCAATGAGAGATGTTTAAGTTACTTCAATTCTATGATGGGCAAGAACATTCTGTTGTTTCGGTGCAGTAATTTAGTCTTTGGGGAATGCATTATGGCCATATATGTTTGTGAGATATAGGTGTGATTCACTGTGATTGAAGGCAGAAGAGTTCTCCCTTTCCTTTTTCCTCCTTCCTTGCTATTTCACATTGTTGTCCAGAATGCTGTGGAGTAACAGCATCCCAGGTATAAGGAGCTAAGACGGTGATATTATTTACCTTTGTTGGACATTCTCTAAAGGCTTATATTTGAATATTGAAAACTCATTAACAATTTTCCTGTTTGGTATATTGTATCAACGGTGTCTTGGTGGTTTGAGTTGTACTGGGGTCCATTTACGTGCTCTGTGCTCTATGCATCAGTTATAATTGGTGTGACTACGGTAAAAGAGCAGAGAGAAGAATGGATGTTTTGGTCTGAAAATAGCAGCGCTGTAACTCACCTAATTGGCATCATTATTGGATAGAGGGCTGTGCAATCTATGCAGTCTATGAGCATGTTGTAGGAACAGAAAGCCCTGGTTCTCCTGAACTGAACGTGGTTTGTTCACCGACCAGCAGCAAACCAACCATCTTTGGAGAACGGTAAAGTGTACCTTGGTGGAGGTTATTCGGAGACACCAGCAAATGAGAATCCAGTTAGATGACTAAACGTAGCTGATCCTTTCCCGACAGTGTAGCACCACTCACTTTGTATGACGCATCGTGGGGAGTCACCAGCCCCCACTGGCCTATTCTTCCTACAGCACGCCAGTCTTCCCCCCCCCCAGCAGGAGCGGAAGCCAACCAGACCCAATCATCATAGCTGGCTGTAGCACAGCAGTTGGCTCTTGGTGGGACCATGTATCAAGCCGTAGTTGGTCACATGCTGTGGAAGATAGAGCGTTCCTCCCTCTCCGTGGACTGGTTTCTATGGTAACCGAGGAGAGGTGTTTGTCCACAGGTTACAACAAATTTCTGATTTTTGATTTTTTGTCTTAAGGCAGTATTGGGGATAATGAGTTATAAAGTAAACTGTTACTGAAATTATATTCCATTCCTCCATAATAAAGTAAAACATTACAGTTAAAATTTCACTAATGACATTACAGATACTGGAATATCAAAATGTCCTTTCTTGCGTTATACAGGCTTTTTCAAAAGAATGTTTTTTTGTCAGTAGAGCCAGAGCGTTTCAGTAAATGAAAATGCACTCGTTATTTTCAGCTTACTGCACAAAAAGACAAGAATATTACTGTGAAATATATGCTATGACCAGGTCAGAAACACCTTTCTACTGTGGCAAATTTGGTAAGCAAACTGTCCAAGCACATGATAAGACATCATGTCCGCACAAAGCATTGAAAATGAATTAGTGAAAGGACTATGAAGTTTATGCTTGAATTTTTATGTGGTAAATTGGGGAATTTGTAGTTTTAGAGAGTAATCACTAGTAAAGTAACAAATAGTATAATTACTTTTCAGAATGAGTAACGAGTACAGTAATCCCATTACAATTGAAACAAGTAATTGGTAACTTATAAATAATTACCTTTTTTTGAGTAGCTACCCCATCACTGGTCACTGGTAATGCTTACTGTGGTCTATCAAGACTGAAGGCTCACTTCAGGACAGTGGTACCCTTAAATGCGTCATTATCGGGAAAAACTAGGTGCTGTATTTTCACAGTTTCATACAGTGAAGCTCACAAAATGAATAAATAAACAGTGTACAACCACATTGTGGGTTGGCATCATGGTTATGTTATAAATACCCATCAGGGTCAGAAATAGCGAGCACTCAAACGCCCTGGAAGTCTTTCCCCACTGTTTCATGGCAGTAAAACGCACACATGCATGCACACATACACAGAAGCCCTCTTCGTAACCATGAGCTAAATTTGGTGTCCCTAACTCGGCCCGACGTTCTTGATGTGGAGCTAAAAATCTTTTTTTTTTTTGGACGTTTGTTTCAGAATCTGTGTTATGGTAGTTAATCTCCTCAAAGGCTGGCGATGATAGGGGAGTGATGGCAGTGTGTCCCCGTCTCACAGGCTTTCCGCACTGCATCCTGCTTGGTGCTCCTCCACACAGCATTGCACAGTCTCATAAACATCTGCTCTCTCATCTTTATCCTTTCACCGCCCTCACATTCATGTTCCCCAGGATACAGGATCCTTCTGCTGCCAGGATGTGCTCCAAACAGGTGGGATAAGCCGGCCGTGTGTTTACTACCCGGTCATGAAGATCCACCTTCGACCATCGGGAGTTTTTATTTCAGTGAACTTGAGGCATTTTAATATGATAACAATGTTGTGTAATACATGTAATAAGAGGATTAATTTATATTACTCTCTGGCCAAAAAAAAAAACACACACTTCAATATTTCTATTGGACCTTTAGTTTTGAATATGGTGCACAATCATCAATACGTTGTTATCTATACATCAGTACATTGTTTCCACATGCTTATGCGACATCGCAACTCCATGAAGTCTTCTTCAGCACATCTCAAAGACTTTCAATGGCGTTGTGGTCAAGACTCTGTGGTGGCCAAATCATGTGTGAAAATGATTCCTCATGCTCCCTGAACCACTCTTTGACAATTCGAGCCCAGTGAATCTTGGCATCATTGTCATGCAATATGCCCATGCCGTTAAGAAAGGAAAAATCCATTGATGGGATATCCTGGCTGTTCAGGAGATTCAGGTACTCAGCTGACTTCACTTTATATCGTTGCATAATGTTGCTGAACTGTAGTAATGTTCCAATCATTGGCTCTTGAGTACTGATTTAAATTCAAACGGTGACTTTTTGTGGCCAGGCAGTGTATATCTAGTGTTTGATAAACTCTACTACCAGAGTTGTCATTGGCTGTCATGACTTGTTATGACACGTTGTATATGCATAGCTGCTGTCTGGACCCGCTCCTGATCAGCATCACTCCACTCCTGGTTTGCAGTGTTTTTGGAGATGCTTGCTCTTTGCAGACATTCAGCCTGGCCTCAGTGCCATTAGGGGACTAACGATTTCAATTACAGTTTACAGTCCGACGCAGTACACGCATGTCTATATTTTTTCCTTCCTTTTTTGCATGTCTGATTCTGTCGGAAAGGGGCCACAGGAGGTGCGGCAGTGCCAAGTGGGAGATATCTGATGAGGTGATTAATGCCAGGCTGGGGAACTCAATTTCTCCCCATGCCTCTGATTGGAAAATCGAGAGTTTTCATTATTTAGCAGGTAGCCGCTCCAAAGCAACATAAAGATGAGTCGCAAATAGAAGAAATCTCATTTCTATTAGTTATCATTTCCTCTTCCTGCCCATATTTTAGCAGTGGTGGTGTGGCCGTGGCATGTAAGCGCACTCTGTGCCTTCAATGAAATCATTAAAGTTTTCACTGTGACTGTCAGTCAAGCCCTGTGGATCGAGGTGGAGGCAGGACTCATGGACACCCGAAACAGTTTTGTACCCATTTCCTGCTCCTCACGTCCCCAAAGATGGCAGTAATTTTCTGAACTCAGCTTTGGAGGGACAGCCCAGGTTACCACTTTACTTGTTGGGTTAATGGCAACGTCGTGAAGTGGCAGATAATTTCAGTGGCCGAATATTGCAAGCAAATGTAATAAGAATGCTTCATTAAATATTCATGTCCCTTATGTAGCAAAGCTTAAAATGTCTGTGGCAGACTTGAGTGCAGAAACTGACTGATTCTGTAAATAGGGATTGAGTCAGATCTGGCAGCTCCAGCCAAAGGCAAGCCTGCCTTCTCTACTGGTGCAAAGATTTAAATTTAATTTGGAGGCTTGTTCTTTGCATAATCCGCCACCATTTGCAGTTGCTTCTTCGAGCTGCACATTCTTTTTTTTTTGATCCCACCGTATGTGAGGACGTTCTCTCATCTTGTTCCAAAACAAACATAAACATAAGCGTCCGTGGGCCCCCACGGAGCAGAGGCTGGGCACTGAGGTTTTCACAGGAGGGCACAGTTGATTAAAAACACATTGCCTGACACGGCGGTGGAGGTAAAGGCTTTTATTCGGAGCTAGCAGGGAAGTGTCTTGCCGCGTGACTAACAACAAGGGCAGCTGGCTACGCTTTCGGGGCCTCGCATGACAGAAGTTTACAGATGCACAGGAAGTGAATTTTTAACGGGGTGCAACACTGCAAACGGTGTTATGTAGAAGTTGCTCGACAGCAAGTAACCGTGCCTGGGCTTCAGACCAAAAGGTCGGGAGAAGAATTCATGTGAAGAAGGTCATTGATCATGGAGCCTGTAACGTTTGAACCGTTTTGCCATCATGTGCGTAAATGCGTAGAACCACAAAGGTATGCAAATTAACTGCAAAAATGTCTGGAAAACAAACACGCAAACAGGCTAGCCAACAAATAAACCAAACATAATAAAAAGTAAGTAGTAAACCACCCTAGCGGGCTGAAATGCTCTTGGGCCTGAAACATTCTGATGGTTAAGCACGACTGTGGGACTTCAGAGGTTGTGATCAGAATAATGATTACATGTGAACTGAGTACTTACCGTCTAGTGTACAGGTGCTGTTGCTTCCCTTGAATTCTGATTGCGAAAATCTTAATACGGTAGCAAGCTAATGAGCTGTAATGTTCTAGTTGTTGAGGTAACGGCACATGCAGGGTGGGTAGGTGGGGGCAACTACGCACCTGGCCCTGTTGTCTGAACTATACGAGGCTGTGAACTTGTGAAGGCATATTAGACTTGAATTTGTTTCTCATTGAGATCTAGGATATATAATCGTCTATCACCATGTCGTGTGTCGTGAGCCATAGATGCACGGCCACTGCTGCTGGCCTGTCTGTCACACCCATGGTACGGGAGGTGTCATCGGGTGTGGCTGGCACTCCTTCAGTGCACTCTTTTTATGCCTTTTTGCACCTGCGGTGAATGCTACACATTCACTCCCATATGATTTCCGGCCACCCATGTTTCATGGAAACTGCTCTCCAGCTGTGTTGAGGACGGCACTCGGTATAGCGGAGGGGGCTCTCACCGTCAGCTTTCCCAGTCAGATATCCATGCACCTTCATGCTGCCCCTTAATAAAGAAATGTGCCTCTGCCCTGCAATCCGACCTGAACTTCATTCATGGGTGCATTAAATTATACCTGTGGCACCTCATCAAGTTCCAGCGATGTCGCTGAAGTGCGAGCCATTGCCGCGACATACCGCCATTCCTGCCGCGCGTTTGTGCAGTCGCCATCGCATGCTGCATGCGCCGCTCGCATTCTGCCCCTCTTATTTATTCTAAGGTTTCTAAAGCTGTATCACTTCAAAATGTGGATGAATGCAATTTGGTTTGGATATCGTACTGAGAAATGTAAATGACATGGCAGCCAGTGCCTCTGGTGGTTTCCATGTTAATTTTACACAGCCTGGCCAAAAGAAAGTCACACACTTTAAAATATTTGTTGGACCGCCTTTAGCTTTGATTAGGATGCACATTCTTTAATGCATTGTTTCCATGCGCTTATGCAAAATCTCAACATTTTTTTCACCCAGACCTGAATTCATTTCTCGCCGAGATCTTGCACTGATGATAGGTGAGTTGAACCACTCCGTGAAGTCTACTTCAGCGCATCTCAAAGATGTTCAATAGGGCTAAGGTCAATAAGGTCAATGCGAGCAATGCCTGAGCTCATTATCATCCTGGAAAATGCCCATTCCATTATGAATTTAAAAAAATTATGGAATTGATGGGATAACTTGGCCATTCATAGATTCAGGTTCTCAGCTGACTTCACTTTATTGCTGCATAACATTGCTGAGCTGTAATAATGATCCAGTCATTGGCCCTTAAGTACTTGCTGACTTAAACTGAAACGGTTTTTCGGCCAGGCAGTGTATTATTACTTTACATTAGCACTGCAATACTTGTACTATGATATATAATTACACACAAAAGATGTCCATCTCCATCAATCAACAAGCTGCCACAGTTGTGTATGAAGACACATGAGGCAACATTCAACAAGCTGTGGGAATGCAGCACGGTGCTTATGATATTTTTGCACTATATTATGGTGCCAAATTGTAGAAGCTGGTTCCTCTATTTTCTGTATATCCAGGCTCATTCAGTTATCGCAGTTATTGAGCATTTCTATGTGGAGAGTCTGGTCTCCTCAACGGCTTTTCAGTATTTGTTTTTCCCTTTATTGAGACCTGTCAGTGATTCTACATCAGGTACTGTTAAGGAGAAAAACAGCTAAATGTGGGCCAAAATATTGTATAAATAGTATATTTGCTGTGTATTATGGTTTTGAAGATGGATGGATGGATGGATGCAGGGGTGTTGTTAGGCCTATTTTAGGGGGCGCCTTTGGCTTCCTCTAGTAAAGGCTCAGCCTGCCTATCCATTCATCTCAAACTACACCCCTGAATGGATGGATATGGCCGTTTCAGGATGTGGCCATACATATTATGCCTAAATAATGGAGAAAATTGTCATTGCGGAAACCCAAGTATACTAAAATACAACTTAAAAGAAGCCATGTATTGGATCTTTCAAATAAACTTTAACAAAACCTTGTCGATCCAATTTATTGTCAACTGGACTCATAATCTGTTGCTAGTTGCCAGATCCATCTCATTGTCCAATGCTTTTTTTCACACTTTTCACTGACTTGCCTGGTAGTTTGAATATTTTCCAGGTATGTTCCCTCACAGGCATAAGAATCCACTTTAAAATGAAAGTGATTAGTTTTACAAGTTACCATCTGGGGCAGCTAAGTAAACTATGGACTTTCAGATCATCGCTTGTAGCCTTGATAAGATGCCCCAAAGCCTTTAGAGTGATGTCTACATTCTGTGTCTTTGCTTGTTTTCTTCCCCATCAGGAACTTTGCTGTTGTTCTGTTTGTAACGTTTGTTTCACAGTACGGCTGGAGAGCCATCAAAGCCTGATTTATGACTGAGATAATGCGAAACTTGGGAGTTATCATCATTCAAAGCTCTATTGCTGGCTGTGCTAAACAGAGATATAACCCATTTGTGGAATTGGGCCAGTTAAACATATTGCATTGCAGGCAGCTTTCCCTGCTTCAAAAGGAAGTTTGGCGCTTACACAGAAGTTATGTTATGTTTTGCCTCTCTCCTTACTTGCATCTAATAAGTAATTGTCTCTTCATTTTTTTCACCAATCTATCCATATGGAGGGTTTTGTGTGGGTGTGTGGTGAATGACCCCATCTCTGACTTGACCTACAGTTTATGATTGAACATGTTAGTGAAGTTAATCCCACACAAAGAAAAGCGTATAAACGACCAGTTACCTGCTAGACAAACACGATCATGCAAACAGTGATGTACGTCTCTCATTCACACATACTGTGCTATGGGACCTGCTGACTTGTCAGCCTTTTTGTTTTTTTCGCTCCGTTGGAGGAGTCCGTGGCCGGTCGTAAAAGCACACAGGAATTCTGCATGTGTCATTCCCCAGGGCAGTGGATGTCATCATGGCCCTCCCTTTTAAGGAAAGTGTCATACCTCCACCGAACTGGTACAAATGTAGGATTCCATGTGCTTGTGTTGTGAGAGAAGATTTTGGCATAAGTATTTAACTAGACATGCTGTGAGGTCAGTTAGGTCTTGTTGAAATGTTCGAAATGTCATATGTACACGCCTAGGAAACCCTTGCAAAACTCCTGTAACATCCTGGTTCAAAACTGTGCCCCACCCCGCCGCCAAGGGGACCTCCTGTACGTGTCACGCATATGCACATGTCGACGCCACATGTTTGATGCTTCCTGTGAAATCTTCACTTTTAATCAAAGTGAATTTTGCATGTCAGACCCTGGGCCTTTGTACACGTTGAGCATACGTTGTACCAAAGCCCGTTTGATCTCTTCCTCTTAGTTCATTATCATCGTCACCCACAGAGGTCCTGACATCATCCCACTGGGTATTTTTTCATATTATTTATTTCTAATTACACACTTGCGTCATTATGTCATCTGGGAAGAGTTAACTGGAAAAGAAATATGATCGTGAGATACTAACGGGAAGAAAAAAAACAACAAACTAAGGTTGTGTAGAAGTAATGTAATTGTTGCCGAAAATTCCACCTTCTACAAAATCTCGCAGTTCTCCTCTCAGAAAAAATGCTGCCAGCAGTTATTTATGGACTGTACTTGCTCCTGACTATTAGCATATTCACTTCACTGCACAAAGATAAATTAACAGTGGTGTAGAATATGAAAGTATATGTACTTAATCACTGTACTTAAGTTTTTATATTAAGTTGTGGCAACTTTTACTTTCACTTCACTATTGTACAGAATTATATTGAAATAGTAACTAATTGTTCTCAGTTATAACATCTCACTTTTTCTGGTTCTTTGTGTTTTTTCTTGAATGTAATTGAATGTAAAATATGAGGAGTGTCTACTGTAGCATGCAGATTGCACAACTAAATTTATAGTTGTTTCTATTGGCCATAATACAGGGAATATATTAGTAACTTTCCTTCCCCTTTCCTTTTTCCTTGTTCTTTGCTGCAAAGACCCAAAGATTGATAAGGGGCGGGTTTCATTTCCCAACTTGGAGTGCATATATTAATCAGTTTAACCAAAGCTGCATTGTCAGTGCTTTGCATATAGGTCAGCCATGGTGTGACATGGGCCCTATTCTTATTATTCCAGACAAATAATCAACATCTGTTTGTGTTCTGTTTCATATTGTGAGATTTTTTCCTTGAGGCTTGCTTGTTGTACTTGTTCATCAAGCCTTTCCCCATTTACTTACTAGGATTGTATCGTGGAAATATTTAACTGAGGTTTGTCTTTTTTCAACACATAGAAATCCTCTTGGGGTGTAAATCATCGGCCCCCAAGGGAATTTGATTTCATTACAATTGCATCAGACATTGTTAATTTATACCAGAATTTGATTTGATTGTGTTGATAACCTAATTTCAATCTTTCACTGAAAAAATGTCACAAATATGACAATTAATTAATTATACAGTATAATTGGAATACAAAGAAAATAAAGAAAGTAGAATCTGAAGAAAAATCTTATTATATTAAACAGGGAGAACAAGCCTGCGTTAATTGTTAAAAAGGCAAATGTACAAATGCATTGTGCTGATGTGATTTAATCCTACCCTATGCGGGGGATCACAAAAGCACTGTAGAGATGAGCATTCAGTGCTACATAACCGGGAAGTTTCTCAAAACATGGTAACGCAAAGATCATTAGGTAGTGTTTCCTTAATGAATGTTAATGAGTCTTCCCCTACCATCCTACGTTTCATTTGCATGCCAGCACTGCTGCTTTGTGCATCTACTACTTTGAGCGTAAGAGCATGCAGCCTGGAAGTAAAAGTGTCTTTAAGGAAGATCTTGCCCCCAAAATCGATTATAACTGATTCTGACATTACAGATCAATGAACTACAAAAACCACCTTAACAGTCGATTCCTCATGATGCACTAATGTATCTTACACCCCTATAATCCTCCCATCTGACTTTTCAAATTGACATGCACGTAGAATCAAGATTATGTTCTGATTCTTTACATTTTCCTTGTTTGTAATTCTATAGTACATCTGCTGGTGTTGGTTTTTGAATCAATATGGTGTCTTTCAAAGTTACATATACTTGTGCGCATATGTGTGCATTACAGAAAAAATTATATTAATTAATATCACGCTTACAGTGACCAAAATTAACACGGTTACCAGTATTGTCACAGTATTTTTAAAATGTGCTGAAAATGTTCAAAAAGAACCAAAACACAAAACTTTTTAAAAAGTTTTTTTTTACTGAAAACCATTAATAAAATTAGCAGCACTGTGCACCTTTTGTTTAATAAATATTAAAACTAATAACATACGCAATTTCTCATGTAAACAACATCAAATGTGCGTTAGCATTAAGAATCACTGGAGCGCTGTCACTGCTTTTCTGGTGACATAAAACAAAGCCATGTTGAATGCGGCATCTGCTCAGTTGTGTCTGGGAGACTGTCGCTAACTTGGACGTTAGACCGTATTTAACGTGAGTTTTTCAAAGCGCGATAATCAACCAGTTTAATGGATAATTTTAAATAGTGATAGTGATCAGGAATTTTACTATGGTTTACCATGACGCCGGTAACCATTTGACTCTCACTACATACATCTCACTAGTATGTACACTCATTGGGCACTTTATTAGGTACAGCTAGCTAGTACAGCATGGGAGCCAATTTTGCCTCAAAAACCACATCAAGGGTAGATGAGTTGTGCATTCAGGGAAACATTCCTGCACAGCCCTGCGGTACGAGCTTTGCACTTGTGGCCTTCCTGTTAGCTTTAACGAGTCTCACAGGTCTAGCTATTAAATTATTCACTGAGTGCAAGTCTCTTTTGATCAAAGGTGCTGTCGTTTTCTGTGTGTTTGCCTGTCTGCATCACATGGGCTCAGGGATGACAGAGGATCTATCTGCTTGGCTCTTCCTGCTGAGCAGATGCAGAAAATTATGGGATGTCAGGGGTCTGGGGAGGAGAAGTTTTACTGACCGTTGTACCTTGTGTCTGATAGAAAGGCTGGTGGGGTTTTCAGAGGTGGGCGGAGCTTGGGGGAAGCCATGGGAACACTGGGGTGATTCCAGTCATCTGACGAAATGACCAGTGACAGGCTCCTCTCCCGCTGCTATCGCTGAGGCAACATTGCAGGGTGACTTGCACCCGGCACCGCGGTGTCACAGGGAGAGAGAGAGGCTAGATGGGCTGGCAGGGACCCTCTCCACATCGCCCGTAGTGAGAAGGCCTACGTGAGTGGAATCAACACACTGTCAGCTTCAGGAATCTTCACCTCCTGGGATTAGACTTGGCTAAATTGTTGAGATGACTTTGTAATCGGATAGAGGAGGCTATTTCCTTCTTAATCTTTGCCCCTCACTTAAATGGCATGGGTAATAGAATACCAAGATGCTGTTACATTTTATTTGCTAGAATAAGGTCTATATATTGCCCAGGGTGTCACCATGATCCCCAACGAATATATTTTGGAGGTTGGAGAGGTGCACTATACCTGCTACATTTTCACTTGTTGGTTGTTTGGTTGTATTGGAGGACAGGCTAATTAAAGATGAAGGCACTGGCATATATGGCACTTCTGTCATGTTAGTGAATGGTTTCAGCACAGATCTGAGGCAGATGCATCAGTGGTGTGACATCTACTGTTTCCTGCAGCTGTGGCCACGACACCAGAACATGGCCTTATATAAATCTGTTCACTTTGTCGGTGAATTCTTCACGTGCCTTAAAAACCAAGCAATCCTCATGCAATTCTCGGTTACTTGCTTCGGATTAATCCAGCCCCTGTCTTGAACAGTGCTCATGCCATCCTTCTGGTTACAGCCTGCCTGCATCTTCTCCAGAATCACAATGTACTTGTTTGAAGCAGAATTCAGGCTTTTCTGTTTCCAATTCAAAAAGCAGCTCCCTTCGTGACTTAATCAGCATGCAGTCCTTTACAAAAGTTTTCAAATAAGCGATTGTGCGTTTAGCTTCGGACCGAGCAGAAAAGTACGATTAAAGTTGCTGGAGGCTTTGCAGGAGAGCATGTGTTTTTTCAAATGGGTTTATCACCATTTGTTACAGAGGTAATGCAGTGTGTATAAATCCAAAGAGGTTATAGTTTAATTCTTTTGGAAGCTGCAAGTGTTTTAGATGAAACTGTGCTGTACTTCTGACCAAAAACAAATTGCCAGATTTGTCACTGGACAGTTTTGGATCTAAAGTATTTGTAAATTGCTTTTCTGTACTGTGGGAATGACGGTCTAAGGTTTATTCAGTCCACTGAATTTATGATGAATTCTAACAAGTTTTGACATCAAATCCAATGTACATCCACATATTAGCAATTAAAATGAGCTGGATACTAGTGATATAGTCAGAGGGTCTCAATGGTGACCCACTGCATCTTCCATAATTCCCTGCCACATGCAAGAGTGCTAATTATTCATTGTGTTCCAGTAGCTTCTCATCATCAGCGTTGGCCAAATAGCCAGTTTGTGTTCTCGTCCATCAACCCACTGCGGAGGCTGTATGTAATCAACCGTTCAGCTGTGAGAAAAAAAAGAACATGCACACAGATTTAAGGGTTATATTACCGAATACTAACAACATAACATACAAAGTTAGTCGGAAAGTTTTCGTTATGCTGTCCTCTTTTTGCCTTCTCTGAACATTGCGAAACAACAGGAAAGCTAATACCACACTTGTCCTTTTAAATTTGGCCAGCCTTGTACTCATAGCTATCCCAGGGCTTTTATTTTTAAAGCAAAGTGCCAATTTAATTAGCAAGATGGAAATCGTAAGGTTGAAGTATTTAAAGAATTTACTAGGCTGAATTCTGTTACTCAACTTGCATTGTGAATCACTGAATTTGTAATGCAAAGTTTCTTCTGAGGGCTGGTCTCAAACCAGATGCCGAGGGCTGAGGGGCTGTGCACCAGGCAGTCTGTCACAGAGGCTCCCAGTTTGTAATTATGCTGCTTTGTCAGTGGAGTACTGGTGCTGATTAGGCCTAAAATGCTTGAAAACAAGCTTGAAATATTCATTAACAGAAGCAATCCCTTAACTCAGCCTAAATTTAGCCTGCAGACGTACATTTTGATCATCTACAGGTCACTGCCGAGTGGGCTGTCTTTGTCTAGAGGTTGAGGAAACAGAAGTTTCTGTCAGACACGTAGTTTTTGTCTCCTGGTGGAACAGTTCTCCTCGCTTCTTGCTAAGCAGACTCATGCATGGAAACTCTGGAGAATATTTTTTGGTTCCTATATTTTTCCTTTGTTGCCTTGTTCTTAATGTAATGCTATTTATTATTATTTTGTGACTGCTTTTTCACGCAAGAGTTTTACGGACTAAGCTTTGTAATGCAAGGACCCAAAATAACGACGTATGTACAATATTCTACATACACCCACCTTGCACTGCACATTTCAATGGCTATTACAAGAAAAGCAAAGCATTTAATTAATCCAACATGTGCTTGCAGGTAATGCATCACCCATACAAACTTGCTATGAATTATTTCATCACAATTACATAAATAATGAAGAGGGAAAATGGCAGCTTTTGACAGCATGGAGAAGGACAGTGCAACTTGTGTCAGTTTATGGCTTGCTTTGGGTGCCTGGTCAATGAAAAAGAACATTTATAAATTTCTAGCCATCGTCTAGATTGACATATTTATATAAAATCTATTGTGAGAAATCTTTCATCTAGAACAGCAAATAGAACTATGTGACAATTCAATTTTACAGGGAGATTTTCTTTATTATGCGATGGTACAAGGTGAATGTTACATAACCACAAACACAAAAATAAAAACACCATTTTGACAGAAGTGAAAACCTGTTGGGTTATCGAGCAAAAGAAAAAACAAAAATAAATGATCTTTTTGGGAACGAGGGACAAGCAGCCCCTCCCCCATCAGTATTAAAAAGAAAATAACTTAAAGTTAAACATCTGCATTATCCAAAATAACTAATATTTTTCCACAGTGAACCGAAATTACTACAAGTTGACTTCCGATCCAATTCAATTCTCATCCACAAATTCTCAGAGATATACAAATTCTTTTATGATAATAGCAACACCTGCGATGGGCTGGCCCCCCATCCAGGGTTGTTCCCTGCCTCGTGCCCGTTGCTTCCGGGATAGGCTCCGGACC
>JABFEA020000110.1:28256188-28268887 GCA_019775915.2 Cyphomyrus plagiostoma
CCGTTGCTTCCGGGATAGGCTCCGGACCCCCCGCGACCCAGTAGGATGAGCGGTTTGGATAATGGATGGATGGATGGCTGGATGGATAATAGCAACAAATTGCTTTAAGCCACTCAAAACCTCAAACGATTATTTATTTTTTTTTACATTCCCACTCAAAGATCACCATAGTCCTTGTCTGGTAATGCAGATGTTCTTAGATGTGAGCGCTGTATGATAACTGTGTTTGTTTATACCGAGTTATTTGACTCATTGCAAAAACATGGAGAGAATTGCATGAGCATCTGCTCTAGGAAAATATTTAATCATCTAGTCAGTTTTCAAAAGAAAGGTACACTATAGGTAACTCAGTTTTCTGTTGATTTAATCAACACAATTTAGGTTTATATGTTTATTAAAAAAAAAGATTGGTTAGTACATATATGACAATATGTATAATGATTTGAAGTGTTTCTATGAAATACCTTATGCAAAATAGTATTCAAAAAAAGTTTTAAAAAAGGAATACTGATACTGAAATATATATATATGTGTGTGTGTTAGATTTACACAAATCTTTGTTTCAATTAAACCAGAAATGTCGAACTTCAGTCCTGGGGGGCCGGAGCCCTGTGTAGCTTAGTTTTTATCCTGTTACGCCACAAATGATTCAGCTCAGGAGCTGTGTGGTAATTAGCACAAGGAGTTGAGTCAGGTGTGTTAAATGAAGGGAAACCTAAAAATGTGCAGGGCTCCGGCCCCCCAGGACTGGAGTTTGACACCCGTGAATTAAATGATGCAGGATGGATTGTAGAGTGAGAACCTTTTCTCGGGCTACGAAGACTCAACCTTTCACTGTTGTCGTGATAGTTTTCATTAGTATTTACTTCTACTGTTATGGTTTTTGTTAGCCGTTGCCTTTAGTCTTACGGAGATGCCTACCAGCGCTGAGAAAAGCCATTCTTGTCAGAAACATCCCATAATTGGCCTGCTAGGGGAGAGTTGCTCCAGTTCACCTTTATATTTTCTGCCACGCGCTCTTTTTTCACCGCCAGACGCTGATGCAGTGCTAGACCCACAGTGTCCGGCTCCCTGTCCCTCTCCTGGCTGTCGCCGGCAGCAGCAGGCGTGGCGCCTGACAGGCTGTCGAACGCGGCGGCATTATGATAGAGCTGAACCGATGGTCTCTCTAGCGCTAAACAATTCTGGGGGAGCAGATTGAGCAATTTTGCCCATTTTTCAGCACTGAAGACATGGCTGTCAAGTGGCTGTTAAGAACCGAGGGAACTTGTGCAGCTCTGGCTGCCCTCACCCCAGTATTGCGGATCATCTCAGATCGAACCGACACATTCAGGGAATCATTCAACCTTTTTATGATCTGCTTGTTTAGTTCTGTCCACTTAAGGGCTCGTACTGTAAATTGTAGAGCAGTTAAAGAGTTGAATTAGTAGCCCGGGCAAAGTGAGGCCCAATGGTAGATTTACATGAGGAGATGGCTCTGGGCAATTTGAGTTTTTAGCGCTCCCTGCTTTTTTACCACAATGCTGTACAGTAGTTGTTGACCATCGTATGGGCGCATCCTGGTGGCAGGGACACCGTATGGGCGTACCCTGATGGCAGGGACACTGTATGGGCGTACCCTGGTGCCAGGGACATCGTATGGGCGTACCCTGATGGCAGGGACACCGTATGGGTGTACCCTGATGGCAGGGACACCGTATGGGCGTACCCTGGTGGCAGGGACATCGTTTGGGCGTACCCTGATGGCAGGGACATCGTTTGGGCGTACCCTGATGGCAGGGACACCGTATGGGCGTACCCTGATGGCAGGGACATCGTATGGGCGTACCCTGATGGCAGGGACACTGTATGGGCGTACCCTGGTGGCAGGGACATTGTATGGGCGTAACCTGGTGATAGGGACACCGTATGGGCGTAATCTGATGGCAGGGACATCGTATGGGCATACCCTGGTGACAGGGACATCATATGAGCGTACCCTGGTGGCTGGGACATCGTATGGGCGTAGCCTGGCATACTCAAGAGACACAGCACTTGACAGTGTCCGTTGATCACATAAAATTATATGTAACATTGGGTGGGGGGGCAAGGTGACATTGTTTCAGGGGGCCCAGAATTTCTAAGTACAGCCCTGCCAAGTGGCAACCTGTACAATCTGAAGAATCGCAGAAATGCGAGGTGACTCAGCGCAGCCTGTGTGTGTTAAATGTGCCCAGTGTTCAGTCATGTCTCTTCATCTCTTCTTAGGAGGCCTTTATGATTCCAACATGAAATCTGCCTCTCAGCCAGAAATAACAAGTTCTGCTTCCTTTAGGTCGGTGTTTCCCAAACTTTCCTCTGTTGCAGCACAGTATTTACTATGGAAAAAATCTCACAGCACACCAACATGATATTAAACATACACCAGTCACAAAATAACTGGTTTTCCCATTTATTGGGCATTGACCCTTTGCTGGGGTGGCATGGTGGTGCAGTGGTTAGCACTGTTGCCTCGCACCTCTGGGACCCGGGTTCTAGTCTCCGCCTGGGTCCCATGTGTGTGGAGTTTGCATGTTCTCCCCGTGTCATCGTGGGGTTTCCTCCGGGTACTCCGGTTTCCCCCCGCAGTCCAAAAACATGCTGAGGCTGGGTGGAGTTGCTGAAATTGCTCGTAGGTGTGAGTGACTGGCGTGTGAGTGTGCCCTGTGATGGGCTGGCCCCCCATCCAGAGGTGTTCCTTGCCTCATGCCCATTGCTTCTGGGATAGGCTCTGGACCCCCTGTGGCCCAGTAGGCTAAGCGGTTTGGAAGATGGATGATGGATGGATGACCCTGCATCGCTAGGAATGCCAGTATGCTAACAGCAGACTGCTATAGGTTATATTTGTTGTTACTTTTGAATGCAGTTAGGTGCATTCAAGGTGTGATTGACTGTGATTGAGGTGTACACATTTGCGATAGGCTTTCAGAGCATCGAGCATTAAGGTTGGTATCAGATGGATGAAAGTAGAAGTTTTTTTATCAGAACACTTCAGTTTAGAAATTATAACAAATTTAAATCATTATAAATGCAAAGACTGAAACGAGAATGAAAAAACAAAACATAGATTTTTTCCAAACAGCACAGTGTTTGGGAAACAGGGATTTAGAACGACGGCATAGCATGAAATGGCCAAGAGCATGGCAGGAAGTGAGATGGGGAGATTGCCGATGCCTTACAAGGGAGGGGGGATCTCCAGCGGAATGTCATTGTTGTGGACTGTGGGACTCCATGTTCTCTGGCCTCTTGCAGTGTGCAGTGAGGAGTCACGGTGAGAAGGAAGTTTCCGGAGTCATTAGAGCTGAGGCGTGAAACTGGCTCAGCCTTTAGCTCCTCAGGCTGTGTCTGAATCCTACGGCTATTTTGGCAGCATTTCACTGACTGAATGTGAATCTGTCTGTTATTGCTATTGTCATTTTCTGTCAAATTACTTCTAAGTTTATTTCCTGAAATAAGAGGAGCTATAGTATGCCAGTGACCGTTAAATGGAACGTCAGTAAATACTATATGTATAACACTGAGCAATAGGTTTTGTAGGTTTTATAATGCCTACAGTGGGTAGAAGTCATGGAGAGCCCCCTTCATCAAGGGAATTTTCTAGGAACATTGCGTGTGCAAAGCCTCCAATGTTATAGAGGACCTCTCCCAGCCTCCCCATGGTCCCATTGTCCTGCGCTTCTGGGAGTTTTACTTACAGAAAAATGCTCTGAGGGCAGAAGGAAAAATTACTAGTTCAGAGAGGTATTAAGTTTGTAGAGAAGGTGGGTCCAAGCAACTAGAGGAGGTGGAACCTAAACATCTGATTGGTTGGACCCACCTCCTCTACAATCTGATTTGTTTTCTCTCCGAATCAATCATTTTCCCTTCTGCCCTCAGAACATTTTTCTGTAAGTAAAACTCGCCCAGCTCCCGTCTGGCAGAAGGTACAGGAGCATCCAAGCCAGTTCTGGCAGTTTTTCCCACAGCTCCTTCCCTGAGACAAGTAATACCCTCCGACCCATCTTACCCCTTACTTATGTCTAAGAACAATCAGCCCCTTTAAGCAGAGTGGAAAGCCCACCGTCACTGCAGGTGTACGTTGCACTGTGGTCCCGGGGAATGCTATTTCATGTCACTGAATACTTGTATGGTATGACAGTAAGGCCTTCTTGCCTTGACTTCTAAGTATCATTTTTCTGTATATAAGAACATGTGAGCTGAGCCACTTGTCTTCTGTGTGGCAACGTGCATTTATTCCATGGAAAGGTGATGAAAACCCTTGTTCGGTGGTTAATCGTGTTTTAGATTGCTCCTGTCAAAGTCATTTACCTGACCATAGTGAGTCGTGCGATACTGCTGTGGAACTTCCTTGCTGGGGGCTGTAACAACAGGTGCAGGTAGCATAAAGGGCGAGGTTGTCTCATCTAAAGATGCCCTTGAGAAAAGGTTTGTGTACATGCACGTCACAAGGGAGTTTTACTTACAAAAATGTTCTAAGGGCAGAACTAAAAATTATTTGTTCAGAGAGATAACCAATCAGATTGTAAAGGAGGCAGGACCGACCAATCAGATGTCTTGGCCCCATCTCTTCTAGTTGCTTGGATCCACCTCCTCTATATTCTGATTGGTCATCTCTCTGAACCAGTCTATTTTTCTTCTGCACTTAGAACATTTTTGTGTAAGTAAAACTCCCAGTAGCACATGCATGTGATTGCCGGGGCAAGCAGACATGGTACATGGTACAGTATTTGGAAGACTAGTGTACTTCTTGCAAGGGCACTTTTGGGGTATTCAGAGGTGGATCAAATTGTGGTGGAAAATGAATGTGAAATGTGTGCTGGAATGAAGTGCTGCCCAGAGAGATCCTGACTTTGTGAAATGATATCAAGCGTGCTGATAAGACTTTATCTGCACTACAGCCTCTGCAGCATGCTTGATCACACAGCTTATGGTGATCTTCTCCCCTGAGGCTTGAAGCAGACCAGAATCTCAAACCTCATTTAAAACTCAGTCGCTGAGGGTTCCACACCTGCCCCCATCAGAGCCCTCAATCTCATAACCAGATTACTC
Organism: Cyphomyrus plagiostoma; assembly: GCA_019775915.2. Classification (NCBI taxonomy): domain Eukaryota; kingdom Metazoa; phylum Chordata; class Actinopteri; order Osteoglossiformes; family Mormyridae; genus Cyphomyrus; species Cyphomyrus plagiostoma. The sequence goes on from JABFEA020000110.1 coordinate 28,261,256, forward strand.
TGCCCGCCCTGTGCGCTATTCTAATAAAGTACAAATTTAATGCATACATTAATCTCTCTGTATGACTGCGAATCGCAATCTCAAAGTGTGATATGACTGTTTAACGGTTGAGCAAAAAATAATGGGGAACTGAAGGGGGAAGAGATAGAGAACAGCAGTAAGATATCATTGATACATTTGCCAAAATATTAGGATCTGTTATGTCTAAAAATAAGAGCACCTTGTCTGAACCTCTGAGGAGAGGTCAGCATTCTGCTTTGACTCTTATCCCCTTTCGTAATAAGGAGAGAGCCAATTGACCAAGAGCAGACGGCAGGTTCAAAGAGAGAGCCATTCTGCATCCAGCTTGTCAGGACGACCTCTGCAACCCCAACTGTCACTTTCTGTTCTTTCCCCTCCCTCTCTCTCTCTCCCCCTTTCATCCACTTCACTGCATACCCCCCCTCCCCCCCCCCCAGAGGGATTCCTGGGAAGAAGTGCGGCACCATTATTTTCACAGCGGAGGAGCTGAGTAACTGCCGGGTGAGTGCCGAGACTGGCGGCTCTCCACTCTGCAAGGTCGTCCAGCACTGCCATGCGGGGAAAGGAAGAGGGAGAGGCGTGCCATGTTGGTCAGGGAACACGGCGTCTCACTGCAGGGACAATTCTCTCATAGTACTTGCAAAAATCCACACGGGGACCAAATCCCACGCCATACTGCCCAGTCATCATTTGAGTAAAAGTGATATTTATAACTTAGGAATTGCCGCAATTGTCTTTCAGGTGGTTCACTGCAACTAGGGATATAATGCAAATAAAATAAATATGCATCTGTCTAAATTACAACTACTTATTCAGGTCAGGGTAGCAAGGACTGCTACTCGTCTTAGGAAACACAGGAAGCAACGATGGAGTCTCCCCGTACTGGATACCAGTGTATGACAGAGCTTACATTTTGTGTAATATTTTATAATATTTTTAATGTTAACAAAAAATAATCTATGTAAGCCCCAGTAAAACTAAACAAAAGTTTAATTTCAAATTTAGAAAATAAAAGTATCCTTCCCCCCTGTAGGCTACTTTTTGCATCGCTACAGCAAACACACTATGGCTAGTCTCTGCCGAATGCGTACGACGGGTGCCAGCGCTGTCGGTCTTACCATCGTCAGTGCCATGACGGTGACACAGCCAGACAGCAGACAAAAGGCAACTTACGGGTTGAGAAGGAGAAATTTAAAAAGAAATGCAGATGAAAGACTGCTCCTCTCTGCAAATTCCTCCGGGGCTCACTTGCTGTTGAATTCTTTCTGTCGTTTGTACTCATCAAATGGATCAGTCATACAGTAGCTACTCACACTGACTTCTTTTACTGTATACTGAAAAGGTATTTGCCCCCCCGTCTGATTTTATGCATCCCTGCTGAATAAAACACTATCCTCCATGACTGGGTATCCCATACAGGTTCGTGATGAGCCTTGGCTCTGTTCCAGGAAGCACGAGGTAGGGGAGTCACGACAGAAGGGGCGACTCAAACACCAAAAGTAGCATTTGAAAACTTGAATGAACAAATAACACAAAATATCAATACTGGCATTTTAGAACATTTAGTAAAGCCCCCAGATGAAAACATAATTGCCCAGTTATGCTGAAAAACTGACACCGTAATTGAGCACCACACCTGTGATTATCGATCGCTTTCTCACAGCACCATGGAGGAATTTTGGCTCGTTCTCCAGTACAGAAATTGCACACGGCATAGTTCCTTCATGCTTGATTCCCGGTAGTTCTTGCTGTGGAATTAAGTATTTGATTCTTATCAAAAATAATGGCTATCATATCAGCCGGATCATAAAGGTGCTTCTTCTTAGTGGGGGCTGATGTCTGCCCAGCTGCTCCCCACTGTTTCTGTCTGATGATGGAGTCTATCTGAAGTCTAGCCTCAGCTGAATGAGAGAGTCCTGCACATCCTTGGTTGTTCTTCTGCAGTTCCTTGCAAGCACCTTTATGATTTCACACCTGCACATTCCCTCCTGAGAGGGACTGTAACTGTCCCACACTGTCTCCGTTTGGCCTGACTCTAGGTCAGCAGCTTTCTAACCCTGTCCAGAATATTAGACATCAGTATCTATTTTCTAGGTGTCCTTTGGGATATAAGGATGGGGGTTTTCATCACATGAAAGTGTCTCTAAAATCTGGGGGCTAATAATGTTACTGATAGTAGAGGCCGAAGTGATCTGTTCTGTGTTCTGATTTATGTTGTACAGGGCTGACACTAGTCAGGCATCATAGTTTACCAAGATAGAAGATGAAAAAGAAAAGTTTATTTCATTTCATTGAAAGAACCAATACCAATATGCCAATATGGCCGAAAATAAGATTTGACCAATATTTACATAAATAAAAAAGCAGAAAATCAGACCAAAGGAAAATACAACACGGTATATGTTATGTGCTGTATTACAGTATTAATACCGCAAAATACTCCATATCTTATGTGCTGTATTACAGTATTAATACTGTTAAATACTGCATACCTTATGTGTGCAGAGATGTTTGGCAGGACGTCCATCCATCTCATCTAACTGCTTATGCTGTATGGGGTGATTGTGTGCCTGCAGCCTATGGCATGAAACCCAGGGCATGTGTATGTGTGTGTGTGTGCATGGGGAGGCTTATACAGGATACTGTTGGATTACAGTGCGCACAGTCATACATCCTAGGCAGCTCTGGCCAGAGAGCCGTTTGCTGAGCCATAGCGTGACTGAGCACTATAAAAATCTTCTCTATATTGTGTTGATTTGTTCTGTTCTGACCTTTATTCTGAATGTTGACTACCCTGTTCTCTGAACAAAGGATATTTCTCTGAATGGTACAATGGGAGCAGAGTGGGAGAGTTAGGTGGGAAGCTGATATTCACCAATTTGCATTAGAGGAAGAGGAGCTCTGATGACTCCAAGTTCATATCCCATGGTCCTGTTTGACAGGAAATTCAAACAAGCATATAGAAGCTCATGAAAAGTCTGGGATGGAACCCAAAGGGGACAAACACTCACAAATACTGTACTACTATTGTACTGCTCTGTACTACACTGACTATGATCCAATAAATCATCTGCACGTTAAGGCTTCCCCCATGGGTTACCACAGAAACATAATGATCGCCATTACCTTTGGAGCTTAAATGACCAAATTACTCAGCACAATGGCATCCTTCGCTGTATGACGTGTCTCGTGAGACGATACCACTAAAATAGTCTTCATTTATCACCAGAAAAAACGGTTGCGCTTACTTAAGTCGGAGGGATGTGATGTAGTACATTTGTAATGAGGGAATACCCTCAACACCCTAGGCAAACTCAGCAGGCACGTGATATCATACAATTATAGCTGATACATCCCACTTGAAATCGTTCTGAGAAACCAGAGGGAATTATGGGCAGCGTTTCGGTTTGAAGCTCCTTCGAAGTTCTGTGCCATCACATTGTTCTCCTCCCACTCACCCACCTCTTTCTCTCCAGAAGAAGCAGGGAGAATCCACTTGGGCCCACTCCCTCTTCACAGACGTCTCTCCCTCTCTCTCGCCACTGATGCTCTTTTCAGGACATAGCCACTATGCAGCTGTGTGCCAACAAGCTGGATAAGAAGGACTTCTTCGGAAAGTCAGACCCGTTCCTGGTGTTCTACCGTAGCAATGAGGATGGAACGTGAGCACGGCACCCCCTCACTCCTCACCTTATATCCCTTTCCATGGAAAGCAATTTTATCCATGTCTTTATAGTTACACCCATCTGTGTATGGCAGGGTATTTTGCCCAATGCTAGTCATTAGCACTAGGGTCAATGATGTTGAATTCAGGCACTCCCCTGTGAATGATGGTCTGTGTTACAAGATTTTGACATTGCAATGGATAAATGTTTTTCGCTTTCGGTACATTATTCAATAAATTAGATGAGATATTCAACACTTCATTATAAAATAGACTGTGTGTTAATGATTTTACCCAACTGTAGGCTAATGTAAGTGTTCTAACCATGTTTAAGGTAGGCTAGGCTAGGCTATGACGTTTGTCAGGTAAAATACTTTTTGTGCCTTACGCTGTTTTCACCGTATGATAGGTACATCGTAACGTAACCCTGTCGTAACCTGGGGAGAGGCTGTACTTCTCAAACACAGATAGGCGTGTGTTATGTATTCTCCATTCCCAGGTTCACCATTTGCCACAAGACGGAGGTGATAAAGAACACACTGAACCCAGTATGGCAGTCCTTCACCATCCCTGTCCGGGCACTCTGCAATGGTGACTATGACAGGTGAGTGACAGCAGGATCTGTTGATGGATCTGCTGAGGTCGACTAATGATACGTTGTATTTGTATAGCACTGGTCCCAGGGACTCGGAGGACCTTATGCAACTCGCATAAATATAGAGTGGATGGAAGCAGTAGCGGCAGTAAAAGCTGCAGAATATAAACAGCATAACAAGTATAATAGTTACCAGTATAACAAGTCACGGTGCACAATAAGAGCACGATAATAAGGACTAAAAGTTAAACACAGTTGCACAGTTAGCATTAATAAAGCACGTTGTTCCATTAACGGTAATGAAATGTACTGAAATGCTGGCACCTCAAAATAGGAATTCAAGAGGGTTTCTTGGTCTGTTGCCATGCGTGTGAATATTTGTTGTTGCAGTTGATTATTGTTGAAGAATGACAAACAGTGTTCTGCTCCCTGAATGCCTCCCATAAACACGTCCTGGAGAAGCATTTTCACATTAGCTGTGGTTCCCAGCCAACTAGCTTCTGACTGATTTCGTTAACATGTCAGCGTTTGACCATTGTCTCTCGCTGATTCAGTAGCACTGACAATTTCTGCTCCCTTGGTCATTGAAACTGAGTTAAACTCTGGCACTAATGGCCAAAGTCCCAATCAGAGCTAAGTAGTGTGATAAAAGAAGTGATGATATGAATGAAATGTCAGAAGGATAGACAGAAGTCTGGGGAACTCTGTGAGTCATTTCCATTATGCACATTCATTATTAAGTCATTAGACTAAATTTGTGTAAACATGCCATATGCAAGTCAGCCCCTCGTGAATCTTGATACCGATGATGGCAATGTATAACCTGAAATAATGGCTGCTTTCATTACGCACATTCACACGAAAAAAATAATACATTGTTGAATCTCAGACCTTTGGCATAAATATGCAGTTACTTTCTGTTCAGTGTTTAGTCTAGTTTTGCTTCTGCCATCATTATGCAGGGCAGCAACAGCATCAGGAGCATTGCACAAATAATCGTGTTACACAAAAAACAGGATGAAGAACTGACCAACCGTCTGTGGGCGACAGAGGAGCTGAATCCCGTGGTTATCAGAATAACACCAGCAGGCAACCACAGTGTCTTTGGAGCTGTTATTGGTGCTGCTGGGATTAACACAAAGGATTTGGATGTTGGATTAAGCATCGTTCCCCACAAAGGGCACGATCCTTCTCTTGTTCCATTAGCTGGCGTCTTCATTTCAGAAATCTGCTAAGGGCCTTTGGTGCTTCTGTGAAAATGTTCCAGTCCGTTCTGGTGTGCGCCCAACAAGAAAAAAATAAAAAACAGAACAGTGAGAGCAACGCAATAATTGTGAAGTATTACAATGACAAAACATGACGAGCTGGTATTGTGTCCAAAGACTCAGAACTGGGTCAAGCTGAATGTGAGCACAGCGCAGCCACTGCACGGTTTGCCGTAATGAGCTTCGGCAGATTGTGTGCAACCGAAAATGCCCAGTCTAGGTCTGTGTCAGGGATTTGCATTTCACTCGTCGTATAGCACGCCACAGGGTTAATGTCAAACCTGCTTCCCCAGCAGACTGAGACCTCTAAGTCAAACCCACTTTCAGATTCTGAGATTCACATTTTACAACCAGTGTATTGTTTGCATGGAGCAAGTGGCATAAAATGATGCCTGACTGGGTGATGATTCACTTCCTTTCATTTGCTGTTTTGCTGCTGTCGATTAGCACGATTGGATGCCACACAGAATGGTTCTTGCAGCACATTGTTAAGGGTCCATCATTTCCTCCCGTTCCACCTCACACCTAGTTTAAGGGAAGCTGCCGCGTGAACCCTAGCTGTTACGGTAACACAGTGCTGGCATCACCGTGCAACCTGTCACCCTCTCCTCCCTTCTCTGCTTTTGGGTGCTGGAATTTTGCACAGGAGAGTGATGCTGGATGCCATATCCCCTGTTAGTTCAGGATTTAAGGTGGACAGGATGTTCCCAAAAAATAAAAATAATTCTCTGCATTTCTCATTACAGAACTGTCAAGGTGGACGTGTACGACTGGGACAGAGATGGAAGGTACTCTGCTCCTTGTCATAAGCTTTCTCTATGTTTTCTCCCACCTCCTTTGCGCAGGTTTCATAGCAACCAGTCCTGATATTTGTCTTTGTGGATCTGCTGTTACTTAACAGTGAAGCGATATTAATTCACAGCCATTTTTGCTCCTTCTCTCTGAGGAAAAGGTTCCATCAGGTTGGCAAAGTACTGGGGTGTTTCCATTGGTGGAGGTGAAAATAGCATTTTGGGAATTTAATACCAAGGTACACAATAAATAAAACTTTATAAGATCGTTTAACTCCACGGTGATCCAGTTAAAGGGGAAAATGAAATCAGGACAGCTATTTAAACAAAACAGCAAGAGCAACAGACAAGAAAGTAATGGTTAGACCTTTCCTATGAAGAACTCAAAAGAAAAAAAAAGTTATTGATCCCAGCAGGAAATTCTTGTGCATACAGCAGCATAGAACAAACAGCACAGACAAGCAAACAAATATGCAAGACTGTAACCATTCTGCAGACGATAAACATTGTGCTAACAAAAAGCCCACGGTATAGAAACAGAATATCCTGAAAGAATACTAATAAAAGAAATAAATATAAATACAAATAACTTTACAGATGGTAAAATACATGAAAGTAAAGTCAAAAATGAATTGTTTAAAAGTAGCTCATTTTCTGACACTTATATAAATACAGAACAGCGTGAAACTAGGTAAAGATTATATTCACAGAGACATTCTTGCTGCTATCTTTTGTTATATGACTTCATAAGGGAAAACTGGCCTCATGACTAAGAGCCAGAAATAGGAAATGGGCCAAAAGGAATAAAGAAATGTATTCCAAAGCCTATAGAAATTTCTGAAATGTTTGAAGGAGATACATAAATAATGACTGAACCTGCATATCTTATTTTTTTTTTTTGCTGAAATGTTTTCAGTTTTATACAAAGCAGGGGTTTGAAAGAGAAAGCGTAAGGTGACGGGCGGCTGATGTCTGCGGCAGAGTCACACACGGTGGCTTCTCTCAGAAAAGATAGCGATGTGTCAGGGATGTGTGACAGTAACTGTAAGACGCACATGTGGCTCTCCTGTGTCTCGCAGCCATGACTTCATTGGCGAGTTCACCACCAGCTACAGGGAGCTGTCCCGCGGACAGAGCCAGTTCAACGTCTACGAGGTTGGCACTCCAGCGTCTATGAGGTCTCGTTTCATTTGGCTCTACTGGGCTTTTTTAATCTGCCTTGATTGGGGGGGGGGGGGGGGGGGGGGGGGGGGGGGGGGGGGGGGGGGGGGGGGGGGGGGGGGGGGGGGGGGGGGG
>JABFEA020000110.1:28287155-28301233 GCA_019775915.2 Cyphomyrus plagiostoma
TTTTTTTCACAGATTTCTCTGTTGCATTTTCTGGTCATCACAAGCTGTGTGGGTTTTCCCTAGACATCTTGTAACTTATGGTGTAGGTACCGTCTAACGCGGACCACCCCAAGCATCATCACAATTACACCTCCAGTTACACCCTCATCCGACGGCTTTCAGATTCCCATATCTGAAGATCCCTTATCAGTGCGCAAATATTTACCTGTCCCCTCCACGTGAAATAGTGACTGCAGAAAGCGAGCCACTGGCCTCGGCATGGCTCTGAATAATTCATCACACAGATTGTACTGGTGATTTCGGTGGGTCCTCTTTTCTCTCATGGGACAGATTCCTCCAGAATAGCAAAACACGACCACAGCAATGCACAGCGAAGAGCCCTAATTCCAGGGACAGCAGACGTTGAACAAGGCCGTGTTAAGATCGCTCCCGTGCCTCAGGGTCTAACCAAGCACCAAAAGGAACAAGACTTAGAATTTGGAGACTATCCTAGAAAATGAAACAGCTGAAGTTGTTATAGTTCTGTGGCCAAACAGAAGAAAAAAAAACAACAGAGCCACAACTTTGGTACTACATCAGATTTTCGATGCACACTGTGTTTATTCATCTACTGCTAAGAGACTAATGGAGAGAAATTTATTATAGAACAGCCTTATGCATGTCACCGGCCAGTCACACTGTTACCACTTACAGAGCACCTGACAGATGCTATATTTATTACTGTATTATTTAGTGAAATAATTCAGCATTGGGATCAAGCAATACATTAGTATTTTTTAAAATGTAGGTATTGTTTCTAGTAGCCTATTAATTCAGATGTGCTTTCACATCTTTACATTTTTTCATACAACTTCTCACTAACTATTGTTATTGGGCACCCATTCCTCCCACACCCCCCTCAAAAAAAAAAAAAAAAACTACTCTTTAATTGTCTTTATATAGCAGGCTGAAATGGGAGAAGTGAGGAGCCCACAAATTACAAAGGGGGGACTGTCCCATTTGATGAAATGTTGCCAACAAACATGTCAGAAAACACAACAGACCTAAATATATGATTGTTAATAATAGTCTGTCTTGCCTGCCTCACATTGACTTTCCTTCAGAGCGTCACCTCTATGTGTGGCCTTAAGTCCCATAGCCTGGCAGGTTCAAGGTCTCGTGGGTTAAAGGGTAGCCTGATGAATGACAGGCACGACTCGCGCGCTTCAGCGACAGGTGGCAGCTGATTGTACTTAGCAGTGAAAATCACCGCGAGCACATGTGGCCTTACTATCAGTTGTCATGGACATGCGTTTTGGGTGTAATGTGTGTGCGTGAACACACGTTTGTGTTTGTTCCTTCTACTGCCTAACCTAGTCATTTACAGTTACATAGTTGCATGCTTGAAACAGCTAGTACTGATACCAATACTTTCCATTTTCATTCAGTACCAACAAAATGAGTGCAACATATTACATGATTGTGTATTGTACAAAGCTAATGCCAGTCGTACAAATTTAATAATGATTCGTTTTTGTTTTATTTTTTTTACGCTAACAGGAACTGCCAAAATGTAGAAAGTAAAGTTCATGTAGTTTGTATTATTGATTTTGTTGAAAAATGTGTAGATGACAGTTTTATGTATACATATAGTGTATTTATTAACAAGTTGTCTTAACATTACAGTTGTACAGTAGAGCTAGACTTGCTGTAATGTGAATGCTGTAAAAATCACCGAACTCAAAAACCAAACATAAATATTTCAAACGGAAGGGTAAGTTGTTAAAAGTTTACGTTTTATATATTTTCCGATGAAGCATGAATGTATATTTAGATATTCATCAGTTGTTTATTTTAATTGCTTCTCCTCTGTGCATGGTCAAGGACAAACATGTTTAAAATGTTTCTCTTTCAGTGTCTGAAGTCTGTATTTGTTCTTGGTAAATGCGCAAGACGCGTGTTACATATGCAGTACTGATTTTGTGCAAATTTGATATGCCTCTTAAAATAACCTTTGGTACATTTTGATTTGTGGTTAAGTAGAAAGAAATGTATGCAATAATACTGTTCAAAATCTGTTTACCTTTGCTTAGCTTTTAGGCGGGGGGGGGGGGGGGTCTCTTAAGGTGACACTCATTGTATTGCATGAACAAGGACACCAAAAAAGGACACCACTGATAATCCATGCTACTGCTATTTTAGATTCAGTAAACCTATTTAATCAGAGGTATGACACTTAAAGAACATATTTCACTTTCAGAAAGCATTTCAGTCCATATGCAAGGTTCTATTGTGCTTGTTGAGTATATAAGCACTTGTGACCTTTAGTGAAGTCTGAAATATTTGTAACTGCATGCATGGCACAGCATATGCGTCAAACTGGACCAATCAGGCCCTTATATTTCAATTCCCTGTCATGTCTGCCTCCTGATAGCATATCTTACTGGATTTATTTAGTTCAGAAATTTAAAATATGTTGATACTTAGTAGGCAGTCCATGTAAATGTTCACAATAAAGCATAAGGCACTGATCATTTCTCCCTAATCTGTGTTGAGCACAGATATACAATGGTAAGCCAGTTAATAAATTTATGACACCCATGAATCCAGCTGGGAGCACTGGACTTGAATTTGGCTTCACCTGTTAATTATTTCTAATTAAGGTAATACATCTGTACATGGATGAATTCTGACATGTGAACTTTAGATCTGAAGAATATATTCATGTGTGTAAAATGTAGCCCATGTTGTGTCATCATAACACATATATCAAGGCAACTCTTCAGGATTCTGTTTCAGGCACAATGTATAATGTATGTCCTGAATAAGTGCCTGTCTCAATTAACATTAATAAGCAGATGAATCCACTTCCCAAGAAACACCTTAATTGCTTAGAGATTGTCCCTTCAAAAAGACAGTTAGAGGACAACAGGTGCAGCTGAATTGATGTTTAGATTAAGTTATATTAAATCTTCTAAATGAAATGTCCCTTCAGAAGACTTTGGAGGAAAGCAGTCCAATGCCTCTGCTATTGACTTCCAAGCTACTCGGCTCACTTTTCCGCATCAGCTGTAATGAATCGAGACACGCATTTCATTTCCTCTTCCTCTGGGAGCCTTTTTCAGATTGTGCAATGTGTGTCATAATATTCTCTTGGATCTTCTCTTCAAACAGAGAAAGTGAAAACAAACAGTTTCATAAAAAAGCAAAATTCTTAATACCATTGACCAAATATAATAGTATCTCTTAATCCATTTCATCCAGTGACACATTTGTGCCATTATCTGTGATGTGTTTGTCTTTTTCATGAGATTTACATCTATTGTGATAAAGATGAAGAATTTGCCTGTAATTACATTCCAGTTGTTTACAGCTACTGATTTTCAACTTTGCTGTATCGGATATCATTAAAGCACTTTAAACTATCATGAGTTTTCATTTTATTTTTTGTGATTCCTCTAGTAAATTTTTGACAGCTTGTTTGAAATATATCAGAGATATTAATTCACACAATCAATATTCTGTCACTCAAAAATGCTGGTGTCAGGTGTCCAATGCATTGACCCAGTTTCACGAGAAAATTAAATTAGAAAATCAGAATCTTCGAGGCCACTGAGGGTTTATATAATGATTGCAAAAGGAAGAATTGCCATTATGACCGTTAACATTCGATGATCACAAAATATTTTCTACAAGATTAGTACCTGATTTTTTTTCTTCAGCATTTGGCATTGAAGCCCAAAAAGAGGAGAAAAAATGAGATAAATCCAGAAGTCCTATCTACACTGCTCCAGAGTGCCTGACCTTTTAGCAGATATAGCTTGTGTGAAGTGAAAACTGACTTTTCAGGCAGAGAAACAACCATGAAAATGGAAGGAACAAAGTGGTGGAAGAAGGTTTTCCTGGAGAAAAGGGGCCTGGACACACGTTGACAGAGAATGACAGTGACGGCGGAGAGTGACAGACTGACTGAAATGTGCCTGACAATGATATCCCCTCAAACCGTTTTTTTTTGTTGGAAAATAACAGAGCTATAGCTCAAGTTGAAGGTATTCCTTTGTGTTCCCTCATTATGAGCATGAATTTCAATTACATTTCAGTGCTTGTTTCATCTCCCCACCACCTAACAACCACTTTGGTGTGATTACATATTTTTTTGCATTCGTGACTCATAGCTCACACGGGGTTCCACGTTAAGGGCCTGCCCCTACATATTGCTTTCCTGCACTGTAATTTAAATGAGTAGCAGAGCACATTCATTGTACTCCATATGGAGGGAATTTCATTTGATAAAATGAAAGGAAGACCACATCTGTCTATAGGAAATTCCCTTGGAGCACGGCCCATCTCCCTGCCTAAATCACAGACTAGATAGGCAAAAACTAAACATTTCTCAAAAACTATGAATGGTTTTGTCTAGAAATGTAATTATTTTAGGTAAAAGTAATGGATAAAAAAAACATTGATACACTCTGTGGGGAGTCTCCATTCATTTCTATGGACATAACCTTGATCATAATAATGATGACCTTAAGCCCTACTCAGCCCTAACCTTAACCATAAAAAACAAATAGAATACAAGGTTTATGGCATTTTTTGCAGATATCTATACAATTGAGTTTCCACCACCAAAATAACAGGTTTTTATGTAATGTACTGTATACACAAACCCCCTTACACACACACACACACAAAATCACATACTTCCGGGCTGTAACACCACTCTGTTGCAAGACGTTCATACACTTACAGTCAACTGAAAATTGTGCATAAGTACAAAGAAATCAAAATCAAACCGAATGCTGCAGGCAAGTGATGCTGGGGAGTGTTTTTGGATAAGAAGTGTAATTGTGTGTACAGATTCAAGTGTGTTACAGGCAATGCTATGTCCATTTTTCTTGGAAAGTCAAAGGCCTATACTGCCATCTGGTGGTAAGACACAATTTTTTTTTTAAATACTGCTGTATTATTAAGTTTCCTCTTGTGGGGACCGAAAAAAATGGTCCCCATAACGTAAAAATACCAGGTTTTTGTCACAATGTGGGGACATTTGGTGGGGACAAAGGGCATGTGGCTTCTTATGTTTATCATTATTATCTATTAACTCATCCACTTTCTTAATACAAGATATTTATAGTTAACTGAGAAGTGAAATATAATTTCATTATGAAATGTTAAACAGTTTGACAAAAAAAGCGTTTCCTCACGTAAACAAAAAAAATATATAAAATAAAACCCATTTAAAACAGAAATAAACAAAAACAAAACAAATTTAGGGTTCCAAATGACACAAAATATTGAATGTGCATTACAATATTTACTGAGAATTACACAGGTTTGACAGAGTGGTATACACTGACCTATATGTATTGCACAATTTCCCGCTTGTATTTTTTTTATCAATAGGTTAATCTAGTGGTCATTCGGAGCCTTTTGAAACGAAAGACATTTTTACACAATTGCCTGGAAACTTCAGTGCTCCAAGAAGCTTCATTTGACCATCACTGACTGAATTATTTTTTCAATTTATTTACTTATGAAACGTTTCCCAAAAATACAGCATGTAGCTAGACAACGTGAGAGATAAACAGCTAGTTCACGATTACTTTAGCATGTGTCTGTCACCACAAACTTTGAACCTACAAACTACAACCAACAGCTGTGTCGCGATTATATGACGTACTATAGAAGCGACGGAAGTTCATGATTCCGGAAATTTTACGATCTGCGGTGTGGATTGGTCGTATGTTGGATGTTCCCACTAGAACAAATACTGCATGGTTGAACCTAGTATGGATTATTCAATTAAAAGTGTTGGCACTTAATGATTACAACGCAGCTACACAATTTTTGTAAAAATATAAAAGCTACAATTTGCTGTCTATACCGTTGCAAAACAGACGCGACCTTCGTTGATATTAAGAATCTTTTGCGTTCTTCTGCTTGTACAGTAAATAAGCTCCACGTATTGATTTTTCAGTAACAGCTGTTTAACTAAACATGCCAGAATGCCTTCGTGTTCTGCGTATCGGTGTAGAAACCGTTCAGAAGATGCCAAGAAGAAAGGCCTCACATTTCACAGGTAAAGTTGTTTAAATCAACACGTGAAGCTTTATTTCCTCTCCTCCATTGTCCCCCGGATTTTATTCATCGTTATTTTACTTTGTTGACTTAGATCCCAAACTTGCAAGTCAGTGACTTCACAAGGGTTGGGCGGTTCTGAGTAAAGTATAACCTCGGTGTTTTCCTGCATTGAATTGACATGGTGATTTTCTCGCACGATTCTCGAGCAATATATTTCTCTCTTTATTATCGTTGTTGTTATCATTATTTATGAAGACTGAACAACCAGTATGGTCATTATTGAAATGGGACAGTCACATCAACTTTGCACAGCATAAATGACACATTACTGTTTTTTTTTTTGTTAACACATAGTTTGTAATAAATGCTAGACGTATACTTTAACCTCGTCTGCTCTTTATTTTGAAACCTTCAAATAAATGTTTATCTTGGAGAAATGCAACTCTTGCAAAAGTGCCTTTGACTGTTGCAAACGATGCGAATTTACAACTACGTGAAATTGCTGTCCAACATTTGAATACCCATGCTGTTTTTGGCTAAAGGTTTCCAGCAAGTGACCCCAAAAGGCTACGCCAGTGGGTTATAAATATGAAGTGGGATAAGTGGATGCCATCGAAACGGTCACTTCTGTGCTCCAGTCATTTCCAGGAGGACTGTTTTGACAGAAGTGGACTAACAGTGCGTCTCACACCTTTGGCTGTGCCAACTATATTCTCCTTCCCTGCTCATCTACAAAAGGTACTTATTCGAATGTTCATGACAAGTTAGGAGCATACAGTATATTGGCTATTTTAAAATCTTTATTGCAATAAAATACACATTTTTTAAGCAATTACGTGTCTTTTAGAGTATTTGCCGCATGTTTGAATCAGATTAATCAGATTCTTTATATACATATTTTTTTTTTTGTTATTTCAGAAATCTCTTGGTCGAAAGCCCCCAAAGAGACCAGTAATTACAGCAACACCAACAATGTCTCTTAAAAGCCCATCCATAGGTACTGTTAGTGGAACTACAGTGTCTACTATTTTCAGAAAAATGGTTGTCAGTGAGCACAATTATGCAGTTCTGGAGTCATCTCGGCAATTAAAGCAAAAACTGGATATTTTGAATGAGCAGCTGGACATTTATCAAAAAAAGCTGAGTAATGAACGTAAAGAGTCAGCCCGCCTGAAGAAAAAGGCGTGCCACTTAGCTTCAGTTGTGGCCGGCCTTAGGAAACGGAGAAAACAAAGAATTCTTCATCAGACAGCTATAGCTGATTGACCTGCATCACCATTTTGTTTAAAGTGATTGAATTGATGAAGCCGATAAATATTTGCATGCAAAAAATGGCAAGGATCACAAGGAGTATAAACATCTGATTTATTTTTTGCTTTGTACACAGTATCAGAGATATCGTGTCCTGATGTGAGTATTGCTTACCATATCTCCCGTGCCTCTTCTCATGCCGTCTCTGGCACTACACTACATTGAGGTGGCTTTCTTCATGCTACACTCTTAAGGAACCACCACAATCACCAGCCAGAATACCATTCCATTCATGCAAAACGGCGTTGTTACGCACTCTGAAACTTCCATGGAAGAGACTAGAGTAAGTTCAACAACTTGAGACTGTGAAAATTTTCTGCTGTCCTGCTGTCGGATCCTTCACAAATTGTGAAATAGTGACGAAATAGAGTCCAGCACCACTTTGTCTGTGATGGCTTCTCTTAATGCACATACTTTGGCCCAGTTGGAGTAGAATAACAAAGGAGAGCGCAGTTTATATGGTTAAATAGTTGGCATTGCATTGTAAGTGGTTGCACAAGATGGGCAAACTTTGCATGGTGGCAAGGATCTGGGAGAGCTTGCGAGAGCTGTCTCCAGCGAGGCCTTGTCCTGTTCTACTGCCTGCGATGAAGGCAGAGTGAACCCCAAGGTGGTTGAATCCTAGCTCCTCCTCACCCATGTAGCACAGCAGAGGTTCTAACTGGGTCTTTTGCAAGGTGATGTCTGGTGACTGTCACTGACTGAGCATCATAGCCGCTTTTGACCTCAGCAAACGGCAGGAAATATGGTTTCATCCTCAAGCTTTTCTGCTATTGACTGTGGGACATCCTTTCCCAGGTAAGAGTCAGTGTCCTCAGCCTAGTATACTTATATACTGTGTGTTACTTAATCCGATTGCTTCAGTAAAACACCTAGTTTGGTGAAAATGGGTGCAAATATAATAATATTGTGTGAATTACATTAAATAAAAAATTTAATTGACCAAATAATTCTGCACCACATCATGATGTTATAGTAATTTGTAATAGTATTTAAACAGCAGGTGGTGCTAATCTTCCAGTGGTCCTGATACTGGAGAGGGCAAATATTTTAGTGCCTAGTGAGTATGAGAGGCTCTGTAGGCTAAAATTCATAATTCTCACATACATTACCAAACTCTTATTCAAACATTGCCAAACTCAGACACATTCTTCTCACACTCTCAAACTTGCAGGTTTGAGATATTTAGTGCTGGAGTTTGATAGTGTGCATAAGGTTTTGATTGAAACAGAAGCCATTTGAATTTCATTAAAATTCACTGCTTATAACACTCTTAGGAATGTTGTCAGTGCCAAAGCCCTCCCCTACTGTACAAATTTGGGTATTTACGGAAAGCCAGAATTTCTCAGTATGTAGCCCATCTGCTTGAATCACAGCTTGAACTCTGGCCGGTTTTGGTCCTTCAGAAGTTTCTGCAGAGTTTGGGAATTCACCTTATTGCAGCACTCTGTGAGTAATTAAGAGTATCACTTGGTTATTACTTTTGTGGGAGTGTTTAGTGGGGTGTAGTTTAAGGCTCTAGATGACAGGAAAGGCTTGTTAAGCTAGTTGATAGCGCTCTTAAAATCACTTGGAATATTTCGGTTCATAGAGTCGGAATCATATATTATCCCATTAAGGTTATTATGTAATGTTAATTGGTTGCTATACAAACCTGTGATACACACTGCTTGTCACAAGAAGAGGTCTTCAGCACTGTTCTTCAGCTTATGGGAAAGAGCAAATTTAAGGGGATTGGCTGTAGGGCATTCTGGATGACCATCCAGGCTGACCATTCCGGGTGGCTTCTGTTTCCATCAGACTATGACACTTAATATCAAACCTTTCACATACACTATGACACTGTGTGTAAGACAGTTTGATTGTGTGTGAGAAATATGAATTTTGGGCCAATGACTCAATGGGGACGTAACCAAGTTTGTCTGATGTCTTGCAGGAACCTCCCCCGACGGCGGCATCCTGTTAGACATCTTACTGTTCGGGGCCTCTGTCAGTAGCCAGAAGGGCCTGGAGTGAGCAGAGCATCTGATCCTTTTCAAAAGAAACAATTTCTTACCTTTTTGTATGTACCTATGAGTGTTAAACCTGCACAGAGAAAAACACACGGCTTGTTTTCTATGTTCCTCTGGTATTGTTGAAACCTGAAATATTACAGCTTATCGAATGCTGTGACGTGTCGCCAGAAGCGTTCCTGTGATACTTCTATACCTTTCTTTAGAAACTGCAGACCCCACTGTGAGAACTTTGGGAATTCTGTAGCTCCTAAGGAAATGACTAATAAAATCTCAGGTCATTTGGTTACATATCCGATAGATATTTTGCTTGATTTGTAATTTATTACAATAATTTATTTAGCCAGCGCGTTTATCCAGGAAAACAGGGTCAGCCAGTCAATGAAGCAGTTGAAGTTGAAGACCTTGGTCAAGGGCCCAACTATGGCATCAACTCTGCCGACCATGAGATTTGTACCAATGACCTCCTGATCTCAAACATAGCATCGTAAAGAAATAAAGTATAAACAACCCATTTAAATGAGTTATTTTTGAGGTTAAAGTATAGATGTTCTAAAATATTTGTGGATAATGCACTTGTTTTATACACCGATGAGCACAAATGCTGCCACCCTTTCCACACGAAGGGAGTAACATCAACTTGTAACTTATCTCATGCGAATAGCTCATTATGCGGTCTGGAATATGTTTGATGGTAAGCTAACATTTCCTGCTTGTAGTTGATATGTTGAATGCAGAAGAAATTGAGAGCAACAGAAACCTGGATTACTTACATAAGGGGTCTGACAATGGAGACAAAGCATCTCGGAAATGGCTTGTGGGCTGCTCATGGTCATGCATGGTAAGGACTCGCCAATGGTGCTCTTTGGAGGGAATAACCATGGCTGTTGGGCAGCCAAGACTTATTGACGTGAGAGAGTCCTTCATGCTATGCTCAGAGTTGCCGGTCGTTTCATTCATTGTTTTACTTGGTTTGTTTGACAGAGATAATGCAAAGTGATAACATTTCTGTAAATATGCCAGTTAGCCGTCTTTAGTTCCTTCATGAAGGATTTTCTTACTAAATTTAAATGCGTTCAATTGCTAACTTTGGTCACCTAGCTGGCATGATATTTTCAATTTGAGACAAGTCTGCACACTCATTTACATGTATGTAACAGTTTTATTACCTTGCAATTAGCCTGTAGGGTTTGCAAACTACCAGTGCTTTCGATGCAGCTAATTTTAGGCATATAGTGGAATAATATAGATTTGCTGTGAGATTTCTTGTATGAGCGTGAGAGTCTGAAAGCGTGAGTGTCACACCAGATGGGCGAGAGTTGCAACCCTGAAAATATGGAGAGAAAAAAAAAAAAGAAATCTTCTGTAGGCTGGAGTGCAGCAAGTACTTACTACTCATTTATTGTTCCTCTAACCTGTTCTGTACTTGTAATGAGTACTGTTGTTAGATTCTTTGGTAACTGCTTTGCAACAGCATAGGGACCCTGGATATGATGCCAGTAGGTCACAGAGCAGGTAGACAAGGTACTTCCAGTTTCCTCTGAAACATCAAGCCACATATCTTTGGGTTGCAAGTGGAAAGTCACAAACGGGGGGAGGTGAGACTCAATCCTCAGACCCTTGAGCCACTAGGAAGCATTGCTATTCACGATACAGGAGCAATAATGTAGTATAAAGTGGTGTGTGCAGCATGTCCTATTTCAAATGGAATCTGCAAAGAATAACTGCATATCAAGTTGTACTCCTGCACAAGTTAAAAGTTCTGCAGTCGGTCTGTCTGCAGACACTTATTTTGTTAACACAATAAAGCAAAAAGTATGTGACTGATCTTTTTAAAACGGTGAAACCCACTGTGGCAGAATGAAACTTTATCAGGTTAAGTGCGCTATGCTGTGTTAAATGCTCAAATGACCCATTATTATCATATAGTAAATTTAACTTTTAAATAAATGTGCATGATTTGTGTAGGGTCCTGGAATCCCCTCACAGTGGAAGTGAATGGCCTGCTTTGTAGTGCTTTTGTAAAAACCCTTTTGATGCCTTTTTAATAAACGAGTAGGTCATGCAGTTATGTGGACCTGGCTGTGCTGAAGTGATATCCCAGGACCTTCAGCTAGATGAGCTCAATATAATCGATCGCTTCCTGCTCCCAACAACTGTTGCCTAATGATGTAAGTGTGAGATGTTTAATTGTACTGTGCCCTCCAAGGTCTGTATGAAATGTAACAGAAATAGAATTTGAGGATTATCTATCTATTATCTGCCTGTTTTTTCTGTTACATACATCCTCAGTATTTTTCAGGTTCTAACCATCTTAGACTACAGTACTGATAAGCATTTGATTTATGTTTTTTGACATAAACCAGCATTCATTGCACTCTTGCCATATCTACCCACCCACCTTGCAAACACATATACCCGGCACAGAGGGGCCCGTCTGCCTAGAGGGTACCCCAGGAAATACCTGGGGTGGCTTGCCAGTCCGTCATGGGGCACAAGCTTACCGTTTTCCAGTGAACAGAAGGAATTAAAATCCTTTATGGCCATTTAAATTTATGCTCTAGCCCATACACTGTAAATGATTTCAGTTTCCCTTGGGAAACCATCCTTCCATAGCAATACCCGACTTGCTGGCTGGTCCGCTAGGACTGTGCTGTTCCTGATGTCCTCATCAACACCCTCTGTGGTGAGAAACGAGAAGTGTGAGGAGAGAAGGGCCTTCAGCTCCAGATCCTCCTCATCTCTCCCTTTGCCTTGATGTAGTGTGGTTGCCCAGATCCTGGAAGATCTTCCTATAGGATGTGCTGTTTGCCCTTTGCTGTGCATTGTGATCTGTGCTGGGACACAAATTATACAGCTTCGTAGAAAAGAAGAAGCAGTAAACGCACGTATAGACAGTTAGTTAGAAGCAAAAATATTTGGACAGTGAGGTCAAATGGGTTATTTTTGTTTTATATTCATATAATGTGTTTCCAGTCCAAACATCAACATAAGGATTAAGTATAGAAAGTCAGCTTTTATTTCGAGGCAATGTTTCCCATCCGATATTAACCATATGTAAAGTATGTCATTTGCTGTGCATACTCCTCTAATTTTGGCAGAGCATAAGTATTGGAACAAGAGATTGACAGGTGCTTCTGATTGCTCTGGAGTGCCATGTGCCCCTTAATTCTGAACCGATAAGAGCTATGAATGTGTCGGGTTGGTTGTAGTCACTGGGAATTTGAATGTGAGGTTTAATGTAAAGCTTATAGATGAGATTAAATCTAGAGGGTCACAATCATGATGGAAAAGCAAGCAGTTTTGATAATAAGATTAATGGAAACACCACACAGAACCACAACGGAAAAACTAGGTCTTCCAAAGTCAACAGTCTGGAATGTTCAGAAGAAGAATGAGAGGTGTGGGGGGTGTAAGCAATATGTGACGATCAGGCCAGGAAATCAGGAAGATCCAAAGAGAACATCCAAAGAAGTCAACAGAGGGCAGGGGTGAACATCTCAGCTGCCACCATTCACAGAAGAATTCAAGAAAAGAAACGCTAAAGCTGCACTGCAGGATCTATCACTACCAATATCAGACCAACTGTAGATGGTAGCAGCAGAATGAATTCTGACGTTTCCGTAACGTTGTACGTTAACTGCACCTTCATAATTCCTTTATAATGCATTTGTCATCAGCAGCATGCAAGTATACCTTAACATCCTAACATACATTAACAGCTGTAATATGCATTAATAAACACAATATGATAATATACATTATAACTGTATAATCATGCAATATTTGCACAGGTTATACACAACTTTTGTTCAGCATCAATGAACTGTCTCTATATCTATCCTAAAGTGGTCCTGGTTATGTGACGTTTCGACAGATAAAAGGAGGAATACTGCTCTATATTCCATGTTTAAACCCCTTGTGTCATCACTATTAACATTAGAATGAAAAGTACCTATGGTCTTTATACAAAAGAGATATTTCCATCAGTTGTGAGCTGTGTTATACTTTATATTGGATCTTCAACGCAGTCCAATCACGTTCCACAGTTTTTAGGGTCCCTGACCCCCGTCTCGCTGTCTTAAGTGTTTTGCCGATGTAAACACGCATATCCTCTGCTCTATGTTCCCTGTCCTTTATGCTTTATTTTGTAATCTGTTGGCCCAGAACTGCAGGCCTGCCCTCAGTTTGCTGACCTCCAAAAGCCACTTGAGGACAGCATTCAGTAGCAGCAGTTCATGTGTTTCACATTTTTAACTCCCTCCCAGTTCCCTGGCTTGGGCTCCTCTACTGCAATAGAGAGCATGTGGCAACCAGGTTAGCCCAGTCGTGTGATATCAGTGAACTTCACCACGTATTTCAAAATAGAAATTGAGGAATGACTGAGGGAGGGGGCTGGAACCTCTCCAAATGTTCCTTAACTCTTCTAATGCTGGTCCTAGTACAGGTCACTGCCCCAAGTCAACAGCAGCAGGTGACACCGCATCTGCACAGGGACAGACATCAGGCGCCACATAACGAGGTTATTGGCGTCTAAGGTTAATAGCAGTCCTGTGCTCAGAGATCCCTAGCTCATTTTTCAGGCTTTCAAAATTCACTTTCATATCTTGCATTAGGCGGCACGGTGGTGCTGTGGTTAGCACTGTTGCCTCACACCTCTGGGACCCGGGTTCGAGTCTCCGCCTGGGCTTC
>JABFEA020000110.1:28302350-28317934 GCA_019775915.2 Cyphomyrus plagiostoma
ACACATGAAACCAGGCGGAGACCAGAACCCGGGTCCCAGAGGTGTGAGGCAACAGTGCTAACTACTGCACCACCATGTCGCCCCATGGAACATCCACTTCTCACCAAATCTATGGTTAGCACAACCTTTCAAGGTGACTCTCCAAATTTCCTAAAAATTGTCTGATTGGGTGCCATAACTGAAAATAGCTTATAACTGGGAAACCATTGGACATAAAAAGATGACATATTGTATGCATAGTCATGGCCAGATGTCCCAACAAATCCTATAATAAAAGTTCATCTACTCATCAAACATGGCTGACAACAGGTAATCAAATTTCAGCAGGCTATAATTATCCTTGTATATAACTGAGAATCATGAAATTTGGTGTAAATATTCCTTTCGCTACTCCAGAATAAAGACACAGGTTGGGCTTATGGTGATGCTGTACTGCCAAAAGTCTGTAGAGCCTTATACAGTAATGTAGATATTCTGAGGCTCTACATACACAATGTGCTTCCATACTTAATGCACATTCATTTACAGAAATTTTAATGGAGCGTTTCATGTTAAGCATGGTCAAAGCATCGATTCAGGCCATAGTACTTAGACGCAAATAATTTATTGTTTCTTGCATTCATGTTTTCAGTATTGGTCCTTACATTTAATCTCTATGTTCCTAGTTCACCCTGCAGTTATGTCCATTGCTCCTTGTATCTCCTGTGTAGCCCATAGTTCCTAATGTTTCAGTTCTTAGTGCCTATTGATTACTAACGACCCACTCCTGTCCTTCGTCTAGCCCTTGTTATCTGTGGATATATATACACTATATGGGCAAAAGTATTGGGACACCTGGGCATTACACCTACAGGAACTTATATGACATCCCATTCTAAATACATAGGCACCAATATGGAGTTGGTCCAACCATTGCAGCTAGGATAGCTGCCATTCTTCTGGAAAGGCTTCCCACAAGTTTCTGTGTCTGTGGGAAGTTTTGCCCATTAAATCCAGAAGAGCATTTGTGAGGTTAGGCACTGATGTTGGACATGAAGGCCTGGCTCGTAATCTCTGTTCGATGGGGTTGAGGTCAGGGCTATGTGCAGCCCAGTTCTTCCACACCAAACTTACCCAACAATGATTTTTGGACCTTGCTTTGTGCACTGAGGCACAGTCATACTGGAACAGAAAAGGGCCAAAATGTTCCCACGAAGTTGGAAGCATAAAATTGTCTTGGTATGCTGAAGCATTAAGAATTCTCTTTATTTGATACCATTATCCTTCCACCAAACTTTACATTTGGCACAGTGTGGTCAGGCAGGTAATGTTCTCCTGGCATCTGCCAAGGCCAGACATGTCCATCAGACTTCCAGACTGAGAAGCGTGATTCGTCACTCTACAGAACATGCTTTCACTGCTCCAGAGTCCAATGGCAGCATGGTTTATATCACTTCATCCAACACCAGGCATTATGCTTGATGATGTGAGGTCTGGATACAGCTGCTCGGCCATGGAAGCCCATTCCTTTAATGTCCCGACACACAGTTTTTGTGCTGGAGTTAATGCCAGAGGAAGTTTGGAACTCTGCAGTTACTGAGTCAACAGAGCGTTGGCGACTTTTATACACCATGCACCTCAGCACTCAGCGACCCCACTCTGTTACTTTACGTGGTGGCTGGGTTTCTGTTGTTCTTTAACGCTGCCACTTAGCAATAATACCACTTACATTTAACCATGGAATATCTAGTAGGGAAGAAGTTTCACGAATTGACTTATTGCAAAGGTGGCATGCAGTACCACACTTGAATTCACTGAGCGCTTTAGAAAGACTCATTCTTTCACAAGTGTTTGTAAACCTGCCTGCATGGCGAGGTGCTTGATTTCACTACAAATCCAGACCAAGATTTTGTTTCAACCAACCAGTTGAGTATATAGAGTCACATTCACAGAATACTCAACTGGTTGGTTGAAACAAAATCTTGGTCTGGATTTGTAGTGAAAACTCTCCGAAACTGAAAACCCCACATCTGTTGATTTTATACCCCTGTGGTAATGGGTCTAAATGAAACACCTGAATTCAATGATTAAGAGGTGTGTCCCAATACTCTTGTCTATGTAGTGTATGTGCCATCCCTTTCCCTGCTCCCCTGTGGTCATTAGGTGTTACCTGTAGATATTGGAGTGTGTTTGTCTGTGTTTCATGTCCTCGCCCCTCACTGTAAACTCCTTCCCGGTTTGTCAGATAGCCCTGGGTTCTCCTGCTTATCACAGCCCTAGTTAGCCCCAGTGTTGTCTATCTGATTTTGTTTCAACCACTCATGGTCTTTTTAGTTGTATCTGTTTGGTGTTTGTTGTTACTAATAAACTTTCTGTCCCTAAACCACAAATTGGATCATCGTTACCTCATGCCTTGTCAATACAGAAGAAGAATGAGACGATAACTTTCATTCTTCTTTGTGTTTCCTGTAAGTTCTCATTAGACGCAGCTACTATGGTGATGCCTCTGTCCTGCAGGAAACTATCAGCAGGGGACCAATTTACAGAGGCTTTATGTTCGCCAGGACAAACACACGTGAAACGAATTCTCCAGCTTCTTTCCCCAACTTTATTACCAACAGGCTCTACATCAAAAGCCCTATAAATCACAATTTGCATCAACACAGCTATAAATGACTCTCACAAAGAAAAAGTTTATAGTAACTTAATATCGTCATGCACGCTGATGGGAAAATGAGTTCTCCTTAAATACGGAGTACAAAATGACTCGCCTGCCATCCTTCAAATGAAAATAACACTACAACTAAAATTGTGAATACTGTAGAGGCATGTTTAAGAATATTGGAGCGGCTGATTCAGGAAAAGGCAAAAGGGATATGAGTAATCAGTGTAGTGTATTAATTAAAACCATATGAATGAATGTTCAGAATCACTAGAGATGTGAAAATAATATTCACTGGGGCTACTGCTTTATCTGACTGACACATTGTCCACTCATTTTATATCTGACTGACACATTGTCCACTCATTTTCCCATGGAGTTTAGATATTTTGGATGATGGGAGGATAACTCCATTGACTACATATTGAGATAACCATTTTGTTAAAGACTAACTCAGACCCCCACTTCGCAATCTTCAAATCTTGTTGCAAACGTGTTCTCTATATCTGGTGGTCAAATGAAAATGTATATTTCTTATTACTTGATATATTTGTGTTTATATTATTTAGCTTTTATCCTTAGTTAACGCAGAATAATAAAGAACTCACTCAACTGATTTGCACCATTTAAGTTTCAGCTCAATGTACTGTTAATAATCACATCTGCACTGCCTTCAGTATTTGTAAAACATTTTCTTTTCGTTTTTCATTTTAGAATACAGTTTAGTTCAGGTAAACTTCTTTGAAGTAAAATGATATGACGTGATTAAACACTATTTTGGAATTACTATATTTCCTATATTTATAAGTGGTTATGCAATGATGTTTAATATGTTATAGCATTTTTACAGTTTACCTTTGCTTAGGAATAATAATCCAGTTGTGTTAATCTGTTTCCTTATGCCTCAAGCACAAATTGAAGGTCATCAAAATGTTTGAAATTACAAATCACTGCTAAATGGGATCAGGCTGCTAAAAGCTGCGTTTCATTCGAATCTGTAGCCACAAAAACAAAGTGCAATCAAGAAACACGCTCTTTACCATCCCCTAACACACATCTATACTGTCTTAAGTACTATTTCAAATCTCCTACACTGTACATGTGACATAAATCATGTTTGTCTATTGCCAGCAACCAAAACACACAAGTGTAGAATTCCAGATGGAACTGATTTCTGTAACCTCCAGGTAAAATGCTCAGTTATACTCTTTATTTTGTGGGTTGTTTAAAAACATCTGTAAGTGAGAATATACCTGAAATAATTTGGGTCTATTCCTCCATCTTCTAAGTGCTTATCCTGGCCAGTGTCTTGAAGAGGGTTTGGAGCGCATCGCTAGGGGTAGAGAGCGTAAGGCTGGACTACAGCCTGGAACGATGCTGTTCTTTTGCCAGCCGCAAACAGGGCATTATCCTGTAAGCCTAACTGCATGTCTTTTGGCTGTGGGTAGAACACAGGGAGACCACGCAAACTCTACATACACTGTCAGAAAAAAGAATACCAATATCTACTTTGTCGCTGGGGCTGTACCCTTAAGGATCTGCCTGTTGTAACCAGACTGTAGGTACTGTAGTATACCTTTTAAGATATAGAAATAGACACTTTGTGGTACATTAAGTACATTGTTTGTACCTTGGGGATGTTCTTCACAGTCAAATTCTGTAGTTTAAAAAGCATAGTTACCAACATCTATAGGGTAGAATTGGCAGACCCTTCAGGGCCCTGGTGACAAGCAACGGTAGAGACTGGTACTTTTTCTGACAGTGACAAGTAAAGGTACAAACATGGAGCACAGAAACACCAACCTTGGAGATGTCTGTCACTGTGCAACCCTGAAATAAAATGTCTATAATTTGTGTAGATTATTTATGTAATTCTACAATACAAGTATTATATCAAGAAAATATTAATATTGATTTCCATTTAAACATTTTCCTTTACTGAACTTGTTATTATTTAATAATAACCTGATTATCCGGCAAACATTTAGTTTTGGATATGTAAATAGCAGCTTCTTGGGTTTTTTAAAAAGGTATTTGGAAATTTAAGGCACAAAACGTCTAATTCTCGCCATGACTTTAAATCAAAGGCAGATTTTCCATTGACGACAAACATTTGACCAGCCTCTCGGTGCTTCTGGCCAATCGCAGCGCTCAGAGAGGACGAGCCTTCAGCGGTCGTCTCTTGCTTTTACTCTTATAACACACTAACAGTCATGTGATGGCAATATAGTACTACTACAGTAGGCAGCAAAATCCGAGAAGCGTCGCCTGGCATTGCAATGAGAAGCTTCTTTCAAGGGCAAATTAAAAGCACCTACCTACAGTTTATATTTTTTAATCGGGGAGGGGGAAAGATATACATTGGAATATAGGAATCTGTGCTTTTAAAATCTGAAATAAGGTAAGATTAGATGTTTTTCTCGATCGTGTGATTGTAAAGTGGCTTTTCTTCACTACAGCATACTGAATGCTGGAGACAAAACATGTTTACATTGAATGATGGCAGCAGAGGTACCCTCACTGAAACATAAGGAAGCGAAATATCCACATCCGTACTTTTAATATGAGCATGTGGCACTGCACGGAACGTTAAATTAACAGAATTAATATTACTATAGTAGAAATGAATTATGAACAAATTACAATATATCACTTCTGTGATAACATTTAATGTATTATTTGCAATTGCTGTTATATTGTTGTATTTTATATATTAAATTAGAATCCAAGTATTATGTTATGCATAGTATTATGCGCGGTGACCATGACCGCGGTTTTATCAGCAGCGTTTACTTAACCAAGAAGAAGATCTTTTGGAGATCATTTGCATCGTTTTACTCTTTAGCTGAACGGAAATCATGCTAGTTTTAATATCGAAATTAATTAACAGATAACATGGTCTATGACGCCCTATGTTAATAATATTGCAATCGCTTGCTATTTCTCGGGTTACTGTCGGGCACTGTAAATTAGTGTGGCTTGTATAGGGGGCGCACAGACAACCATACTTAAAATGTGAAAAGTACACTCACTCTTACACACACACACACACGCAATAATTTATGGTTTCTCGGTCTGGGTTACACTGACGGGAATTACAGGGCGTGCAAAAGCCTAACAGATCTTAAGGGACGATTAGTATTTCAAAAGAAATTCTTGAATAATAGTATGACGCAAGTTATAGACAGATGAATATAATATTTGAATATACAGACATTTCAGATTGAAATCCATATTGCAACTAAGAGATTAATGATCGTGAATTTAGTGAGACATTATTTTGGACTTGCATTTGTACAGTATTTCAAGAGCCCACTTTTTCGTTACTAGTGAACTTGGCGATGACGAACACAGTAAGAATGCAACTTTGCAGATGGCGGATGGGTGTCTATGAAATGATTTTTAAACGGTTTTAGACTTTTAAATATATAGTAAGGATTAGCTAGTATATATTGTTGTGTGCGAACATTTTTATTATAAATATTAATAAAATTAATGATTTTTAATTGTTCTCCCTTTGCTTTCCTTTTTATCTATCATTTTCACAGAACTAACATATGTGTGTGTACATTGATCTTTGCAATCCTTTTTTTTCAGAAAGGGGAGGAAGGGGAAGTTATTCACAGAGTTCACCATACACCTGAATTTGAAAAGAAAGACTCTAAAATTCTTGTCTTTTGGACCAGGAATGGTGGATCACTTGGTATCGTGTGAGGATACCTTTTTGTCCTGCACAGGCTCCCCATCAGCACACCATCCGGCGGACATGGTGACTGACGCCGGAAGCTATCAGGTGCTTCCCTCTCCGTTCTCTGAGGATGACTTGAGCGACTCGTCCAGTCCGCGCTCCTGCTCCAGCCCCGAGTCTCAGGTGCTCAGCTCCAGCTACGGCAGTAGCTCCAGTGTTGAGAGCCAGGACAGCATCCTTGACTTCCTGCTCTCCCAGGCCACCTTGGATGGTGCATCAGCAACCCCCATCTGTGATGTCCTTTGGGGGTCCCGGAAAGACTCGTCACCGCAGCCTGTGAAAGAGGAGAGCTTTGACTTCCCCATCTTTGCGGCTGAGATGGAGGCCCAGGCTGGGCTTTTCCAGCCCACCCTTGAGGAGATTGAGGAGTTCCTTGAGGAAAATATGGAGGTAGTAGCCTTGAAGCAGGAGGTGGGTGAAGGGACGACCTTGGAGATGTGCGGACAGAGGTCAGCAGTGTCTGATGGTGACACTCAACTCACAGACCAAACAGTGCATAGCACTGGTGTTGTTGTCATTGCAGGAACCAAAAGCACACAGTCAGTGCCTAGCATAAGCTCAAGCTCCTCAAATGGGATTACAAAGCAGGTGGCTTCAAGCAAACCTCTAGACACTAGTGGGGTTCCCGTCATCCTGCAGATTCAGCCTGTCCAGATCAAACAAGAACAGAATGCTCTTCCAGCCACACCAGACATTAAAATCACCCAGCTGCTGGTCAACATTCATGGCCAAACCTTTGCCTTGGTCCCACAGGTGGTCCCGTCCACTAGCCCCAGCATGTCCTCAAAGTTTGTCCGCATCGCTCCAGTCCCAATTGCTGCCAAGCCTGTTGGCCTTGGGGAGGGTGGTGCTGGGAGCCAGGCACTGGGCCTGTTTGCAGGCAGTCAGAAATTCCAGAAGAATCCTGTTGCGGACCTCATCAAAATGCACAAATGCACTTTCCCGGGATGTACCAAGATGTACACCAAGAGCAGTCACCTGAAGGCCCACCTGAGGAGGCACACAGGAGAGAAGCCCTTCGCCTGCACCTGGCCTGGCTGTGGATGGAGGTAATCCTAGATAAGCAAGTATATCTGTTGTTTCCAAAGTAAAGCTCCAGGGTTCACAGGTTCCTCTGTTGTCTGATTGCAGAGATTGTTACAGAGTTAGGTTTTCACCCTCTTGACATTATTGTACATCTATGGTGCTTTTTTTTTTGAAGAAGCTAATTCACTGTTACTTCCCAGAATAGCAGATGCTATAAGTAGGATCTTAGAGAATCCTACAAATGAAATGTTAAGATATGCTTAAGAAAATTCTGTAATTCTGTAATGTTTGATATTGACAAATATGATCAGGAGTTCAGTGAGCCCGAGTTTCCAGTCTCACATGTGTTCTTGCAGTTTTATTTTATTTTATTTTGTCTCCAACTCGTTTATCACAGCTGGTTAGTAGGGGGTTGTAGTTGAAGTTGTTGCTCTTTTTCAGCCCCATTAAATTTAGCAGTAATTTTATAGTTCCTCGTGTTCTCATTTTTTCCCTTGTCTGTTTTTCTTTTATCTTCTTTTATCATAAGATAAGATATCACCTTTGATGTGAGGGCTGACTTTGCCCCATGCTGACTGCCTGCTTGCAGTCGGCCTAGATTAAGGCTTTTGCTTTTTCAAATGGTGACTCATTTTCACTGGGGTTGATTTTACAGCTCGGCGTTTACCATTATCATTGAGCATCATCGCCTTTTGTAATCCCATTGTTCTTCTGTTTCCATACGTCATATGTGCTGTTGACCAAATGTGATATCTTTGAAGCTATGTAGATTGTAAACCTCTATGCTTCTAGCCTAGTTTCTCCTTTATACCTCTCTATTTGTAAACTCCTTTTATCAGTGACCTGGTTTAGCCACTGAAGCTATAACATGAGGCACAAAGAATGCTTCTAAGTCCAGTTTCTGAAGTTGTCCTATTTCAGGAAATGGAAGCATGGATGGAGAATGCAGCACCTTGTCTGTTATCCGAATGTTGTGTTTTCCGTTCCTGATTCTTTTGGCTTTCATTGGCAACTAAGAAAATGACGTCGTCCAGCCGCTGAATTCCACGTGGTTCATTCGGTGTCTTCTGGCATGAGCCCTGGGGGGTTAAGTGGGTGTCCCAGGCTGCTCTGTATGATTCTGAGGGTATGTAGTGGACTGTGCGCCACACGGCCTCGTGACAGCAGCCTTGCACACCCTCCTCACAGCTGCTGCGTGTGCATTTGGAGCTCCAGCTTTCGTAAAAATTCTGATCTGCCGTATTCAGCCCGCTGGAAGTGGAGCAGCTGTCATGTTGATTTGCAGCACCAAAATGAATGCTTGAGATATTTCTGGTTTTTTTAAATATCATCCTGACTGGACTGTGATTGCTTCCGCTGTAATTTTAAGTCAGCGTAACGCAACATGTGCCTCAAAGCTAGAGATCCTGTTTGAGTTGTGTTGACTAGACTTGTGGTCCCTGGCTTCCTTCTGCTGAGAGATGACAGCTGTGCAGAGTTCTTAACACAGTTCGCCATTTATCCCAGATGCGTATACATGCATGATACTAGCATGATTTTTCCGGGCTAAAGTTTCTGACGTGCAAATACTGGGAGTGCTAGCCGTGATCCATTGGTTCCTGGCAGCTGGTTTTATATCTTCTGGTCTCGATTACAGGGCAGCGATGGGAACAAACTGGGAATCATACTTGGCTGCGGCCCCTCAACAAAGCCAGCTCAGTTGTGTGTTTATGATGTAGCATGTTCCTTAAGGATGTAGATGCATTGTAACATTGGGATTGCTGGCTTCCTGTAACACCACTGTAAAAACCTGAATCTCTCCCAGAAGAGCATGCAGTTGTTATTTTGCAGCAAAGAGCATTAGTTTAGTAAACAGTAGTAAAACCATTGATATAGCATTTAATACTGTAAGTATTGATGATGCCAGAGTATCTTGTGCGTAAAAGACTTTGCTTTTGGCATAAATATGCTGGAATTATAAGATACTAGATACTGTTGATATTCATAGCTAAGCATTTTCAGGATTTAAACCTTTAAAACAAATAATAATTACATAACAATTTGTAACATGACTAAGGCAGGTGGCTAACTTTGATCCAGAAGTTAGCGTCCAATTTGTATTGTATATTATTCATTTTGAATGTATATTATTGATTATGAGAATTTATGTGTGTATCTATCTGTCTGTCTGTCTATTTACCTTCTCAGCCACAGACAAAACTTGCTGGATCTTTAATGAGCAAATGGTAAAGGTGCTGGGAGCTGTTTTGGTTCAGTACATAAGCGCTCACTCACTCTTAGAAACTGCCTCTAAAGTGTAAAGAGGAAACAAAAGTTTCCCAGTGAATAGTTGCCACGGCACCGTCCACTGGCACCTTTAGCTTGAAGTGCTTCAGAGGGATTGAGCTGGAGTTGCTTATCTGATCCATCCAGACTCCATAGAAAGTTCTTCATATAAAGAAAATGGAAATAGTTAAAACCACAATTAGTTGTGATATTGTAGTTTGTTAATAGTTGATTTCTGTTTTTTTTACGCAGTAGTTGGGGTGCATGCTTGGATCGTCTCAGAATGGTGAATGTCTCAGGAAGCACTGCTCGGCAGATCCGTCACGTGAGGAGAATGTTGAATAGGCTCGACTTTGGACGGTGCCAACTGGCAACAGAGCTGTGTTCTAGAGAGCCATTTTCTCCAGAACCCATTTAAACATGCTGTTTAAACAACTGTTTTTGAGCTTGCAGCTACAGGGCGCTAAACATTCGGCACTGTAGTTAATTTACCTGACATATGAGTTAGTTATAGACTCTGGGCCTATGAAAAAATGCTTCAGTACAAGTCCAAGAGATTCCCCTTGTTTCTTGAAAATGATGGACTGAAACTTCTTTTGTGCAAAATTTATTTCCGTACAGTGTATTCAGTGTACGGATGGAATGCAGGAGTTGATTTTCATAATGATGTGTGCTATTTAACTCGGTTAAGACAGCAGTGTCTCCCATCTGCAGATTTGTCTGTCTGGTTTTCCACACAGCTGCACTTCTGCAGTTCTTTCCCTCCAGTCTTAGGTCAAAAAATATCTGGTGCTACCTGTTCTCCCATAATCATTTCATTTTCAGCACAGGCCCCAGTTTAAGCATCTAATTTTAAGCATCTGTTACCTCCTGTTAGCATTGTTTCCAGATGTATTTTATTATTGGTTTTTAATTAGTTCATAGTATTTGTGAACCTGCAGATCTTTACTCTTAACTTGCCTTGTCCAGATGATGTGAGCTCAAATTCAGCTTAAATTATTTCATTGTGTGCATTCAGCTGTTTCCTAACAGTTTCTAAAGATAAATTATCTTCTGTTCTAGCCTTGGGCTCCCTGTTTGCTTGTGTTAACTTCAGTTTGGCCTTTGTCTGCAGGTTTGATGAGGTTGTGTTACAGACATCGCTCTAGCCTGAGTGCCATGAAGGAGCAGTTTTTGTGTAGCAGAGACCTATCACTGAAATGCACTGAAATCTGTCTCTCACTATTTCAACTCTGATTTATAAGAGAAAAGAATTATGGCTGAGTTCTGCTTCACTTGACAATTTTAACTAAATTGAACCCCGATGAGTATGGATGGTATCAAAAGCTAAAGGTGACTTTCTGCTATTAGCCTGGTCAAATATGTAAGAGTGGGGTTTGATTTACAAAGTACCCTTCGTGGGGTCTCTGGTTTGGTACGTAATCCGCTTGTTCTCTTTCTCGAGATGTGTGTCCTTCAGTTTTTGTCTGTGCAACTCTTTCCTTCATGTGTCTCTTGGAATCTCAGTGTGTTTGTGTATGTTCCTCAGGTTCTTCATGTTCCTCATGGTGTCTCTGTACCTGCCTCACAGGTTCTCACGTTCGGATGAGTTATCCCGACACCGTCGCTCCCACTCTGGTCTGAAGCCCTATCAGTGCCCCGCTTGTGACAAGAAGTTTGCCCGCAGTGACCACCTGTCCAAACACATCAAAGTCCACCGATTTCCACGAGGCAGTCGGACAGTGCGCGCCACCAACCGACCCCCAGGACCCCCCATGGACTGAGCGAGATATGATTGTGTGTATGTGGTAGTGTGGATGTATGTTGAGATAGCTCAGTAATGATACTGTCATAATTTATTGTTTGAGGCAAAAAAAAGAAAAAATCAGAGAAAGCAAAAACACAAACTGTAACTTGATGTTACATCTGTATGGATGTTCATAATGTCTTGGATTTTTGTATTACGTCTTTTGCTTCCTATACAAAATTTAAATTAAAAAAGATCAACAGTATATTATTCAAAATTTTGTTTTTTTGTACTTTGAGGTCTGATTTATTGATATATCTGCCTTACGAGTTGCATGAACAGTAACAAAAGCATCAACATTCCTTGTATTATGTAATGATGCCGATCGATAGCTGTGGATTTTCAGTTGTCACCTAAACCCTTAAAAGAACACCAAGACACATGTGAAGATTTGAACTACTGATTAACACCAGGATCGTATCAGGATAAGCTACAAGTAAACTCAGAGATGTTCATTTTTATGATGAAGCATCATTATGAGAAACGAAAACTGTGATCCACTCAGCATTTGTTAAGAAGTAGTCCAGGTGACCAACAATGAACCAAGATGAAAAGCAAAATGCACATGTATGATTGTGAGATTTTGTGTGTGGACTAGCTGCCCTTTTAATCAGTATTGAAATATTTGTTTTTATTTTGTCTTTTAATAAGCCACTGGTTTTATTATTTTTTGTGCTTACGATTAAAGTCAGTGCTTATTAAGGCCAATATACTTTTAATATCAAAATGTCATATACATACTTGGCCTTACCAGATTAAACATGCTTAATGGGGCCAAATACTTAGTTGAGGTATTTCTGGTAGCCAGGATCTTTGAGGGCAAAAAAAAATACCGTCAGTACGATGGCGCACAAAAAAAGTAGTATTATTCTGACCTGTGAAGCAGCTGAAGCCACAGGATTCAAAGTCTCTTTATTGCTGAAACAAAACCTGCCTCAAGTCATCAAAAACACGAGAGTGAAACAGCCGCCGCTGGCGCTGGAGCGATGCCATGGCTCAGCTGCTGCTTTCGGCTCCGTGATTTTGGTGTCACTTGTACACAAGAAAACTGGAAGTGCACGGTGCTAAACTTCCGTCGAACAACCCGGCCCGATGGGCAACGTGGAGAGGTGTTGGGCGTCTGTCGAATGTGTCACCTGGGGCCAGCCTCGTTCCCCGACTACCTTGCATGTGTTTCACGTCGGCGGAACTGACTCATCATTTGACACTGAGATCAGGGCAGGGAGCAGGCCTGGACAGGGAGTGTGTATCCAGGAGGGCGGTGTCCATGGCGGGAGACGGTTCTGAGCATTCCTCTGTGCCCTTAAGCCGAACAGGGTCAGCCTGTATGCCATGGAAATGCAGCAGCAGTCGTGACTGGTTAATGTGCTGGTGTTTAGAAGACAATGCATTCCTCCCATCTGAATGAAACGTTTGTTATATAACAGGTGTGTGTCACAACCAATGAATGTATGTAAATAGGCAGACATGTAGCTGCATTCATGTGAATCAGAAGATCCTTCCAGTAACACCATAAGTCTGTGACCTTGTATATTTCTGGTAGAAAGCTGTATACAAGTGTATATAACGACAATTCATTATATATAAATATATATTATATTTTTTTTTCCTTGTTCTTCATAAGAGGCATTTACAAATAAAACCGAAAAAAATAGTTTTGTGTGCAATGGTTGTTTTTTATTATTATTATTATTATTTTGATCGAATATGTATCAATTTCTTTGCCTGTTTAGTCCATTTAAGATTCACTTAGGACTTCATTATAATTTTTCCAAAAAAGAATTGTGTCAGTATGATAAAAATTCAGGAGTCTGCAGCAAAACCAACTTTAACTGCTGGCTAGCCCTTCTTAGGTTGTTTTTTGGTTATTTGTATAGAAGAGACAGCTACAAACCATATTTAGTGCAGTTGCATGCCTTTCGGCTGTTTGTTTGTTTTATCATATAGCACATACTGCCGTGAATGGTGGGATGTGCACACGTCACATGGCAGACATTTGCCTTATTCAATGAAGCGCCGCCCCTAGCAGTAAGTCACCCTAGTCTTACAGCTGTCTCCTCAGACCTTAGCGGTCGACCGCCGCTGTCGTTCCTGAGGCCTCTGAGTTACGCCACCTGAGGACAGCATTTCGGTGTATAAGTTGGTGCTTGGGGCCTGACAGCTCAGATTTACACACCTGCACCTCGTGGGCTGGGAGGGATAGAAGCTATTCTGAAACATGGGAGGACTTAACGCAAGCCAGCTGTCCAGGGGCCCTGTGGTATAAAATCTGCAAAGTCTTCCATGGAGGAGAAAGGAGAAAGGATCCGATAATAGTTAACACCAAGGTGTAATCCAGTGATCTAAGGATCTTACATCCGACAAGTTATCCGGCTAAGCAAGAAATTCACCTTCATGATACAGGCCCCTTTTTCTCCGCTTCGTTTAGGGTACCCCAGTTTGAATAGACTTCATCTTTGTGCATTTACATTTAGTTCCAACTAATCTTAAATCCAACATGTTATCTGGCTGACCAAGAAGAAATCCTGCCTATAGCTGTTTTTTCTAGGCTCTGATGAACAGAGCTGTAGACCAATAAAGAGCCGAGACCCTCCTTCCTAGTTTTGGGTAAACGGCACCATGTTTGTAGTCCCCAAGCGTCTTCACTGAGACTAAAATGTCAGCATGGGCCAGATGCGAAGTAGGGCTTCTCTGACAAAAACGCTTATGTTTTGGAAATGGAATATCGTAGAAAGAAAGTTTCACTACAGATTTATTCCAGACACTCTACAGAATTCAGCCATTCCCAATTAGGTAAATCCTAAATATCCTTAGCTACTCAATCTAGCCCAGGGCCATTCCACTCAGGCCCTCGATTCTAAATCCAGGCCGTGTTTTGAGTTCTCCCAGGTAGTTAGTTTAATAATTACTGATTCTGATTGGTCAGAGGCTTCACACCTGGCTCACAGGTGAAGGAAGACTGGAAAACCAGCAGGGCTCAGCCCTTGAGGACCATGAGTTGAATAGCCCTGATCTAGCCTGACAGATGCAACTTCAGTGTTAAAACAGGTTAAAAATTTTAGATTTTTTGACATTTTTATGGGTTTCAGATCCAAAAACCGAAGCAAAGCTAAATTCATGTAATAAAAGTTAGGAGCTACTGGTTATCATTAGCTTCTGCTATTTTTTTAGTAATTAGGCTGTTATGGTTAACAAATTAGCGGTAATCAAAGCTAACTTCTTGGTTATCTGTGCCCACCATTGATTTCTGTCAATAGTAAAAGTTGTAACTGTACAGTGTTTGCCATAGAATGTGTGTGTTTTGTTAGTGAACTAAATTAATCTGAATACACATGATTTCCTATGTGAGTAAGTTTTTAATCAGGTCAAAGCTATGACTAACTTCCATAACTCTTCTCTCTACAGAGATACCGTTCAAGAGAACAATACACTTCATGTCATCAGCTATTAGCTGTGGAGCAGGAGTGAGTGTAGAACTAAAGTTGGTTTTTAAAAGCTTATTGATCAAAGCTTCTGGCATTTATCCAAGTACATCCAAACCTGTACTTTTAGATGCCGTTTTATCAATGAATGATACTAGATTCCCTTTCACATACAATGTGATGTAACTTGAGTCATTTCCCAAAGAAACTGCCACTAACCAGTTTGACAGAACATGAAACATCTTCTTCTGTCTATGAAATACAATAACAAAAGGACCTGTGGTCTATGGACAAACTACACTCAGGAGGCTTTGGGTATGATCAAATTTATCTTAGAATTACAAAGGCAGTAGGGCAGTAATTAGTCTTGAAAACCCAAAGTGACTCAAAGTGACTAATCAACACACCCATTGCCTTCATATTTACATTTCTTGTGAGTACATTTCTTGTGAGGAGTGAGTATGAATAGGGTAGTAACAGTGATGATGTCATGAGTGAGGTATGAATAGGGTAGTAACAGTGATGATGTCAGGAGTGAGATATGAATAGAGTAGTAACAGTGATGATGTCAGGAGTGAGATATGAATAGGGTAGTAACAGTGATGATGTCAGGAGTGAAATATGAATAGGGTAGTAACAGTGATGATGTCAGGAGTGAGATATGAATAGGGTAGTAACAGTGATGATGTCAGGAGT
>JABFEA020000110.1:28318034-28329913 GCA_019775915.2 Cyphomyrus plagiostoma
AGTGATGATGTCAGGAGTGAGATATGAATAGGGTAGTAACAGTGATGATGTCAGGAGTGAGATATGAATAGGGTAGTCACAGTGGTGAGATAGAGATTTAGCATAAATATCAGCAGCACCTGAAAACCAATAACGATAAGATAACTAAGATAATATATGAGAATTAACAATGTGAGTGAAAGATTAATCATGCTCCATCATCACAGCTCAGAAATATAATTATGCTTAAAAAATAGCAAGAAACAAAATGGAAAATATCTCTATTATCTATCTACCAGGCTTTAATGGTTTCTGTTACAAATTATGAATTGTTGTTTTTTGTTTTTCTTTTAAAAAAAGAGTGTTATCCCAAGTGCCAAAGTCGACTGGAGCCATTCAGTCATTCTGTTAGCATTTAATGAATTGCACACTGGTTTCCCTGACAACTGTTGAACACTTTGAAGTCCAATAAGAAAAAAATCTTCCTTGACTGCCATTCTAATTTACAGTTATTGCTCCTGAAAGTTGACCAGGAGAGAAACACAGAGAAAGGGTGACCGCCGTGTGGGTCTCCTGGCCAAAGAGGTGCTTCTCTGGCCCCTGGAGAGTCTTGAATTGGTTAATATAAGAGAACGTGCTGCTGAAGTTTCCTAAGATACCTTCATTCATTTTCCAATCGTGTAGTATATGCATTTTTTGTTGATTAAATTATAAACTGATACATGCTGTCTACGTCACTGAAACAGCAACCATATATGCATTTCTTTCTCTGTAGTACAGGTTTGTAAATATGCAACAAAAGCATAACAAAACCACTATCTTCACATGCATGTGGATTTGGTGATCTAATCCAGGTTCAACATGCAGTACATCCGAATGGAAGGAACAGGGATAGCTACTCTGAACCAGAAGTAGCAGGCTCAGGACCGTCTGTAGACTGAGCCTTGAGTACGGCTCAGGGCTTCATGTCATCGTTGTGGTGGGATCATGGGCCTCACCACTCTGGATTCTTGTTTCCCATTTTGTGAGGCTGGGTTTATGGCCTCTGCTGTCATGTCTCAGGTTTCATAGTTTTCTGTGTTTGCAGTCTTGATAAACCGGAATTCTTTTTTATCGTGTCTCAGTTCCTGGTTTGCCGATACTCTGCTTTTGATTTTGTGCAGCTCACACTAAAACTCCCCTACCAGTCCTTTGATTTCCGGTGGGTTTCAGGACTGTCTAATGGTCTCAACCACCACTGCTCAGAAAACCTGCCACTGTGGACGGTCTGGTCTCTTTTAGAGTGCTGTTTCTGAAACATACAATCAGTAAGTAAACTGAACCTGACCTCTACCACGTGACACAGTATGCTTGTATACAGTCTATGCACTGTCAGAAAAAAAGGGTCCAGCCAAGGTACAGTTAGCTACAGCTACAGTACAACTGGCAGGCCCTTGAGGGCACAGCCCCACTGACAAGTAACTGTACCCTCAAACGTACAAATTGGTACTTTTTTCTTACAGTGTGATTCACTTTTCTCAATTAATGTTGAAGCAATTGAGTTTAGTATCAGGCACAGTCTTGACTATTACCTAATTCTTACCATAAAAGCCTTGGTGGATTTAAGAATTACGACAACAAATGAAGACTTACGTTTCCCATGGGCTGTCATCTGCTTCCTTTTTTATCAGGAAAGTAAAATCATCTGTACACACAACATTTTTGGGTGGTAAAGTGTATCTCAGCCACTTGCTTCTTACCATGAGATGACTAACCTGGACATTTTTATTTGCTGATATTTATCGTTGTTTTGCCAATTCCAAGAGGCTATTTGCATACTTTGGTATATAATTGCGATAATCCAGTTTTAATGCTGATGTGTAAAATAATTAGGATGTGAGTCAACCACCTTCAGAATGTCTGCTTAGCTGCCTTGCTTACTACAGCCTTCTCTTCCATGTTGACGTGATTGACATAAATGCAGGAGCATTGTCTCACGCGCATAAGGCCATTATCCACAGCAATCACACTCACTCTGCCTTTTGTGTTTCCTGCCAGGTATTGGTGGTAGATAAATGTAAAATCCATAGATATTTTGTGGTCTCTTTGCGGGGTAAGTGGATGAAAAGAGCTGCACTTATGGATTCTATTTTGCTTGACCAGTAATTGATTCGGTGACGTTTTCTTTGAAGCATAGAATGATTATTGACGATATTTTTATTATCTTTTTTCTCTAGTACTATAAATTGTTCGACAACATCTGTAAGACATTGGACTTGTCTCTCACATTGCTTCTTTGCCACATTGCTCTGGTTCGGTGTTTCATAAAAATAAAATTGATGACAGTCCCCCCAGAACTGTCCAGTACAAACAGACCTCAAAATTTAGGCACATTTTTTTATTTTTTAATGCTTTCCTTATGCAGTGCTACTTTTTGTTTTGGTTGTATAATGCATTTGATCTTAATTTTAGTCAGGCCTGTGGCAACGTCAGGATGGCACACCTTTTAGCAACATTTGAAACCTTAACAGCTCAACCATGATTGATAAGTTATATGTCAGATCAAATAGCTCCTTCACAATGACCAGGGTATAATTGCATGGAAAAATAAGGAGGGGCAACAAACAATGCAGGCAGAACAAAGGCCTTGAATTTGAAAGATCCCCATTGTCAGTTCATACACCAGTGGATACCAGACTATCTTCTGGGAAACAGCCTTTGAAGGAAACCCTGCCCTGTGTGAATTAAGCCATTCATTCTCCTTCTGTGGGACTGAAAATTAACACAAACTTTGGCATCCATCTAGGAAGATTTAGTGCTTATGTCCCTGTGTAACACCGGACCTCCAATTCAGAGTGCAGTCCAGCACAAGAGATGTCAGCAAAGATTTTAGCAGGCATATTGGTAGATTTACAGTCAAAATTGTGACCTATTGTGGAAAATAAGACATTCATTAAATGGTCTGCAAGTTAGATTTTAGCAAGCTGCTTATGATCTCGAGTTAGGTCTTTCCTGTCTAGTTCTTGGGATTGGATGGTTAGGCTGAAATTCTAGACCTTGCCCCTTTAAGGAAGGCTTAAAGGTCAAATTCATAATAACAATAACAAAAAAGCCACAACAAGAATCAGAAAGACCCTAGCAGCAATACTTGTCATGAAATTCAGCCAAAGCAATCTTATTAAAAAATACATGAGATGTATAGATGCCTAAATAGATTGTTTAGTGTAACCTTTTGCAAGACCTAAATGTGCATTATCAATTATTTAAGTGGCATCCACTCTTTAACTAATTGTATAGTCAGTGTGCATTTTACATCCAAGTAAACAGTTACAATAAAAGGTTAGTTTGCATTATTTTATTGATATTATTATTTTATTGTAATGGGCAAATTTGATTGGTGGGGTACGGGAGACCTGGTACACCCTCTAACTCTTTTGGAGTACAGGAGAGTCCTGGCACTGCTCTCCCTAGCTGGGTTACATTTCCTGATTCAGCCAGTCTCGTCAGACCGTCCTTGTTATGCAATCATTCCTTGAAGCCAAGTTCAAAATCAGACCATGTAACATTGCACAACCTGGTGACATATGCTTCAGACTATACACAAATGACGGTACTGTGAAATCTCTAGTCTGCAGTGTCAGCTGTTTTTCCAGCGGGTGTGTGTATATTTGTGCTTCTTTGGGAAAGAGTATACGTCCTCAAGCAGGCTTCTGGTGACAGAGGTTAATAAATACCCATTATTTTGCATTCCGTATTCTGGTTCCCATTTAGCCGTACCAAAGTTCAAGCATTTGGTAGTTAGACGCAGTTCACTGCAGTTTCAGTACCAAAAAGATCATTCATGTGGTACAGGCATACAGTTCCAGTTCCACTGTTCTCTTCATTTTATAATATTTATAAAGATGTCAAAACTATAAAATACCATATATGGAATTATGCACTGACCAACAAAGTATTAAACAATAAAGAATTAACTTGGGGTGCAGCTCTGTGGGTTGAGACTCGGAAGATTGTCGGTTCAAATCCCATGGTCAGCAGAGTGATCCCACCAAGCGGCCTGTGAGCAAGGCCATTAACCCTTATTGCTTCATGGATTGACTGATGCTACTTCTTCCTCTACACCAGTTCCATGAGGTGGCCTCCTGGGATGCCTTGCCAGGTGTCCTGAAGGAGTCCCACATATATGCTGAGCTCTCGTTGGCTGCTTTTCCTTGACTCTCTGGTCAAACTCCTCCAAAACATTTTCTACTGTGTTTAGGTCAGGTGACCGGGTCATGTGACGTGACACTATCACTCTCCTGTGTAGGAGGCTTGGCATGTGCAAACTTTCGACTGGTTTTGTACATGGTGTTACAACCTAGTGAATATTCTCAGACATGTAATATGGAATTAAATGGGGTGTTTTTTGCACAAAGAACTATTTATCACACTGCTTTTGGTTCGTGCCCTGCGATGGGCTGGCCCCCCATCTTGGATTGTTCCTTGCTTCGTGCCCATAGCTTCTGGGATAGGCTCCGGGGCCCGCAACACAGAAGGATAAGCAGTTTGGAAAATGGATGGATGGATGGATAGATGCTTTGGTTCAGGTTTATAAATGTGTACCTCGTGCCCATTGCTTCATGAAATAGGCTCACTGCAATCTTGCATTAGATACTCTGTTATGGAAAATTGATGGATGGATGGATGGATGGATGGACGGATGGATAAATGGATTAATGGACATTTTTGTGTCAAGCAAGACACTGAATTGCCAAAATGCCAGCATTAATTAGAATGACCACTGGACAAGAAAGAGATGAATGGAAGTGGTTAATCTTTAGTAGTATCAATTTTACTGAAGAAACACAGAAGAAACACACACCCTACATATTAAGATCATACTGAAATATTCAAAGCTAAGAAGAGAAAGCAGAAAGGAGCAAGAGAACCTTGTTAGACTATATAAAATTGATGTTTTCACATTTTTAAGTGCTTTGGACATGAAGGGAAAACTAGCATGTGTTTCTGGTAGACAGACTTTCACGTTTTATGTGGATTATGGACTTGTGGAATATCAGCAACATGTGTTTCATTATTTACTGAATTATATATGCATACCAGGAGAAGTGCGTAAAAATGTTCCATTCTTAGTGAATCTTGGTGCAACCTGGGAACAGTTTGTTTTCTACTTTCTTTTATTTTATCCTCCAGTTCCTCTGACTCAGGTCTGCTGTGATCATTTGTGCTGTTGCAGCTTCCATTAATTTTTTATCATTGTGCTGCATTGTTACAAACAAGTTAGCAATAAGGGTTTTACAGCTAATATTCTAGATGGATTCTAAAGATATAAAACAAAAATAGAATCTAGCCCTGTAATTTTGTTTTTATAAAAAAGGTAACTGTATTTATAAGACAGAAGTTATAAATATACGAATCTTTGATTGTGTTTAGGCAGTTTATATAGAAGTTAATCACAGTCCATAATAGTTGGATTTCGGTGATTTCTAGATACAAGTGGTTTGACACTAGGAAAGAGTTTGATAACTTTGAGGAAGACTGGATCAAGATAAACCACTTTTTTCTATGAGAAAAGCAACAGCAACAAATGCCTTTCTTTTCCATAGATTTAGCCAAATCCCGATGCAGTTAAATATCTAGACAACATAACACCATCCACATCTCTTCATTCTTTCAGTGAAATACAGCCTGTTTTCCAAAGGTAAAATGGCACTAGTCATACATAAAATCTCACCTTTTACTCATGTATGTTGCGTCCAAGCTCCGTCCGCTCCTCCTGTGTGCCACGCCCACCTCGTTACCTCCTGTGATCGCCAATTGTTCTCACCTGTGTGGCGTTGCTGCACGCCTGTCTTGTGCCTGTCCTGTGTACTTAGGTCTGCGTCTGCATCTCTTCCGGCAGACGCGGCATTAACGTTGTTTTATGTTGGTGTGCTCCGCAATAAACCCTCGTTTTCCCGTACTCCTGCCTGGATTCCCTCCTTCGCCGCCTTGCACTACCGGCGTACGTAACAATGTTTCCATGCAGAATTTTTCCAGTATATATCATGATCATAAAGGTGGTGATGGATGGATGGATGAAGAGAGAGAGAGAAAGAGAGGTCATGCAAATTATGACTCCTCACATGGAAGATAACAAAAGCAGGATTTCCAGGGTCTACCTATGGAGTTAAAGATGTCCATAACATGGCTATGTAGAGACACCCTGTTGGTTCTCCATCCATGAGGCGAAACGTTGGGGTCAGATGCAAGATTCCATAATATTCTGGGAAATCCTGGATTGCTGGATTTCGTCAGGACTGGCGAACACGGCCGAAGGTGTTCCTCAGAGAACCCCAGAGTGTGTTCCAGCTATGGGGGATCGCACTTCTGTGGCCACTGGGTAGGTTCAGCTATTGCCCTGATATGTCATTGGGTGATTCACCGCTGGACATGAGCTGTTGATAATGATGAAATGAACTGGTCCAGAGGCCAAGAAGCCGTATTGACCTTTCGCTGTAGCGTTGCCAGGCTTACTGTCTATGACAAGGTGAGGAGTCTGGAAATTCAAAGGGTCCTTACAATAGCAATGCTGCTGCTTTGGACTGATAGGGACCAGCTGAGGCAATTTGGCCATCTTACAAGAAAATCATATCAGCTCCTAAGGGAGGTGTTTCTGGCAGGTCCCAACGGGCAGAGGTCTTCGGGGGGACCCAGGATACACGAGAGGCTGAGTTCGAAAACTTGGGATCTCCCATAATGATTTAGAATTTGTGGCCTTGGAAAGAGAGGCCTGGTCTTACACGCTACCACCCTTGCTGTCATCAGGGTAAACCATGTAATGATGAGATTTGAAAATAAGAAGAAATTGTATCATAGGACCATTGAGGTAGAAACATGGAAATGGATTGTCTAACT
Source organism: Cyphomyrus plagiostoma (assembly GCA_019775915.2). NCBI lineage: Eukaryota > Metazoa > Chordata > Actinopteri > Osteoglossiformes > Mormyridae > Cyphomyrus > Cyphomyrus plagiostoma. Next base: position 28,324,887 of record JABFEA020000110.1, read on the forward strand.
GCTTGTATCGGTCAAGGCTGCAGGACAGTGCAGTAATATTCTTGTTACTTTTAGCATGCAGTGTTTTCTACTTTTCAATTTTAACAAATTAAAATTTTTTGCATAGGGCTTCCTAATGGTAGAGTATCAACAATGATCGCAGGTGAGATATGCCTACAGATTCTGAGTGTTCCTTCTGGATTTTTAGGACTTTCTGAATGGTTTTATTTTTGTTTTTAAGTAAATTTTGGTAGCATGGACACTCCTACAAAGATTAAGAACTGTCTCAGGCATTGTCCTTTTAGACAGTTAGACAGAGTCAGGTGTTGGTCCATTTTCAGAGCAATCTATGCCAGTTTTGTTTCATCAAAAGCCAAAAATACTAGGATAGATAGTCAATGAGTCAAATGACAGGTATATACTTAGTATGAAGTAAATCTCACAATACCTCACAATGAACAGATGGAAACAACCGATATTTAGCGAGTTACACAGGAGATGTTGTTGTGCTTGTGGAGAAGGACAAGGCACATAGGCGGAGATCCAAAAGTAAACAGGTTTATTACCAGACATACAGCAGACAGCAACACACATTAATGACGGAATTGGGGAACACTGACACAGACACGGACTAAATACACAGGTCAAGGGAAACAGGAAACAGGTGATGACAATCAGGAAATAACATGAGGTAATGAGGTGGGCGTGGCACACTTGAGGATCGGACGGAGCTGGGCGTGACAGAACCCTCCCCAAAGGCGCGCCCCAGGGGAGGCGACGGATGAGACGATCCGGGAAAACAGGACCTAGAAGACAAAACCAAGACATCAATGGGGCACTGGAAACAGAACAGAAACACAGAACAAACACAACGGCAGAAGCCAAGACAAGACCTGACAAAGGACAGGGAACGCGAATAGGCAGACAAGGAAAGGAGATACAGAGGGAACACCAACAGGCGGAACAAAAGGGCCAGGGGTGAACGAAGGAGCGAGAGGGGGACGAGGAGCAGAGACAGGATGAACACAGGGATGAGGAGCAGACAAGGGAAACCAAACAGGAATGGACGGGGGACAACAGGGAGCCCAGGCGGGCGACGGGCGGCGGCCAGAGGAACCACAGGTGAGAGGAAGGCGGGAGCCGCAGGAGAATGAGCTGAGGGAGAGACAGAGGGGACACGGAGGGAGCTGGAGGGAACACCGGCACAGGCAGGCAGAAGGAGGAAGCCGCGGCCGGCGAAGGCGCAGCCGGAGTCCGGGAAGGCGCCGTCCGACGCTCAGCCGGAGCAGGGGGGCCCAGAGGTGGCTGACGCAGAGCCGGAGGCGGGACCAAGGACCGGCACCGAGGCACCAGAGAGGGACCCGGAGGCGACGGCCAAGCCAGACGAAGGCATCTGCGCACCCTCTGGAACGGGTACTCCTGCCCGGGTGGGCGCTCCTCTCCTAGGAGGTCCATGCCCCGGTTAGCCAGTTCCAGGGCCACGGGGTCTTCCTGGACTTCGGGCTGGGACCTCCAGTACACAAACTCTTGCAGCAGACCAAGCTGCTGGTGCTCGGTCTGCCTCGCTGTGCTTTCCGTGAGATCCGTCATTCTGTTGCGCTCGTGGAGAAGGCACGTAGGCAGAGATCCACATTAATGATGCAACGCACATTAATGATGCATTTGGGGAATACTGACACAGACACGAACTAAATACACAGGACAAGTCAAGGGAAACAGGAAACAGATGATGACAATCAAGAATTAACTCAAGGTAATGAGGTAGGCGTGGCACACTCGAGGATCGGACGGAGCTGGGCATGACAGTGGTGCAGTAGGTGTTTTTTTAACACAAAATGTTCCAAGTGCAGAAGGAGCAATGACTGGTTCAACATAACCAATCAAATTGTAGAGGAGCTAGGTGAAGTCCACCAGATTGTGTGGAAAATCTGGGTTGGCTCCATAATCCTTTTTTTTTTTTTTTTTTACATTTTTTCCAGAGGTCTTGAGGAATTTCTAACACTGTCACTTTGATGGTAAGAACTCACACTGAATTATATTTAGTAGGACTGGTTCAAGAATATCCCAGCTGTTTACCAGCCTACTCAAACTACTGACCCTCTGTATGGCTTTATTTAGGGCTGGTTATTTATACCTTTTCCACACCTGTAGGTTAACGAAGAAAATATTCTCTGAACTTCGTTATTGTATACTTGTACTTTCGACCGAATAAAACTACAGTACCACCTACTACTCACTATCCATCCAACCATCCATTTTCTAACCCGCTTATCCTACCGGGTCGCGGGGGGTCCGGAGCCTAAGTACCCACTATATGACCAAATTTCAATATTCTGGAAATCAGGGTATATATTTGTTATTGTAATCTGTAGTCTGGTATTGTTATTGTAGCATATGTTATTGTAGTCTAACGGCAAAATAGGATAAAGGTTTTGGAAAAAGCCCATTACTATTACTCAGAAAAATACCATTCCTTGCATCATCTCACTACCAGCAGTCTAAGCTATTGGCAGGTTGGATCCATGGATTCATGCTGTTTTCTGGCAAATTTTGGCCATACCATCTATATATTACAGCAGAAATCAAAATTCATCATAACAGGTGACATTCTCCAGTTTTCAACTCTCCAGGGTTGGTGAGTCTGTGTCCACTGAGGCCTGAGTTTTCTGGTCTTATAGGTATGGAACATGGAATATGTGGAACATGGAATATGTGGAACATGATGTGGTCATCTGCTGCTGTAGCAACAGCTGTTTTCGAAACATTGTGCATTTACAGATGCCCACTACTATTGTAGCATGGCAATATGAGTTACTGTAACTTCCTGCCACTTCAAACCTGAAATCTGTTTTTCTTTACATTCTATGTAAACACTTGACTGCTACATGTGGGAAACCCAGGAGATCAACAGTTATTGAAATAGTCAAATCACCCCACATGGCACTCAACATCTATGTCATGTGCGAAGTCATTTCAGTCACATTATTTTCCCATTCTGATGTTTGATCTGACCATTAACGGAAGCTCCTGAGCTGTATCTGTGTGATTTTATGCTCTGTGCTGCTGTCATAGAACTAGGTGATCTGATATCTACATGACTGAGCCGGTATACGGCTGTTGCTAATGATGTAGCTGGTTAGTGTATGTTGATTGCTTAATATTTTGTAAAGGAAAAATTGAAAAATAAAACATAACTTGCAGTAAAATAAAATTTTTCTTTTGTGCTTTTTTAATATGCTCACCCTCTAGGTTAATTTCATGTAATATGCTGCCTTTGTTTCATTAAGTATATGCTGTACTAATGTGCATAATAAGTAACATACAGCACTGTCAGGTCTACAAATGGAAAGTGGAGCATTGCTTTCTGGGTGACCCTTATATGTTATGATAAATTAGGTCAGGCCAAATTCACCTAGCCGGGACACACCAGGTGCTCTAAGGACAAAACAACCATCCATCCGAACGTTCACCCTTCCATCCATCATAATCCAGTGGTTAATGCAGCAATCCATTTAGCTGGGGACCCCAGTTCTAATCCTAGTCAGGGTTTTCTACTACAGCGTTCTGTAGTAAAGGAGATTCAGTTACTCCCATCCCCGTGACAGTGTTCCTGTCCTTTATGCCACTGAACCCCGAGAGCATTTTACGACGAAAGGAGATGTCACTCTCTGTGCTCTGTTGGCTGTGGCGCTGATGTGGAAAATAAGGATCGTGCAAGACATGCAAAATGATGATGGCAGAGTGTGCCGACCAAACACTGATGTAGATAAACAAAAACCAAAAAACTCTGATAGCTGTAAATGGCTCTTGTGATCCAAATAGGATTCATAGATGTTTTGTAATCTTTTCAGATTCTTCTCCCTAAATTCTGATCCGGAAGTTTTCCACTTGTTTTCAATGCGTAACTGAAAAATGGGATCACTTCCTGGTGGCTGGCTCAGGTCAATGCTTAGTTGTCAACAGCATTGATATTAATGATGGCCAATGTGTTGTGGAAGCTCAGCCAGCAAAATGAAACCTGCACTCTGTGTCTCTCCTCATGATGTTCGCTTACTTTTACCCTCACTTAAGCAAAATCCTTCAGCGAGCAAAAAAGAAACCAATACCTGCATTCTTTTATATTTGATTTATCTTTAATACTCTTCTAGTGAGTCACACTGGCATCGTTATCCTGATTTGTTGACTAAGAGAAAGTGCATGTTGTATTCTAAATCATCAAAAACATTTCAGTAAAATGAAAATGAAGGAAAGTTGAAAGCAATGACATGGACAGTCACTTCATAAACCACATTTGATTTAGGTTGAGTTGATTTCAGATGAAATAGATAGAATGGTCACAGTAACACAGCCAGATAGTGGAAGTCATTTGTGGGCAAAAGTCTCTAGCAGCATGGGAGTGAAAGTATAGAAGAAAAAACCCTGAGTCTTTAACTTGACTTTTTTGACATAGGTGTTTGTCATTTGTTTAATGTTTCTCATTGTTATTTGTGTATGGCATTAATACTGCATAAAGTGTACTAAAATATAGGAAACATGACTGTCAATTATCAAACACGTATCCGCGGTCTCAGCCTTCCTTACACTATGGGCTCATGTTATATGAGTGGCAAATGGTTTTCAAGTTCTCAAGGGAGTAAAAGGGGCCTGACACTAGGTGAAGGAGGCCTCAGGCTGGGTAAAGGGGGCCTCAGGATGTGTGATGAAGGTCTCAGGCTGGTTAAAGGAGGCCTCAAGCTGGGTAAAGGAGGCCTCAGTTTGGGTAAAGGGGGCCTCAGGCTGTGTGATGAAGGCCTCAGGCTGGGTAAAGGGGGCCTCAGGCTGTGTGATGAAGGCCTCAGGCTGGGTAAAGGGGGCCTCAGGCTATATGATGAAGGCCTCAGGCTGGGTAAAGTGGGCGTCAGGCTGTGTGATGAAGGCCTCAGGCTGTGTGATGAAGGCCTCACGCTGGGTAAAGGCGGCCTCAGGCTGTGTGATGAAGGCCTCAGGCTGGGTAAAGGGGGCCTCAGGCTGTGTGATGAAGGCCTCAGGCTTGGTAAAGGGGGCCTCAG
>JABFEA020000110.1:28362331-28380729 GCA_019775915.2 Cyphomyrus plagiostoma
ATCACCTTTCTTTCCCATTCTGACATTCAGTTTGGAGTTCAGGAGATTGTCTTGACCAGGATCACACCCCTAAATGCGTTGAAGCAACTACCATGTGATTGGTTGGTTAGATAATTGCATTAATGAGAAATTGAACAGGTTTTCCTAATAATCCTTTAGGTGAGTGTATATATATATATATATATATATATATATATTGCAAATTGCGGCCTGCTTCTTCCCAGCTTCTCATTGATGAAAGGCTTCTTCCGTGCTGTATGAGTCTTTAAAGGCTTCTAGGAGGCCTAGCTGCTAACTATCCTAACACTTCACACCACTTAACATTCCCCATTCTTTCTGCAGATCACTTGAGGTCATCCTATGGTTCGTGAGAAACTTTCGAATAAGTTAGCTGTCATCACTGGCATTAGAATGTTGCTTCCGCCCTTTACCTGGCTGGTTCTGGTCACTTTCAGTGTCTCCTGCCTTAAATTGTTCTTGTGTTCTGCTGTCTTAGAATCTTTGAGCCTGGAAGCAGCCTGCTGCTCAGAGTAGCCTTCTGCCAGCAGACCCATGATTAAACCAGGATTAAAAAATGCTGATTCGTTAAAAAAATATAGAGTGGTCTCTTAATTTTTCTCCAGAACTATATTAGTGCAAATCCTCCGCCTTTTGTATGGCAGGGGTCACCATCTGAAGCACAATACATGTCATTCTTTGTGGTGAACTTTTTTTAACAGATACTAATTCTATTAATAAAGCAAACATCCTCTTACGCCAGCATGATGGAACATGATGCACTGCGGTATAAGAAACCTTAATAAAATACTACAAGGCATCCGCAAAAATGATGACAGTAGGTCTTTTGAAATTTATCTGGAATGATATTCAACTTGGCGGTTTGTTCTGTGGTCACAGAATGACCGTCTAACATTACGGTAAGCTGGTTTAGCAATGGATTAGGGCTCCCTTCTCTGAGGCCCTTAAGTAAGCATTCTCTGTGGGAAACCTTTGTCTGCTTAATACACGGTCTTCTGTACTACAGAGACCAACGCTGACATTCCTGAGCTCATGAAGCTGGAGTCAGCTGCCACGATACGTATACAGCACATGTCTGTGGACTTGTGTGTTTATTTGTGCCCCTGTGAAAGCAAGGCCACCACACCACAGGGGGTAGGGGGAACGACGGGGGTTCAAATGTAGGCTGAGAGATGACTAAATCGAAAAAGCCCTCAAAGAAGTGGCAGCCATTCCTTATTCTGCTTCAAGTCTGCGCCTTAAAACATGGAGGGGTTCAAAGAGGGAGAGACACCTACCGCAAGGGGGCACTGATAGACGACAGCGCGGAAGTCTTGGGTTAATTTTCCAGCATCTCATTTCTAAGTGTTGCTGGAGTCTTGTGTGGCTCTGTGGGTTGAGCTTCAAAACCCGTAATGAGAAAGGCGTCGGTTCAAATTCTGTGTCCGGCAGAGTGATTTAACTGTTGGACCCTTGAGTGAGGCGCTTAATGTCAATTGATTCACAAACTATCTGCCCCTGCTTTCTCAATTGTATGATGCAAAGTAAATGTTCGAAAGTATCTGCTGAAAGGAAGAAATGGGGTAACACATAAAAAGAGGCTTTTTACAGCAAACTAAGAAACTAAGCAGCGTAATACTACATCCGGCATTTATAGTTACATAGGTGGGAAGCTGCCCAGACTTTGAAAAGGAAGAAGCACTGGTTAGCAGACTGGTTAGCAGGCAGACTGGTTAGCAGACTGGTTAGCAGGCTGATTAGCAGGCAGACTGGTTAGCAGGCTGATTAGCAGGCAGACTGGTTAGCAGGCTGATTAGCAGGCAGACTGTTTAGCAGGCAGATTGGTTAGCAGGCAGATTGGTTAGCAGGCAGACTAGGCACAGCAGCCATGTTAACTTTTACTGATCTGGGTCTATAACTCAAAATCTGAGTATCCCTTTATTTTTTGTGTCACAGACTTCTGAACCTATGAGAACGATCTTTGCAAGGAAATTATCGTAACCCTTTACCAGCACCCCCAGCAGCTATACACACACCCCACCCAGGTGTTCCCCTTAGTCACTCTTTGGCTAATAAAAAGACCCTTTACTGGACTGCCAGACGTATAAGACTGTGCCTGTGTGAGAAGATAAATGCAGGTAGGAGTGGAAGACCTTTTTAACACACACTACTTTGTTGGGTTCAGTAGTCCACACCCTTCTGGTGCCTATAGGTCCAAATTACATGGACAAACAAATTTGCACTGTGGTTAAGCTTTAATTCAGTTATTATGCATTTAAGTCTGTAATCATCTGAACTTAAATCCTATTTCAGTGACTTTGCAGTTATATTACAGCAGCATTATTATAACGGAAACATAAATGTCAGATCTGTCCTAAAGTTAGGCACGGCTCCAGAACGATTTGGGTGCATGTCAGGGAATCATTTAGTTATCATTTAGTTCCTAAAGTCGACCAGCAGAAATCCAAACTGCCCCTGTAGTTAATGCTATGGAGGCAGCCTACTCAGCGTTCAGCGTTTCCTGTGGCTAGTGCTATGGAGGCAGCCTACTCAGCGTTCAGCGTTTCCTGTGGCTAGTGCTATGGAGGCAGCCTACTCGGCGTTCAGCGTTTCCTGTGGCTCGTGCTATGGAGGCAGCCTACTTGGCGTTCAGCGTTTCCTGTGGCTCGTGCTATGGAGGCAGCCTACTCAGCGTTCAGCGTTAAAGGGTGGGCAAGTTGGCCATGCCGGCGACATCGCCATGAAGCATGTGGGATGACCTACAGCAGGTTCTTGAAATCTGCCTTGCCTCAGCTCACTATGAAAGCTGACTCCGGGAAAGGTGAGAAACGTGGGAGAGAAGAGCTGCAGCCACACATCTGTGCATTCCAAGGGTGATATGTGCAAGTGTGTCACTGCCGTAACCCTGCGTGCATTAAGCTGTGGGTAACTTAACTATGCAGCAATTCTCCTTAACCCTTATTGCTACATTTTTCTAAAGATACCCAGAACAATGAATCAATGTTAATCAAATACATGGGTTGAGGTTAAAGGTGATTTCACACTCTGCTGAAGTGCCAATTTCTTTTTGAGTTAAATCTGAACAGAGATGGCCATTCTGAAGAAGGTTCCAGTTGGTTCCAGCATGTAGATGGTTTCTAGCTCTCCCCTCATAATAATAGTACAGAGATATGGAGTCATACATGAGCCAAATTAGCGGGTTTAACATGGACTCAACCGCGGCTGCAACCAATAAACCTTAGCTGAACCTTGCTGGACTTTTTGTCCTATTGAGGATCGATGACTGTTGATATGTGATTGCACATGAATATCTACATACTGAGCGTGACTTTCCCTGTCTTCCGTGTAGCTCCGTTCCACCCTGCTTGCCCTGCCTGACTCTCCCTGTGACCCGTCCTGACCTCCCTCCTGCCCTTCCTCCCCTGGTTTTCGACCCTGCCTGTACGACCACGACCCTGCCTGTACAACCACGACCCTGCCCGCTCCCACTTTCTATTGCTACAGCACTGTGTAATAAAGGTTCTGTCAGATATCCCTCTGCTGGTCCTAGCGGGTTTGTGACACAGTCGGTGCAAGCTTCAATGGACTCCGGGGGATGGTGCAGGACAGGAAGACCTGGAGGAACGTTGTCCTCGGGGTCGCGATGGGTCGGACACGACTTTGCAACTAACAACAACAGCTACAGCCCACCCTCCTGTTTTGTAGAAGAGCTCCATTGCAAGTATAAATAAAATATACATGAACACACCCACACACACAGGTGAGCCAAAACATAACTGTTTTAACACGACCAACGTTGACATTTTCCACCTACACTCTCCAAGACAATGATTTTAAAAGTACTCAAAACTCAGTGGAGATGGTCATTGTTATTTTTTTTTCCACTCCCCATGTGCTGCCAGAACCAATGAATAACAGAAGTGTATCGCTCCTGAGAAGTGCACAAGAACCCTGTGCAAGGAGCTTCGATGCTAACTGACAGGACACAAAGGTCAGAGGTCAGAGGTCTCTTCAGTGTGGCTTCAGAAGCATGCAGCTGCCATCTGAAGCCTGGGAGGTGTTCTGTGCTGGAACCTGGGAGGTGCTCTGGGCTGGAACCTGGGAGAAGCTCTGTGCTGGAACCTGGGAGGAGCTCTGTGCTGGAACCTGGGAGGAGTTCTGTGCTGGAACCTGGGAGGTGCTTTGTGCTGGAACCTGGGGCCCCTTTTGCACATCACTGCTTGTGCTACTTCCGACAGTTCTGAATGATTTCTTCCACTTTGCAGCCTGTAAGTCGATAGTGCTTGTTATTTAACATAATAATAATAATAATAATACATTTTCTTTATATAGTGCTTTTACAAGAACTCAAAGAGTAAGTTACAGAGGAAGTACACAGAAAACAGATTACACAGATACACATTATGCATACGGAAGGTTGAACGCCTGAGCAAAAATAAAGGTTTTTAGCTTGGTTTTAAAAAATGAAACAGAGGTCGATAAACGGATGGTAGGAGGTAGTGAGTTCCAAAGGCGGGGGGGTAAACGGGAGAATGCAGTCACCATAGCTATGTAATTTGGATGGGGGGATGAAGATAGAGCCAGTAGAGGAAGATTTAAGACTGTGGGGAGGCTGATAGGGTAGAAGCAAATCAGTAAGATATGGGGGACCTTGATTATTAAGAGCTTTAAATGTCAGAAGCAGCATTTTGAAATGAATGTGCTCTTACATGTGGAGCCAGTGCAGAAACATGTTTTTCTGTAAAGCAGAAGCTCCCATGGAAGAGCAGCTTACTGCAATCCTGCACTGGCCTGCCTCACCACTGGCCTGCCTCACCACTGGCCTGCCTCACCACTGGTCTGCCCTACCACTGGCATACATTTTCAGATGCAGCTGTCTGCAATTATCTGGTTCGACAAGACTATCCTATTACAATTAATGTGTTGGTCTCTGGCTCCATATTGTCTCAGTGCCTTCGATGGTCTTCTCTTCACGTCAAAAATTACAATATCTGCTCCATCTGCATAGAGACACACCCCCTCATCTCGGTGCAACGGGATCTCAAAAGTTCATTCTCAAACGCCTCTTTAAAATAAACCCAGAATCTCATAATGAACCTCTGTTCTGTTTGTTATTTGTGGCCAGAGATGGGTGGGTGGGGGTTAGGGGGGGGTGACAAACAACGGCAATGTGTTTTTGAGAAGGAAAGAATGACATCAGCACAGGCAGGCAATTACCGACGTGAGACTTTAACGGGCCATTCAGTGCTGCCTTATGTAACATTGTTATTCTCTTAGAAGAGCATGGCAGGCCAGTGTGGCGGAGGGTTGGTTTTCTGCACATCCTGTCATGAATAGGCAGCGAGGGAGGTTGAGCTGTGCCCAGAGGCAGAGGTGCATCCCCCAGAGGCCGTCAGCTAGGATAGCAAAGAGTACCCATTACGTGGAGGTGTGTGGTTTCTCAGCGTCTCAAAGTTACATAAGGTAGCAGGTCACATACACAGTCTTATGTCCTGGTCCAAAAGGCTGGTGGTCCGGGTTCAGGGAGGAGCCCTTTGCTGGCCTGTTAACCTGAATTGTTCTAGTAGGATTTTCGGCTGTGTAAATAGCTAAAACCTTTAGATTCTTGGGATACAAAAATCTGATAAGCATCTATGTTGTGTGGCTAGTGGGTAGTTGTGGCCTGATAGTTAGGGAAATGTGCTTGTCATTGGAAGGTTGTTGGTTCAAATCCCCTACCAGTGAGGTGTCTCACATGAGATACTGCTCCCTGGGTGCTGAATAATAGCTGTCCCCTATTATGTCATACATGGGTTTAATGCAGAAGACTCATTTTGCTGTTGTACACTGTGTGCTGTGGCGTGTCGGCCACGACAATTAATCACTTTCACAGTGGTATGGTGAGGTGGAACAGGCAGCCTATAGGACTGGACAATCTCTTTCGCTTTACCTGAGTGCACAGAAACACAGAGGAGTCTGATTCCTTGACTTCATTGTCGTTCTTATGTCTTTTTAGGGGCATTGGGTCTGAAAGTCCTCTCGTGGAAGTCACCGCTATCCAAGTCCGCATGAGTGCATTTCCAAGTCCGCATGGGTGCATTTCCAAGTCCGCAGTGGGTGCATTTCCAAGTCCGCAATGGGTGCATTTCCAAGTCTGCAATGGGTGCATTTCCAAGTCCGCATGGGTGCATTTCCAAGTCCGCATGGGTGCATTTCTAAGTCCGCAATGGGTGCATTTCTGTTCATTGCCAGCACAGTCACTCGTGGCCATAGGAAGCCTGTAACGGCTGCATAGCCAAAGCAGATGTGCTTCTTAGAGTGTCACTGGAATGACAGCAGGAGTGAGTTCAGCGGTAATTACACAAGACGGCATCTCTGAACTCATTTAAGGTCCCCCAGCTCGCCTGCAGGAGAACCTGGTAATCTGTGTGCTACCCGGATCAGCCCAGATTCTCCCTCCAGCCTCCCCTTGTCTGGTGTTCCAGCTCAACACGATTCGGCCGGTGGATGGTGCAGAGCTGCCTTCACGGAACCCACCGAAGGCTGCCTAATCAGGCCTCATAATGTTGTTGCAGGCGGAGGGAGAGACGACGCCAGCCTTAGTTGTCAGGTGATTTGGTGGTAATCTGAATTGCAAGAATGAATGCAGGAATATGAACAAATCTCTGATATGCTCAGTGAACTGCTTAGTGTTTTGCCAAAGTAAGGTTGGGCTGTAACTAACCCTAACTGAACCCAACCCAAAGCAGGCTCAGTCACTTGATTAATTAATCAGAGGCAGGTGTAACAAACAGTCATGCATGATACTGGACTGAGCAAAAGTGAGCAAGTGAGTGAGAATCAAGGGGGTGCTCAAGCAAACAGGGGTCAAGCGATCAAAACCCCCGGGAGGCCGCGTCTGGATGGTAGAGTGTGCGTAAGTCTTCCTTCACGTGATGCTGTGATGAGTTAACATCTTCACAGCCCTGCACCTTACCCCCTCTCTGCTGCTAATGTTCTCATAGCCCCAGCATGACTTCACTGGGCAAGAATAACTTTATTTTGCCAGGGCAGCCGGGGCATAGATGAGGGAAGCCACAGATGGTGACTGTGAGTCAGTGTGTTTGCTGATCAGGGGAAGCTGGGACATCACTCAGCTTCTAGGAATCAATCTGAAAGAAGTAACATCCAGTCCTGGTCTAAAGGGGGGTAGCGGCACACTGCTAGATAACATTTAATTATACCCAAGGGCAACAAACTTAATTCTTAGAGTGATTTCAGAACGGCTTTGAATAATCTTGGACATGCAATCCTGGACAATTTCTCGCTGTTTCATTTTAAGATACTTAAAGATTAGTTGAGAAAATAAAGAGTGTATTTGACTGCAGCCTGTGCATCGGAATCACTCACTTCTGCCGCTTTTAATGTATTTTAAGGTTGTCTGGCCACACAACTTAGACACATATAACTGGCAGGATATAAGTGCCGTCACATAAATAGGGACACTGTTCCTTTTACATGTATCCACACACTGGTCAGCAGACAGACCTGACCCACGGAACAATCTTATCGTCTTACATCCCTGGTTCGGAACACTGATAATTTTAACTTTCCTGTCAGCTGCTCTCTTTCATCCTGCACTGTTCTTTCTTCTCTGTGTCTCACAGTCTTTCACTCTCCTCCTTTACTCTGTTTTATATCTCCTCTTACAGACACTGTCACATGGAGCTGTGAAGAACAGGTGTTCCCTCCCTGTATACCTCACTGGTGTCTGTCGTAAAGATGACCATAATATTTTGACAACACCTCCATACTGCCAACAGTTTCTAGATGAGTCCTTGCCAAGATAAAGTTGTGGGTGGGATTTAGAATGAGGTGCTAAAATGCGTAAATACACATGTTACCGAGTCCATTCTACCAGTGACGGCTTTATTTGTGTACTCAGCAAATGTTTGTAGAAGAAGCATTAGCTTACATGTCAAAGCCTCTCCCTCAACAAACGCTGTTTTGTTTTTAATTATCGAAGCAAAGCCTTCTTTTAGTTATATTACACAGAGGCATATGGTGTTTGACTAGTTAGGAAGGCACCGCTAACTTTTTTACAATAAATTACATTTTTAAATTGCCAGAGAAGATGTTTGTGTAGTGTGATCAGGACATTAATCTATTTGTGCTCTTTTAAGTGTTTGAACTACACTCTAAAGTGTTGGGTTGTTGTGCCAGGAATCCACAGGCCAACTTCAATGTCACACTGCGAAAGAGGTGAGCTAAGTGGATGTACCACGTGGATGAAGGCTGTCAATATGCAGGAGACAGGTGCCCCCTAGACATCCAAGGACAGGGACACGTATTTATAGCCGCGGAGTTTTTACCATGCTGACCATAAAGTCAGTTCCGAAAATACTCTCAGTGCTACACAGTGGCCCAAACAGAGGTGGGCTGGTTTTTCTGTGACTCTTATGAGTTTAGCCGAGTGCCTGACTATATAAAACGCATGAAAAAAAACAGGAAAATGATGTCATATGGAAAGATCAGAAGACGTGTGCATGTGCCGGATCCTGTTCCGTTACTCTCCTTCCTGTTTGTGCAGACTGAGTGTGTATCTCTTTCACATGGTCAGCGTGTGCGGAGCTTATTCTCATGTACGCACAGTGGCCACTGTGTCTCCCCCAGTAGGGAGCAAGGCTGTTTTTCACCATCTCAGGTTCCCATGCAAGCCTGAAAATGGCACGCGGGCTGTCAGCACATTCTATTGGAAAGGTGCTCACCAGAATTCTCCAGTATCCATTCATTCCGTTTTAAGTACTTATTGACAAACATCCACAGAGAAGAATTTGAATAAGATCTCAGTACACAACCAGTGTAGACATTTTAAAAGTCTCTGAACAGAGATTTGCCCAGTGAACAAATAATAATAATAATACCAGTGAAACATAATATTCCAATCCTCAAGGGATATGCAAAATGAATGTTTGTCGCAAGAATGGTACAGTGATCATAAATCGGACTATGTAAGCACATACTATAATATGTCAGGACAATAGCATACCATAATAGACTCATTAATTATTTAAAAACATATAAACTAGTAAATGTGCACCTGCCTATTTTCTGTCTAATCTTGGAATCACATAATCAGGAGACCGTAAGCACAGTAAACAGTCTGAACTCCATCTGTTATAAGCAACACTATATATTTAAATATTTGGCTTGTGGCTGCCCCCATGTGGTAAAATGACAGAATTACAGTTGCAAGGCTGTGCGAATATTAAAGATTATTAAATATCTATTTGTTTCTGTAATATTGTTCCAGTATTTGTTCTTCCATTTGCCATCCTCATACTGAAATGCTCAGTGTCAGTTAAACTCTCAAGAACATGCATTATATTCACTAGGTGAAAGTTTCAGTAGAATTTTCTGCCACGATCACTGCTGGTTTTGTAATTGGCTTCAAATGTTGTTTTGCACTCTTCAAACAATCTGCCTTAGCAAAAATATAGTGTTTTGAGATAAAGTAGCCTTATAATGTTATAGCATATGAAGTTTTTAGTGTTTCCATAAGCCATCCCTTTTCTTATAAAATTGTTTCATTTTCGCTATTTAGCAGATGGCTTTATCTAAAGCAAAATACAGTTGGGAAAGCTGGATCAGCCATTGTGGGGTAAGGGCCTTGCCCAGGGGCCCAATGGTGAACTCACTCTGCAAACTATGGGCTTGGGTTGGCGACCTTCCAATCTTGGGAATAGTGGCCTGACCTCCCAAAGGGAGGGAGAGGAGGACGATTCACATGCTACGCGGTCACTGTGTCACCTTGCCAGCTGGTGTCCTCTTACCAAGCCCAGAAAACTTTGACATGTTACCTCAGCTTACAGTAAAAACTGTAAAGGCAACTAAAATCCCAAGTAAATAAAGTGCTTTTTATCAACCTGGAAATATTGGTTCTTCACTAATAATCCTGTGGAAAACTGAACGACTACTAAACTCTTTCGGATTATGAAGCTGGCCAGATTTAATTAGAATCATGGACATGTTTGCAGGTCCTATAAGTTAAGTATAAATAACAGGCTGTGTCCTGATTTGATCACAATCAATCCCACCCCCCCACCCCCCAATAACAAACAAAAAGGCTTATGATGTTCTAGCGTGGCTGTGTAGGTTCGTATGAAATTATGTCATGGTTAACCTACAAAAGTTTTTGTAATGGTCTGCTACCAGGGGTGGAAGGTATTTCAGTACCAGCCTCTCAAAGAGCATCATGTCATGTGAACAGCAGCTGATCTGAAGTCCTTAAGGGAGCAGAAGTATCCTTTCCTTTGATGTCTTCCAGAGCTGGGGCACCTTCTACAGACTCAGGGGGAGGGAGAGCAGGTCCTGTAGCGACCCGCAGAGCCGTCTGCTACCTGTTATCAGCATCCTGGGGCTGATTCCATCAGCGGCAGCCTCGCCTGTGCCTCCTTTAATAGGCTCCTTCGGCCTAGTTCACACTTTGTTTTCTCGTTATGGTCCATATGCAGACATCTGCATGTGTTCTTATGTACATACTATATTTGTCCATGTACACAGATGGTCATGGTCACAGCATGCATACAGCAATGATGTCCCAGCAGACGAGGAGAGTACTGGCTAATGTACTGCAGCAAACACATATAAGCGGTGTGGTGAAATGATTAAACCTTTTTGAACAGTTTTACTGTTGTTACAGGTATACAAGTATAATGTAACAAAATGAACTACAACAAATGAACTTGAATGTTGCGTACCGACGCACAAAACATTGAAATACAATTTGTATGCAGTGTTCTTGTAGTGCGTAACATATTAAACAAAGTTCTATCTCCGCACCTCCTCACACAGCTGCTTAAAAACATCCATGATGCCCCCCACCAGAAACTCACAGTCCATTTCCTTACAACACATGCAAAGCAAAAGGTCAACCAAACACAAAATCCAAGTCACAAAAATCCGCTAGACCCATAATCCAGGCTGGAGGCACACGTTCCGTGAGGACAATCCCGATGACGGAATTTACGTCCTCATCCTGTGCACAGTCCGTAATGGCTTCCAGAAAAGTGAAGTATGAACTGACCTTTCCTTACCTGATAAGTGGAGGCGAGGGGGAGTCAATCGTGCCTAGGCATGGTACAAGGTAACTGGGGCATGTGTGAGTACGCGCTGAGGGGGGAAGTGGAATTGGCAGTGTAAACCTTTGGTCTGGTGTCCTTGATGGAGAAGTCACAGGAATGTGTAAAAGTTGTGAAGGGGGATGGAATCAGCGAGGGGCCTGACACCCCCCTCTGCTGACTGGGGGTGTCAGGGGTAAGCTGGACTGGCACAAGAGAATGAAGAACAGATTCATCCCATTAGCTCTGTCCACACTGCCTTCCACTGCATTGTTTCCAGCCTGCTTGTAGCTGCTGCCAATTAGGATTATATCATTATTCACTGAATAAAGGGAATGGGGGATGGCGGAGCCAGTTAATTAACATATTTGCTTGATGATGCCCTTTCTTGATAACCATTTTAAAGATGGCTCCTTTAGTAGAAAGGTCACACGTGGACTGTTACGCAACAGAACTCCGAGCGGTTTCTGGGGTGAAAAAAAGGAATTTGGACGCAGAAGCAGATTGATTATCCCACTCTTTCTCAGTTAACTCTGTGTGACACGGCAGAAAATGCACACCGGCTGCAGGAGACCTTCTCATTAACCCTTTAATCAGTGTTTAGTCTCTGCGTACTGTCACTAGCAGGGTTTGCCTTACACACGAGAAGGAAGGAAATTATTACGTTTCCCCAGCTTGTGCCAGTTTGTATCTGGTTTATCTCGCCGACCTAAGCCATGGTTTCCCAGTGCTGCTGGTGAGGAAAGTCTGTGTGATCGTTTCTGTTTCACACCTTAATCTTACTCAGTCAGACTTCATTGTGCTTTGTTAAAACTCACTGATGCATGGATATACCTCGACATTTAGAACATTTCTGTCAGACTATTTGGATAGGTACCTAAAATTGTAAAAAAAAAATATATGTTTTGCATTTAATGTTTACTTTATGAAGATTATTTAGCAGTCCCAGCAAAACCTGATTTTAAAAGCCAAGCTACAATCCTGAACATGTGCATGACACTAGACGGTATGTTCTCCCTCCATTACCAAACTCTACTCATATTATGAATAATTATGGATGTGTGGGCTGACAGTGTTACATTTTGACTAGTGCCATCATTAGAAAACTCTTATTAGGCAATAATTCTAATAGACATTTTTCAAAAGCTTTAGTCACAATTAACACAGTTAATGCTTTTCCATAAAATAACAAAATAACTTTGCATGGAAAAATGGGTCCAACATTAGTTAGGTAGAAGTTGTAGACCTGACTGTAAAAACGTAATGATATTAAGTTTTCTCAGAATGCCATTCTCAGCCTATTGTAATTCCATTTGGTTGTATTGATATGCACCCCTTCTTATTGTGTTCTTTTGGATATTGTCAGTTTGTTACTCCGGGTGACACATTTAAAATATATACAGCCTGTAAACCTGGGCATCCTTTATAAAGCAAGTTGCCTGGTTACCTTCTATGAGGTCATTCCCAGACACACAAACAGCCTCTGCCACTTGTCTGCATTAACTCTGCCTTTCAGATTTAGTGTGTTGTCATGGCAGCAGGGTTTCCTTTGTGCCTTCACTGTTTCTCTCATGGTCGAATTCCTGCAAAAGCTACCTGGTTCCTGGAACCTGAATGCCATTGATTTCATTTTACTGACATTTTTGATACACTATATGGAAAAAAAGTATTGGGGCACATGGCCATTACACCCACAGGAACTTTTATGGCATCCCATTCTAAATACATGGGCGTCAACAGAGGTGGAAATTTCAGGTCCAGAAAATACTAATCCAGACCAGGATTTTGTTTCAGCCAAGCAGTTGAATACTCTGTAACTGTGACTCTTTATGCTCAACTGGTTGGTTGAAACTAAATCACAGTCTGGATTTGTGTTTTCTGGACCTGAAATTTCCACCTCTGGGCGTCAATATGGAGTTGATCTCTCCTTTGCTGCTATACCAGCTGCCACTCATTTGGGAAAGATTTTCACAAGATTTTAGACTGTGTCTGTGGGAATTTTTGGCCATTCATCCAGAAAAGCATTTCTGAGGTCAGGCAATGATGTTGCACGTGAAGATCTGGCTCACAATCTCCGCTCTAGTTCATCCCAAAGGTGTTTGATGGGGTTGAGGTCAGGGCCCTGTGTGAGCCACTCATGTTCTTCCACACCAAACCCAAATATGTCTTTATGGATCTTGCTTTGTGCACTGGGACACAGTCATGCTGGAACAGAAAAAGGCCTTCCCCAAACTGTTCCCACAGAAGTTGGAAGCATAGAATTGTCCAAAATGTCATGTGTGTGGATTGGGTTTATATTACATTCTGGGGACCTTATTCAAGTCCCCACAAAGATTTGTGAATGCAATCAAAAGAGTAAAAATGCCAAAACTCTTATATTTTGTTTAGTTACTTATGGTTAAGGTTAGGGCTGGGTAGGTGTTTAAGTCATGAGGTTGTGTGCGTGCATGCGTGTCTGTTTGCGTGTGTGTGTGTGTGTGTGTGTGTGTGTGAAGGGTGGTGTGGCGAACATGGAACAGCCGAGTTGGACACCAGATACTTAAACTATTGCAGAACAGATGAGGCGAGCCAAGAGGCTGTTTGAAATTGCCAACTAGGCTGAAATTTAAGATCAGTCCCCTGTCCCATGTTAGTGAATGCAGGAGGCCTCATGTACCCAGATTAGCTGTTGCCAGTGCCTGCTACATATAGTCACTGACTCTTCACAATTTTGGGCATTAGAACGACTTTCAAGGACATTTTCATTTTTATCAGGTTTGTGTAATGATAATTATTATTATTACTGTTCTTCGTGTTGTTGTTCTTTTTTATTATTATATCATGAAAAGCAGATTTCATAATGATAAAGACTTGAGTGCTTAACATCGTGTATCTATTGACATTTACCATATATGTATTATTATATCATATAATTCACGTTAAGTAGATTACGTGTATTCGTAATATTTTTTCATTGTTTCAGCGTAAATGTATATGTATTTGTATAAGTGTCAAGGGAGCAGGGGCCTTTGTGCTCCAGAAATCGCTGCCGGGTCTAGCCAATGAACGGCGGGGATGCGGTCTCCGTCACCGTCACGCCCCCGCGAGCTCCGCGAGCTGCAGAAATGGCCGCATCCTCCTCTGCGCCAGCACTGATGTATTCCCACTTAGGTCTATGTTTCACTTTCAGTTTTTCTAAGTAAAAGGTATCTCACGGCGTAAAGTATGTTTCTAAAAATCCCGTGAGTTTAGAATAAAAATAAGCCTGAACATTTAGGCATTTTGTTTTGTCGGTACGCAAAATAAATGGCTTTCAAAAAGTCAGCCGGCTGCGCTCATTCAAACGGGCTGGGAACCGTCGGATAGAAGCTACGTTGAATTTTAGCTGAGGTACGCTGTGGCGCTGGTCATCAAATAACCACTCTCCATGGACCAGAGGCACTTTCCTCTTTTCATGGCTCATTCTCATCCCTGCACGCCTTCCATCTTTTGCATGCGTAACCAAATCATTTGTGTTTGGAATACGAAGAGTGCTGCTCAAATTGCCAAACGCATGTGTCTGTTTAAATAAATCCGGCTGTTTAGCGCGCCGTGCCGTCCTGTTCAGCAGATGTATAAAATCTGACCTGGAATTGGATGATTCTCCGGGGTGCAAGTCCACGAATGAGTGGCGCGTTTTGTTCTGTTTCAATCAAACATTGTGCCGTAATGTTTTCTATTACAGTTCCATTACATTATATCTTGTGCTTTTTGCTAACAATATTTTAAACTCACATGCTACCAATACCGACTATTCAACTCTAACGTCGTAATCATGTCATGTAAAATAGTAACGTTTTTTGGAAATAATGGGGAATTTTCTGTTTTGAAGGAGGCAGTGTTTCATTTTACTTTCCATGTTTGCCCTGGTTACTCCAGCTACGCCTCAAAACGTTATCAGCCTTAGTGAATTGACTAAATTGGAAATAGTGCTTGACTCACGGTTGAAAGTATTTGCTCTGTGATTGTTTTGTGATAGAAATGAATCCCGTTTAGCTTCAGATAGCTTATAAATGCCATTTCTGCAAGCAGTACCTAAAGATAAATGGACTAGTTCAAGTTGTGCACAGCTGCTTGCAGGCATTAGAGATGGTGTTGAAACCATCAAATTACTGGTCCACATTTTTGGCATATATAAATATATAGAATTTTGCAGCTGTGCAGGCCGAACTGTTGTCTGCCTGATTTTGATTACAGAAAACCTACACAGCAGTCATGCCTGGGGAAGAGGTGCATCAGAGGAAGGGAGGTGGCCGGTCCAAGAAGTCCAGGTCTAAGGCCAAGGGGCGGCCGAGCGGAATTGCTTGTATGGATGGACAGGATGTGTCCCAGTGTTCCTCGCCACAAGCGCCCCTTGGACTGCTCCAGAGAAAAACCATGGAGGAGAAGGCCAAGACGGCTGTGGCGAAAGTGGACGAGGAATCCTCTGTGGCCATCTGCCTCCAGGTGCTATTCCCTTACCTGCTTGCTGGGATGGGCATGGTGATGGCTGGCATGGTCCTGGACGGTGTTCAGGTAAGGAAGACTCAAAACTCCCCTGCTGTGTAGTTGTTGTCCATGATGTCGTCCCATTGATATGATGTCATGATGACTCGTAGTCTTGGGTTTTTTGTGCAATAACCATATTTGTTTTTCTGAAGTTGAGGTTGCTATAAGAGTATTTGGTATGTGACGCACACGAGTGGACGATTTGCTCAAATAATAATGTCCCAAATAGGCTTTATTGCTTTGTGTTGATGGTGCAATGTACACATCAGTAATCAGTCACGGTAACCACTTACACATGATTACTGCAGCCCTTAATGTTAAAAAGGGCTTTTGTTCTGTCAAACATTTTTCAGTTTGTCTTGTTAGGTCTTTTAAATGTATATACCCAGTGCAGACATGTGGTTAGGCCAGTGACATGTCATTGACAAAAGGAAATTAATAAATTTGCTACTCTAGTATAAATAACACAGCAACTGGCATTAGACTGTCCCTTATTTTTATTAGAAACTGATAAATGACAGTGGCCTACTTCAGTAGGAAATGGTAGGCAAAGTGGGCCATGGATTCAGATAAAGGAGGACACCTTAACAAGTTTAATTAGGGCTGTGAAACTATAATTAACTAATTATTATTTACACAATTATCACCTCCAGAAGCCTTAACTGTTTAGCTGTTATGAAAGAGGGATGGACATATTTAAATATTACTTATGAAAAGCCTGTTAAGCATTGCTCCATCAGTGACATTTATGCCGTGCCCCTCAATGGCCACACGGCAAACTCGTGTAAATCACTGTATACACTGTCAAATGCAGCACGGCTTTTAATATAGTATATGTGCAGAAAAACGCGCTTCCTTTTGGAACACTTAGGAAGATGCAATTGATTAGTCCAATTGCTGGGCCTGTTGCACTGATGACATTGATAGTTTATAGAAATGGTTTGACTTAATATAATCTGCAGGAAATTTATTTACTTGAAATGCTTAAGGCTGTGTTGTTGTTGCTGATAAAATAGTCTTGAATTTGGTTCAAATTTTATTTAGCTAACTGATTTGACGCAGGGAAAAAAAAATGAATTGCATTCTTTTATAGTTTAATTATGTTACATTCAAGGAACTGGGGGAGTTTCCCATGGGAGAAAATGTAACATTATCACTTTCTTCCTTTGAGTTTGGCAAAGATAGGATCACGTAGATAATTGTTTTATGAATAATTTATGAATGAGTCTTGTTTTATAGGATGTTGTCCAACTAAAATGATATTTGCCTGACATTCAGTGATGTCCTGAGCCTATATACAAGCTTAGAATTTGGGCTGACCCAGACATTTTTTAATAAATCGATATTGGCTACCACAGCCTGATCCAATCTATTTCATTTACTACGTACACCTAATTCATGTAATTTGTGCAGATTTTAAGTTCTGTCAAATACTGCAGTAAGCCCGAAACACATGGCTTGAAACTACAAACTATCGTGACATCAGCCATGGGTAAAATCGTTAAACTGGAAACTTAAATGTCAGATTAATCTGTGGATTACTCAGTTTGCTGATACAATCGATGATGAAAGCCTAAGGTGAGATGTAATTTATTGTGATTTAACCATTCTCCCATGAGTTCAGGTTTATCATTCTGAACCGGATAGTGAAGAAAGCTGCCCAGTAAACAATACTGTGTGGTACTGCTGGTTCAGTCACACTCTGTCATAGGAAACTGAGCATGGATCGCAGTTTTAATGAATACTCCTTTTAAAGATTATCTAGCATCGTTCAAAAATCAGTTGAAGGTTTTCCACCACCGCTTTTGCATGAGCGCGGAACGTACTCACCAAGCCAATCATAAACACTTTCATTCTTGTATTTCGCACTATCTCATAGAAGCTGTGGTGTGTTTGTGAGAAATTTAACAAGTGTGAGGAGGGAAAAAAAAAAAAAACTCAATAGAACCATCCATCAAAAGACATCAGTGTTCTGTTGTATGGAAATACTTTGGATTCCATAGAGAAGGTGTGAAGAAAAAGTAAGTGATTTGTCGGCACTGCTAGGCAACACGAACATGTAGGTCAGCCTTTATTGGTTGATGATAATTTATATCAGGCTTTTAATTTCATCAGCCAGTGGAGGTGAGCAAATGGAGGAAGTAATAGCTAAGCAGTTGAGAAAGCAGGATATGCACATTTTTTTCAGATGGTAAGTTTCAGGCATCTAGTAGTAATGTACATTGCACACTATTCTTTATACATTTACTATAGAGTTAGCTATACCAACTGAGAAAATTAAAACAGCATTATGGAGTTTTTGTCTTTAGCAAGCTACCAAAAAGCATTCAAAAACCACCAACAGCATGGTTGGCACTGATAAAAGCTTGCTTACTGGTGCCTTTCGGCCATATATTTAGTGATGTCGTGCTTGAAGGCCTTTCTTAAATATTCGTGGGCCGTTCCATCCCGGACCAGAGAACTACATAGTGCATAGCCTGGAGGGTTAGTTGGAATGGTGGGTCCTGTTGTTTGCCGTTGTTAAGAAAGTAACATTAGCCTACTGATAAATTACTGTGATGCATATTGGTTAACTTTAGACACACATGTCGCGATGGCTTATTTACATGTCTCCATATAATTATAGCTATGTTAACTTGAAACTATGACCTGAATGTACAAATTGTCATATATAGAGATCATAGAATTGTGGGAAATGGGGGGGGGGGGGGGGGGGGGGGGGGGGGGGGGGGGGGGGGGCGGCGGGCGGGCGGGGGGGGGGGGGGGGGGGGGGGGGGGGGGGGGGGGGGGGGGGGGGGGGGGGGGGGGGGGGGGGGG
>JABFEA020000110.1:28396650-28411207 GCA_019775915.2 Cyphomyrus plagiostoma
AATGTGCCTCAGTACACTATGCTAAGCTACACTATGACAGTGAGTCTCAGTATACAACACTAAGCTGCACTATGACACAATGGGCCTCAATATACAACGCTAACCTGCACTATGACACAGTGTGTCTCAGTATACAACACTAAGCTGCACTATGACCGTATGCAATACTATGATCCATTATGTCATAGGTCGGTCTACAATGCTACACCACATTACAATGCACTTTCTCAATATACATTGTTTCATATAGAAAAGCATCTCAATACAAGACCTTATGAATCTTGCTTGGCCCTTTATCAGCATGGATATTTGTGTGAGATACTCTGAGGGTGCCTCAGATACCTCTGGCTAATAAAGATGGATTGGATAGTGCTGGCACTGTGTCCGATGCTGATGTTCCACGCTCTGTCCATAGCATCGGAGGCGTAATCCTGGACAATACAGTGAGTGACTTTGGATGCATGGCTGTCTTCACACCTATCATCAATGGTGAGTATGGCATAGCTCCCATTTCCACCGGGTTTGTGCAGGAGGACCTAGTTGTATAGGGCAGTGTTTATTAACCCAGTCCTCAAGGACCCACAGACGGTCCATGTTTTTGCTCCATCCCAGCTCCCTACCTGACAATCTTACAGGGAGCTGGGAGGGAGCAAAAAGGTGGACCATCTATGGGTCCCCGGGGACTGGGTTAGGAAACACTGGTATGGTGAACTGTGATGTCACTTTGTTGCACTGAGAAAAACTTTGAAAATAATCATAATGACACAGTCTCCATGCTACAATAATAATGATAGAAGCAAAGTTTTTCCACTGTGGGGACATATCTTTATAAGTACAATTTGACTGTATTATTTGTGTCCCCTTCAAAAATTGCTCATGAGAAATTTTATATTTATTGTCCCCCCCTACTGTTAAATGAAATTTACGCCCATGTGTAAAGCAGCGAGAATAGATTTTTTTGTTAGTTTACCTGGTAAAATAAATGACATAAATGCTCTAATAGTACACGTTAGTGGTTTATTTATTGTTAGTTACTGTAATGTCGCGCTGCTTTATTTGGTTAATCGTCCAGTCTGTGAAGAAGGCGTTCAAGTAAGAATTGCATTGTAGTACGACTCATTTCCTGGCGCGTATAATTTATATTAGGGCAGCGTTCACGGTTCGACTTCTGATATTCAGATCGAGTTCTAGGTCAAACTGGTTTGTTCCACTTTCAAGAAATTCGAGTTCTAGTGAGTTCGAGAACCGAGGTACCACTGTATCAGTGTGTGCTGCTGTTGTACCTTGTATTTCCACTGAATGTTGCACCAAGTATATGGTGACCAGTTGCTCCGATCGCTGACTGTTGGGGCTCTATGCCACAGGAAACCACACAGTGATGCAACAGAGACAAATTTTAGCATCTGTTTTAAGATGTGCCTGTGAAATGAGAAATTAATGCATGCATTATAAACGGTGAGTGTTTGGTATCTGCACCAGTTTCAGACTGAAATGTTACTTTCCCTTCCCCTCGACTTCCATGCTTGCACTAGCCCAGGAATCATTGTGTAATTTTAATAACTGTCGTAAGGAATCAGAGTTAGGTTTTATTTTTCATTCATCTTGGTCCAGTGTATCGGTGGAATCCACAATTAAAAACAGTCTCCCAGTTATTTCTCTGGGGTTCATGACACTGCAGGGAAACCTACAAAAGAATGAGACCAAGAGTGGTGAAGTTGCTTACAGCAAGGTGGTTTTTTTTCCTTTCTTTCCTCCACCTTGTAAAGAGAGGCAGCTCATCCGTACAGGCACAGGAGCTTTCACGCACTGCACATACAAACGTCACGCACTGCAGTCAAACGTCACGCACTGCAGACAAACGTCACGTACTGCAGACAAACATCAGCAGACAAACATATAAACATGCTGAAAGGGTATCGTGATGGCATTTGCCTTGTTGAATATGTGCAGTCTGTTTTCAGTTCCCTTTCTGACCCCCTCACTTCCTTCCCCTGCTTGTTTGCCTGAGTTTTGGTAAAACGGCCTGCTCTCAAACATCCCCAATATCCATAGCTCTGTTGTATAGTTATCTTTTGGGCAATTTTATTTATCATGGCTTCTTCACTGATGGTTGCTTTCTGGCTCCTAGGTCTATGTTGTGTGAATGCTACGATATACCCCTGTTTCCATCTAGGCATATGCTATAGCCCGATAGAGGCTCATGGTGAGGCTGTAGCCGATTCCAGGAAGCATGAGGCACAAGGCAGGGGACAACATGGATGGATGCCAGTTGTCTGAGAAATGGGGGGAAATGCAATTTACAAAGTAAAAGCCCAGTGCTATCTGTTAAAAAACAAATGTTCAAGTGTAGCCTCATCTGCTTATTCCACTGCACCACCACTGTTTCCTCCCCTTTGGTAGTGGCTCATCTCTGCAGCTCCTTGTCATGTCAGAGGTCCACTACCAACTGCCTCATCTTGCTGATGTTGAGCTGCTGGTTCTTCTCGCTGCACCAGGAGACAAGGTCCTGTACTAGTCCTCTGTACTCTGGCTCATCTCCATTGTTGATGTATCCTACAATGGAGAAGTCGTCAGAGGGTGTCTGTAGATGGCAAGAGCTATTGGTGAAAGTCCAGCATGTAGAGGGTAAACAGGACAGTTCCCAGATGTGCCCCAGTGTTGCTCGCCGCCATTTCCAACACAAAATCTGAAGTCCTTAAGCCAGTGTTTCCAAATCCAGTCCTTGGGGTCCCACAGATAGCCCACGTTTTTGCAAAAACTTGAGGGAGGGAGCAAAAACATGGACTGGTTATTGGTCCCCAAGGACCGGATTGGGAAACACTGCCTTAAGGGAACTGGAAGGCCCATTCTTTGGCATAAGGGCTAAGCTAAACTGGATTTTTCATGCTCCCTTCCAGGTGTAGGAGGCAACCTAGTGGCAATCCAGGCCAGTCGCATCTCAACATACTTACATTTCTGGAGCGTCCCGGGAGTCTTGCCCTACAAGATGCGGCAGCACTGGCCCAACCCTTGTGTCACCTTCTTCACCGGAGG
Source organism: Cyphomyrus plagiostoma (assembly GCA_019775915.2). Classification (NCBI taxonomy): domain Eukaryota; kingdom Metazoa; phylum Chordata; class Actinopteri; order Osteoglossiformes; family Mormyridae; genus Cyphomyrus; species Cyphomyrus plagiostoma. Next base: position 28,399,684 of record JABFEA020000110.1, read on the forward strand.
TAGTCCTTTTTATTTTTACTTTTTTTATTTAACAACAGGACACACTAGAATAGCCCACAGCCCTGGAGATACTACCTAAATCAGGAGTCAAAGCTCTATGTCTCCCACACAGTTATTTTTATCCACCTTTGTCTGAATATAATGTAGATTTGATGTTCAACCTGAATTGTTACCAATCTATTTTACATACTTCTCATCCAGTAGGAGAGAGTGTGGATAGTTGGAATATTTGATAACACTTTACTTAAGGCCATATTTTTAGTAATTTATAAACACATAACAAATAATGTATACATAAAGCATTATAAACATGGCTATAAGTATTTATAAAAAGGCATAACACATTAGTCACATGTATTATGCGTTATGAATGCTTTATGAAGCTCTCATTTATAATGTGCTATAGATACCTTCATTATTCATCACTCTGACTCCAAATGGTATGACTTTGAATTGTAAGTGGAAAAATCAAGAGGAAACACCAGCTCTTGAATACAATGACTGCTGCCTCCTGTACCAGTAGGTGTTGGGAGCCTAAATACCTCATCATCTTTCTCTTGAACGGAAATTTCATGACATTTTACTCCGTGTCAGAAAATATTCAAACCGAAACGGATATAGAAACGGATGGATGGATATTGTTGTTGCCTACCGCTAGAGGAAAGCATCTCATGAAACGGATCATTACTTTGTCTGAAAATTTTAATGTCTGGGCAAACCCTGTGTTTCGACTGAATCCGCCCTCCACCACAGTCACTGTGACGCGGGAAGCACAGAGCAGTGCCCTAAATGGAACGCCGATTGTCGTCTTTTTTCAAAGGAACCAAGCAGCTTGAACCCAATTCCCTTCGTGTGCTTCTTCCTGGTCCCTCCAGGTGTCAATTCCAAATCGGCCAGGGTGCTGTTCCTGCTGGTGATACCCGGCCACCTGGTGTTCCTCTACGCCATCTACCTTCTACAAGGTTGCCGCACCGTCATCACGGCCAGCTTTGGCTGCTTCTACTTGTGTGCTGCTCTGCTTCAGGTAATGCCGTATCCCATGTGCCTCCAGGCTGTGGTCACAGGTTAGGCTTCAGGCCACGTCCAGTCCACCTACAAGATGGACGCTAAGACCCCGGAGTGCTTACTGTGCTACAGTTAATGACAGTCACCAAATGTCCTTGTGTTGTTGTTATTGCGGTTGTCTAAGTCAGGATATTTCCCTGCCTTTTTGGCTGTTTGGCAACAGATGTAGGACTGCTCTCTAAGCATTAATTACATATGCAGTAATTTATTGTCTGGTAGGGAGAGTTTGGGCATGTCCAGCATTCATAGAACCTGCTTTGGTAATGGCTATTATGTGAGGCATGTTAAGTGACAGGCGGTGTCTTGTGTCCAGGTGGGCATCCTCCTCTATGTGGCAGACCTAATCGTGCGTTTCATGTGGCGGCGTGGTCTGGACCCAGACAACTTCTCCATCCCGTACTTGACGGCACTGGGGGACCTGCTGGGCACGGGCCTGCTGGCGCTGTGTTTCCACTCCGTCACGCTGCTCAAGGACGTGGGGCTGTGAAGGGGCACACCACAAGGTTAGCTTGTCCCCAGCTCTGAGGCTCATAGTGATAACCACTGGATCTGTCCGTGGTAGGGGTTCCGAAGAGATGGGAGAGACACCTTTACCAGCCAAGATGGTAGATGCCCATCATCTCAAACTACCTTAAGCTGCCTTTACCACCAAGTAAAAAAAAAATTTAAAAATCACCTGTGCAGCTACAGTCATGTATTTAAAATTTGTGCTGCCACTTTCTGTAATGGGGTGGCATCAGTGTGGGGCCTTTTGTTATTCATTTAAGAGTGTTTTTATCTTTCATTTTGTAACCGTCTAACAAGAGAAAGTTACTTCTTCAATGCCCTTTGTGGAGTTTTTGGACAATCGGCTCCAGGACCCACTGTAAAGTTCCCTGAATGTTATCTCCTGGTTCCACAACAAGGACCCTCCTGCAGGCTGTGTGTCTGTGATTGTTTTATGCTGTGTTATGTTTCACTGGGTTCCTGTAGCATCTACTCACCTGTCTAACGTCAGCCCTGTCTCCAGGATGAGCCACGAGAAAAACACACGACCCAGAAGGACACAAATGATGGAAGGGGGGTTTGGACAAAACCATGCCGTGTAAAAAGCTCCAGGGCTTTTGTCAGTTTGCACTCATCACTGAATATTAGTGTAACATCTGGTAGTTAATGCACTAATATACACAGAGGCTTCTCCCAGCAGAAGCTTGTCAGTCATTTAATGATGCTTTTCCGTTTCTTTTTATTTTACAGTTGTGTTGTATTTATTTTTTAATATCCTTTTAATGGAAATTACTTAGTCATCAGTACTTTAGCGTAATAGTTATAAGGGCTCTGCCCGTCAAAGCCTTCCTCACACAGAGCTTGCCTGCTCATCTGAAAAGCACAGAAGCTCGTCCAGTGGTCATCCAGTGCTGAAATTACCGAGCGTAACTCTGGTCATCCTGCCACTGGATTTGTGATCAGAAAGTTGTTGGGTCAGATCCCAGGGGGACAGCATTTCACTTAGGAAAAACCCAGCTGTACAGCTGCCTAACTGCAGATTTGCTTTGGACTGAAGCAGCAGTCCGTGGTTCCCTGGCAGCTCAGTGGGTGTGTGCGAACCTTCCAGCTCTCGTTAAATTGCTAACAAACCTCAGTAGAGAGACAGAAATTAAATTATTAATTAGTTCAAATTTAGTGCTTTAGGGGTACAACATTACAGCACATAGAACCATTCTACCAGGACTTGGTTTAGGGTCACATGAATGGAAGTATCTGCTGCAGAGTAATTTAAGTAGATAAGGTGTTTTTTCTACCTCACCTGACACACTATCATTGTATTTGCTAAACATCTCTGTGTGCATTGGATTTCTATGAAGAGAGAGTGTGCAGGAGAATTAGCAGGTGGGTTTAAACCTTTTCTAATTTGACTGTGGTGTTTGTCTGAGTAACCTTTAAATTTGCAAATGTTGTGATTTGTATTTGTTCATTGGAATAAAGCTTGAGGAGGAAACAAGGAAAACAATGTAGTTGCCACTGTATCTTTTGCTGAACGGGGGGATGGCCTGCATCCCATCGGTACATTTTTGCCAAGTGGGGGGTGGGGGGATAGAAGATATCATGATTGACTTGCCGATCAGCCTGTCGTTCGCAGTCAAATAGCTGACATTAACAGAGGTTAGTCACATTGAGAAGAAAATAGGGCAGCTCCCAAAGCTTTGTTTCCAAGTTCTTCCATTTTATTTCAGAAAAATACCACAGTGGTGAATTGCACACAGTACAGTGATACTGCTGCATTCTCTTTGCCAAGTCGGTCATTATGCAAGCTGACCTCTATCTATTCCCACATCTCTACAGTTCAGTACCTATTTTTCCTTTCTGCCCAACAAAAGCAAACATGACATTATAAATTATTTTTTTCCTTTTGTTCTCTCTAATTATTCTCGTGGTCTGGAAATATTTTTGTTCTGTTGGCTAGAGCACATTTCAGTTTTAATTCACAGTTTCGTAACATCTCCTATATTGAGCTATTTGAACCATGTGAGATCAGACTATGTGGTTAGTTTGACCGAAAGTTCTAAGAGCTACAGAGAAGATGCTGCCAGGCTACTCCTGACCACAGTTCTTACATTTTGGTCCATTATGTTCTTCAAACACCTTTTCACAGACATTGCTGAAACAGTTATAGCTCCAAGAACACTCTGCTAAAAGTAGAAAACATTTTGTGGATGTAGCATGCTATTGTCTGTCTTATGGCAGACAATAAGCTTTGGCTTTTTAGGGCTTTGCAAGACATTTTTGCACCCTACAGCCCCAGTAAAATACCAATGAAATAACTGTATTGTGACATGCCAAGTGGATCTCATGACACCCGACATCTCTCCTATGACCAGCACTCAGCAATGTGGATTAAAAAAAGGGGGGTGTATCTGCCTCTGTCAGTGCTTAGCCTTGAATGCATTAGCATTCTCTCATAAATGAAAGTGCCAAGTCACCCATTAGAAAACCCATACTGAGACCTATAAGGATTAGTAGTCTTGTGGAGGAGTATCTGTTCCTTCCCCCCCAAATACTGTAGAATGTAGGTAACAGAATTTAAACTCATCTTCATGAAGTTCTTCATTATCTTCTGATGAGAGTGTTAAACATTATGTTTTGCTTTCTCACACAGAACACAAAGTCTGTATGGGTATATTCAGATGAGTGAGTACCTCGCTCAGTCGTGTGGAGATCCTGAACTTCCCAACACTGGACTCTGATCACAATAAGCTTGAGTGGATAAGTCATTACTGGCAAACTGGGAACCAATAAAAGTAACAACACATTCACTGAAGATTAGAGTTAATTGATATGCTAGTCAACTGAAGGCTTTGGACTAATGTTTCAGTATTATAACATTATATTTCACATAATATACACTGTACGGCCAAAAATATGTGGATACCACCTTGTCCAGCATCTCATTCCGAAACCAAGGGAATTAATATAGGTTAGTCAGGCCATTGTTGCTATAATAGCCTCAACTCTAAGGGAAAAGCTTTCATTAGGTGTTAGAACACTGCTGGTGGGATGTGCTGCCATCCAGGGTGGGTATTGATGCTGGGTGATCTGGTCCCCTTCTGTGACTTTGTGTGACCGACCACTTCCCTTGTGGTTGACCAGAGCAGCTCTAACAGGGTAGAAATGCAGCAAATTGGCTTGTTGGAAGGATGGCATCCTATACTGGTGCCAAGTGAAAAGTCACTGAGCTCTTCTATACAAGCACCCACTCTGCTGCTAATGTTTGTCGTGAGATTGTGTGACTGTGTGCATAATTATACACCTATAGATTAATTAAGCAAATAATTTGAGTATCCACATACTTTTAGCCATATATTGTAGCTCACAGTATAATTATTAAATACAAATTTGCAAGACCGTATTCAGATAAACGTCAAGTATGATGGAGTTGTATAGTTGAACAGCAAGTAGTCCATTCTATAGAGGTTGTAAAGCTTTTTCTGATAGAAGGGGCTGATGTTTCGAAAGAACTGGGCTGTCATGTTCTCTGTAGTTCTCGTGTTCTTGCCTTGAGTGGGGAAACGCACCTCGTCTCCTGTGCCAGCCTGCCCTAGCACATAATTTGAGTCCTGCTCCAGTGTCTCATACTTTCCCACCACGTCGTAGTGAATGAGGCAGGGATGGCAGAGCGAGTGGATCCGCTCCCAGTGCTCATTGAAGGGTTCCTCTCGCTGGGTACGCGGGTCCACCAGGTAGTACACAAACTCCTCGAAGGAGACATCGTCGCCACGTTCCAGGGCTTCTGGCTGTGGGTTGGGCCGGTGCCGGCGAATGATTCTGGTACCGTAGCGTTTGTGGAAGGCCTTGTTGTAGCTGCGGGTGAACTTATTTCGATAGGCAGACACCAGGCGCTCAAAAGGCTCCCGCACAAAGATGAACTTAAAGTAGTCGCGTAGGCGTTTGTTGATCTCATGTATGGGGTATTCAGAAAGTGTCCGCAGATTGCTGGGGATGTGGGCCTCATTGGCAGGAATCTTCAGGGGATCAGTGTAGCGCCCCTCCCCAGTTAGCACCATCAGGACACGCTTCCAGTTGGTGCAGGCGACCTTGGGCACATAGCAATAGAGCAGCTTATGCTGGTCATCCACGATGAGGTGTTTGAGGTCCTCTGGCGTCAGCACGCGCCGTTTCTTCGTGTGGGACCGACACACCTTCTGCAGCAGCTCTCGTCGCTCACGGTGAGTCTCCCGTTTCGCCAAAGACTTGGGCTACAGGGCACAAATGTGATCAGGGGTTTAAGGAGGATCAGTTTTGAAAAACAGCAGCAAGGCCAAGAGTGAAGCTGGTGGTAAAGCAAGTTGTAAACAGGAAGAAAGGCATGAGACAGGAGTGAAAAGAGTGAACAAAATTATCAAGACAAATATAAAAGAGGTGGTCAGTAAAAAAAGGCACAGGAGGTTAGGGTGTCTGATAAACTCCTTTGAGAATTTGCAACTTGGGGAAAAAAAAAGAAGTTTCCTTTTGCAACCATTTCCTGCTTCGAGTGGATCATTTTAGGTTCTTACTCTGATATCAGATAGAGTGTTTATTCTTTGTTGAATGACTCAGACAAAGTAGCTGATATACCGATCTCACATCTGATAGCAGAAGCTGCTGCTGCCCTCTCTGTCACCAGCATAGACAGTTTGCACCACATTATTAAAGCAGTCAGCAAAATGGAGAAGTAACATTTTAACAAGTAATGAGGAGAATTCAAAGAAACATAGGAGGTACTACAAAAATACTGGAAAACGCTTTAATGGGCTGTACATGTAAGAAAAGTGGAATGTGTTTTGTACCCTGTCATTTCTCTGAGTGCCGCTGGGAAGAGCACAGAGCTGAACTGTATGCATGGTAAGGGAACAGCTGTGTTTGTAAAAATTGCACAACTGCAAACCAACCAGTACTTGCAAGGAAATGAAATGTCTGTGTTTGATCCCTTAGCATGTCCACTTACTGCCATGTGTTTGTGATTGTGTGTGTGGGTTATGTATATTTTACAATGAGGGGAACTTGAGGGGGCCATGTGTGAACTATGTAACGTAAGGTGTCCCCAAACGTGGTAAAAACCTGTTATTTTGACATTGTGGGGACCATTTTTTCAGTCCCCCACAAGGGGAATCTCAATTTTCTAAAAAAGCCATGAATTCCATCAAAAAACTCCTGTATTTTGTTTGGTTACTTATGGTTAAGATTAGGGCTGGGTAGGGGTTACGATTGTCATGTTGTGGGATATGAATACAAGTGTGTGTGTGTGTCTCTCTGTGTGTGTGTGTGTGTGTGTCTCTGTCTGTGTGTCTCTGTGTGTGTGTGTGTGTGTGTGTGTCTCTGTCTGTGTGTGTCTGTGTTTGTATGTACCCTTTCATCTCTGGGACACAGGCTTTCGTGGTTTGAGTCCTGAGCCCTGCATCCACTCCCCTGGCTGACCTGCAGGTACTGCAGTTAAGACAAACCAGGATGATGGGCAGTGTGATAAACGTCTCTAAGCACGAGAACCATCCACATCTAACCTAAGGGTCACACAACGCTCAGTTATAGTGGTTTTAGTGGTGCAGTAAAGGACATGACTCACCTGGTCAGATGTTTTGTACACGCTCTGCAGCGGGCCTCTTCCAGACTCCCCTTGCCTTTTTATACTATACTCTGCAGCTGGAAACACAGACACGACAACAGATTAATGAAACACGCTCTCCCAGTTTTTCCCATGAAAAATCTGTCACGTGTTTGCCTGAGGTTTTTTTTTAGTTTTTGTTGTACATTTATGCAGCAATTCACTGGAGCAGTCCAGATTGAGCACCTGCCCCCTTACTATGATGTTAGAGCTCTGATAGTCGTATGCATCTGAACAGATGAGGCCTGACCATCAACTAACTCACTCTTTTTTTTTTCCTTTTTGAATACCTCAGATCTTGTGTCACTGAAAAATTACATCCATTGATTTGTCGCCGTTCAAACCTCTGTTCAGACAGGCCTTGAACCACAGCTGTGTTAATACAATCAGCCCTGGCTTTGTCATTCAGCAGGCTCTCTGTGTCAGGGGCCTCACTGGGGTGCAATTCACAACACACCCTTCAGGCATGGCCAGGAGGCACAACAGGAAACCCACAACAGTCAGCGTTGCATGCGTTGCATTAAGCTTCAACTAAACTGCATCACAGAATACTGTCACACTACATTACAACACTGCCGTCAGAAAAAAATAACCTTAGTTAAACATAATTGTTAGTATGTCAATAGAGAAAAGCACCTTAATTGAATATTCAACAAGTCAATGAAGCAACATACATTTTTTTAAGAAAGCAGGGTCACCCAGTTCCAGAAGCAATTGGAGGGTCAAGGGATTTTACTAAAGGCCCCAACAACGAAATCACACTGCTGACCATGGGATTTGAGCCAACGACCTTCTGATCACAGGTACAGCCACACAAACACCCACTCAGTATGTCATCAGTTGCAATTTCAGTTTTTTTTTCCCCCATCCATCTCTAATCAGGTGTTGAGAGAACACAAGATTTTTTTTATCATGCAAAAGACAAGGTGTTGAATAAAAGCCTTAAAAAGATCACTGTAGTACAACAACAATATTACAGGGCATGCAGTATTGCTGCCCTGCGATGGGCTGGCCCCCCATCCAGGGTTGTTCCCTGCCTCGTGCCCGTTGCTTCCGGGATAGGCTCCGGACCCCCCGCGACTCAGTAGGATAAGCAGTTTGGATAATGGATGGATGGATGCAGTATTGCATGCTAACGTCACAATACCAATATTTTTGTTTCAGTAACGATACCAAATCATGAATTTTGATTTCAATTATTTTCAGTATTTTTCCTAAAAAGGAGGGAAAACTCACAAATGTTTTGAATGATATTCGGGTCATTTTCAGGTGGGTCAGTTAAACTTAAATTTGAGCATATTAAAAAAAAGCAGGTTGGGTATCATTTTGTCTTTATTAATATTAGTGGTCCAGGTCGTTCGTAAAATGGACCCACGTAGCACTGTAAACTATGTACGAATACGTATGTATATTTTTGCTGTGGAGAGGGTTTTCGGTCGCTCTGATTTCTTTCATGGACATAAGGGATTGAACTAGTCAACTATCACCTATTCGTTTTTGAATTCCTTATTAGATTCCTGGCCAGTTTTCAGTGTCGCTTCCCTTTGTGAGACACACGTTAAGACAGTGCTTGCATAGCGGTGCTGATGTGTTTACTGGCTTCGCCTTTTTCGTATATTTTATAGGCAAAATTTCTCCATTTCATTTCGGACCCCTTTTTGTCAAAGAGTTCAAGTGAGTGCCATCTCTTCTCTGAACCAAATGAAAGGTGCACTGCCCTCTTTGCCATTACTCTTGGATGTTTCCTGTAATGCCACACTCAGCACTAAAGTAATGTCACCGCCGTCAGCACATAGCACAACGTTTACTGTACTACGGAGCTCCTGAAGGGACATAGGTGGTTACTTCTTTTTTTTCCTTTTACAGTAACCACCTATGTCCCTTTAGAGGTTCCATACCGTACAACCATACTGTACACCATCTCTACCTGTCAGCTACGGTCGGTCACTCCTACCCCAGGTTACCCCATAGTTATGATGCACATACAGTTAATCAGCCCATTGTCGCACATGGAAAGCTGATGAAAGCATCCTCTTTTCTGCACTGTTTTGCTCCATATGGTGAGCCTTTTTAATGTCTTGGCTTCAATGCTACAGCGGTCAGCTCTTCCTGGGCAACTTCTGCCTGGAGCTGATCAAGCTGATCGTGAGTTTGTTTCCCCTTACAGGCTAAAGAGAACAAGGTCGGAGCGCTTTAAGGAGCACCGGGCATTATGAGAATTATAACGTCACAGGAACTTTCACAGAATCCACTTTGCCATTTACAGTATACACAAATTCATTGCTGGTTTTAATATCAGGGAAACATAAAAGTACTCAGTATTAAGTGACAAATCCATCCAGTTTTGTGATACACAGTAATCCTGTTATTACAGAAATGCACCACAGGTATTTGTGCTATTACCATGCTGACATTAAGCATTTCGGTAACATTTTACTTGAGGGGGCAAAAGTAACTTAGTTACTCAATTACTACTCAATAACAAATCATGAACAAAAAGTTTCCGCATGAAATTTGTGAACGGTTATAATTGATTAATGATGAATGAACATGGGATCAGTACATAACTAACATTTAGTTTCTGGTTAATTAATAAATTACTAGATTATTTGTGCACCCTGAAGTGTTGCCAGTATTTCAAATGTAAAGAAAGTTTTATGAAAGGTAAATAAAATAAACTGAATTTTCAGTTATATTACTACACACTCCGGCTTTGCTACACAACATGAATATTAAAGGAAGTTACCCAAGCTGAAGAGAAATTGAGGAAGGGGTTTGTCAGTTTATCATGTACGTTGCCCAGCCCACAGTGACTTGAAATCCAACTGCTATCTCCTTTCCTTCTGAATTCATCAGAGTGAGCTGGGATTGTGAAATAATCTGCTCTCTTTCAGTTACAGGTCGGTTTCTACAATAGACCAGAGCAAAGCCAGCCATTGCGTAATATCAGCTGACCCACAAGGGCAGATGTGACCTCAGTTAAAGGTGGAGAGACAAGAATGAGCATTTCAAATAGGCCTTTACAAAGCAACGAAAAACTACAGAAATTATTAAGAGGAGAATGAGCCCAGTGGCAGACCAATGTCCTGAATGGTGATATATCACAAACTCAGGAAAAAAAAACACAGCTCATCAACCAAGGAATGAAAATAAGAACCAAAAGTGTTAAACAGCTACATTAGTAAAAATAATGTTTATGGAACCATATTCGTATGTTATTTTGACTTGGATTTCACGATATCTTTACATTTTTTGGGGAAGGCCCATGACAGGATGCTAGTCTCTCTCAGGGCACAAACACAGATTAGTCATCTATATCATTGTAGGGACTCTCCATTAATTTCTATGGGCACAGAGCTAATCTCCACCAAGACTGATGTATTGTTCAATTTAGTTTCTTAAAAGCATAAGGATCCCAAATTTAGCACCTTTGAAGCTGTGTGTAACTCCACGCGTTAAGCCACGCGTTGTGCCCAGATCCAGGTTGTGGGTTCGAATCCTGAGGTTGGCACTATAATCATAGTACTATTGAACCCTTGCACAGGGTCTTTAACCCCAAAAATGCAGGCTGATCCTGATATATATGCATGTAAGAGTAATATGGCATATGTGAAAATGACCCAATATCTCCACATTGATGAATACAGCACCTTTATTCTGTCTGGTGGATGATATGTCTAAACTTCCAGCTCCCTTAATAAAAATAATAATAATATTACTACAGAGCAAACCCCTGATAAAAATGAATTTAAAAATTCAAATTATTACTAGGACAATATTTTTAAAGTTAGATATCGATTAGCTGGGACAGTTGAAGTTTTACTTTCTCTCTACCATATACACCAGAGGTGTTAAAACTGTGTGCCCCACCCCACCCCACCCCGGTGGAGTATAAAGGTATTATGTGGTGTGGTGTGGTGTGGGGGGGACGGGGGAAGAGACAGAACCGTGTGGGAGGTTTGAGCTGGGGGCAAATCTATTTTGAAACTGTAAACTTCAGAAATATTAAAAATAACATGCATGCATTGCCCAGTTAATACTTACATATTTGGAGGAACCATAAATAAATTAATAGCCGTTAGTTTTAAAAGAAAATATAGTATATAATGGGAAAGTAACACATAAAACATAAAATGACAATGGATATCTGGAATACCATTGGTTTGTTTTTGTGTGTGTGTCTCTGATATATACTCACCTAAAGGATTATTAGGAACACCTGTTCAATTTCTCATTGGTTGATTAGATAATTGCACTAATCACATGTCAGTTGCTTCAATGCATTTAGGGGTGTGGTCCTGGTCAAGACAATCTCCTGAACTCCAAACTGAATGTCAGAATGGG
>JABFEA020000110.1:28451179-28465227 GCA_019775915.2 Cyphomyrus plagiostoma
TGAGTGACTGGTGTGTGAGTGTGCCCTGCAATGGGCTGGCCCCCTGTCCAGGGTTGTTCCCTGCCTCGTGCCCGTTGTTTCCAGGATAGGCTCCGGACCCCCCGCGACCCAGTAGGATAAGCGGTTTAGAAAATGGATGGATATTATTAATACTTTTAAAAACTAGTGAATTCAAATTTAAAAATCTATGCCGAAAAATCTTTAATCTGGTTACTAGAAACATACATAACCTACTGTTCTACGTCGTCTGTACACCTTGTTTTAAGCATTTTTGAGGCATTTGCAGTTCAGCTTGAATATATTCCTAGAGAGTATACGCAAGTGGCAAATGCCCCACAATGTTTCTCCCACTGTCAGTAGCGTCATAAGAGATGCTTGCAGTCTTGTGGAAATCCTTCCCAAAAGAGTGGCAGCTGTTACAGAAGGGAAGAGGGAGACCAACTCCATATTGACACCTATGGATTTAGAACGGGACATCACAGAAGTTCCAGTAGTTGTAATGGCCAGGTGTCCCAATACTTTTGACCATACAGTGTGTCTTTTGTAATATACACGCTAATACGTCCTGATGCATCCCCAACAAGGACATCACAATAACTATGTGTGGGGCCATTAAATCTTCTAGCATAAGTGACATAGGCAGTAATGGAATCTTAACACAAGTGCCCAGCTGGACGCATGGCAGACACAGGCGTAAACAGTGATGGGTCTCAGCTGCCCAATAATCAATTAATGAAAGATCAAGGTAAAAGTTAAATATTTTTCATGCATTGGATTGTTCCCTAAATAATCACAATAGAATCAAAAGGCCTTAAGCTCACTGATTTACACCCCTACCATGTCAGATACGAAGAAAAGTCAGAAACCAGGGAATCAACTCAGGTGTCATTCTACACATTCCTACACGAAGGCAAGTTTCGCAGGTTTCATTACAAAGAGCCCAGGCTCCGCTCTTACCCCAGTATCCTGCGCTCGGAATACTCTTTCCGTTTGTTGGTGAGGCTAATGAAGCTGCGGCTGGCGGCAATGGTCACATGCTCACTGCTCGTGTACTGAAGCATTCTGGGTGTCCGGGTCATCAGAATGCCACATGAAGACAAGTACCTACCAAGGAAAGCAAACTAGTATGATGAGGTCTGAAGACCATAGAAAGTAAAGAGTACACAGGCTCACTATTACTATTGTCCAATTCCATTACAGGCTATGCCGATTACACAAACCCCCCAACCGACAGCAGAAGGCACACCAACACCATTTTCAACATTTTCAACACCAATTAACTCCATCCATTGACTAGTATTGGCATAATATGTCACTACAGGGTCCGGCATGCATGAGGAACGAGGACTTTTCATTGGCTGACACATTTTCATCCCATTGTTCCCACTTCAACGAGGCAGTCCATACACACAGGAGTAGGGCTGCAAAAAATGATTATTTTGCTAATCGGTTAATCGTGTGATCAAGCAATCGATGGATCGATTAGTTCGACCAAAAAGTGCGAATGCTTTGTTTAAAATCATCAAGTCACAGCCGTAATAAAAAAAAATTCTCTATTTAAAGAGTGACAAATCAGCATAGAGTCAGAGGTCTGCTGTCTGAGCTATAATAATCTATCGATAGCATTTTATCAAGGGCCACAACTTTACACAGTAAATTAAATCAAATCTGATGCAAGATAAAGGAAACCTGTTGAGCTATAGGTCATATCAGATTATAATTAATCCCATAATACAATGTCCATTCATTCAAAACCCATTATTTCAACCTCTGGCAGTTATCTGACACTCTGACAGGAACAATTAATGCACATATGTTGCTATTTAAATATAGAAATGGTATCTTATACACTTCAGTTGACTGCCAGTTTTCTTACACAAGTCAGGCAGATCGCAAGACCTGTGTATTTAGAGAGATAGTTGGCAGATCAGAGGTCTGGCAGATGGGACCTTCGGGAAGTCAACACAGGGAGTTCATCCATTATATACTGAACACTTGGGACGTGGCAGCATGATTACTGCACCCTCGTGGGGAAGTCCCAAATGCTAACAGCAAGGGTTCTCGACGGCAGAATGAAGCTTGCATGAAAGGGCTATTACAGTCACACCCCTTAGTCATTGTTAACATATGGAATCAAAGATGATGATTTTAATGTGTTCAGATAAGAGACGAGTTGAATTTGTCAGCCACATTTAAACATATTTCCTTCTGGAATCAGAATATTTACTTTTCAATTTAAGTTCCTGGGGTGAGGGGGCTGTACCAGGTTATAGATAATCAGTAGCTTATCAGTCTAAATAAGGAACAAACCAACCAGGCTGTCGTTTCCCTGACATATAGGCATGCTGCCATCTTTATACCAGAGAGAAAAGAATGATTATCCTATAACGTACCGGGAAATGTATGCCTAACTCTCAACATCACCACTGATACTCACCCACTCCTGCCCTATATGTACACCCCATGCACATAAAATCGCATGTACTCAACAGGCAGGCAGTACATGTTAAATGAGTAACGTGCAAATGTACGAAATCTGTGTGTGTGCAAAAACCATTACCCTTACACTTCCCCTGCTTTGATAAGGAGCACATGGGTGACAATGAGAGTAATTGTCAGATAGACATCTATTCAAAAATTGCCAAATGCAGGCTTAAATAGCAAAAAGGGACCAGACATTTCAAAATTCAGTGGCTGCAGCTATACATTTTAAATTCAATCTCAAGCTAAAAATAAGTGTGAAACATGCACAAACGCTATACACCGCTGGATACTTATCGTCACAAACTGTTGACAAATTTCTAATCATACCAGGTTCCCTTGCTTTCAGCAGTTCATTACCAGTAAAACTCTACATAATAAACCAAATTCAGATAAAAAAAATGTTTTTTTTCCTATTAATCAATCAGTGAACTCCCTGTTTTTCTTTAAATAAAAAAAAAGAGGACACTTTTATCAAATATAACCCAGCTGTAAGATGTACACCTCTGCAAGCCCAAACGCATTCAATACAGCTAACAGAGGCAGGTACGGCTGTGCACCTAAATTTTGTCCAGTTTCTGGTCATAATGCGCTCGTTTTCTATGAAGTTAAAATTAGTTAATTAAAACGAGTCTACATGATTTCGTCAAAGCGACAAATGTTCCTCGTTGTGACTTTACGTGTGTTATGTTATAAAGGAAAAAGTGCCAAACTGACGATTTTCACTTTGCCGGGTGTGAGACACCATGTAGTCTGTTACGGTAACAGGTCCCCCAATGTCCTTCTGTATCTGACAGGCAGCTACATTAAAATTCATCCAATTATACGGTGGAATTTATTGGTTATTGTCATTCAAACTTATATACTGCAATAACAAATGCATGTGCAGTATATACCACTGAGCCTTATAAGGAGAAAATGGACAAATTTTATTTTGTCATGGTAAGAAGGAGACTGAACCGGATAATGTTAATTGGTAACACCGTAACAGAACATGGTAATAGAAAAGAAGATTCCGGTATGTTATGCTAAATTTCTGCTGTTAATTATTTTAACAAACGAATTATTTAGAGAAGTATAAATCTAATAAACTGTATTTCCTACCTATAGGACTCCGAGGACCAGAGTCTGGCTCCCCCTTATAGCATATGTTATGTACATGTATTAATAATACACAGCTGCACATAAAATTGTTGTCAATGGAAGGCTATAGCTTTAGTCACACATACAGATAGGCAGTCAGATCAAATGGTGTATCTATGCATCGCACCGTGGCCTTGGAAAGCTTCATTCCGACCGGTGTCACTTACCTGATACACGGTCTCGGCCGGACAGCGCACCGTGTATCGCGGCAGGCCTGCTCGGTGCCCAAAGTGGCCATCTCTAAAAAGGCGCTTAAGGTGCGCACGCCCATGGGCAGCGGCCGGGGCCCCGCAGAGACCGCCATCGTCTGCTGTACCACGACTTATTGCGCCAAGGACCGATTTAAAATTGTCCTGCGCCTTGCTATTCCCTTCGGACCTAGAAAAATGGTGTCGGGTAAAACAGCCGACACCAATGAAATTATATTATACTTAACAATCTTAACCTTCGAAAACCAACTCGTCCGTTCCTGTAGTCGATATCTTATTGCCAATAACTTTTTGTAGTCTTAAAATTCCGCTTTTTATTCCTGAGTCAACGCACTCCTGCCCTAACTGCAGGATATCTTCCAATACCGGTTCGAGGACACGCTGTTCCTTTCGTTTGGACTGCGATCCGATTCGAGCCACCAGCTGTATCGGAGGCCAGTAATTATGGTTGATTTTAAATTTGTACAATACCAGGACATTTCCAAATATTTAATTTAAGCTCATGCTATATGCAAGCAATGGTTCATCTATTACATCACATCATGCGACGCCAAGACTCTTCCAGGATGGGATCATCCAGCCGCCGTGCGGGACTCCCACTACCCCAGTAAAGGCTCCAGTTGGTTCGTTCTCCCTGCTTATTGGTCAGTTATTCTACTTTAAGGCTCCTAAACCAATCAAAAGCCGTATAGTCTAGAAACAGTGTACATGTAGAGCTTTAAACGGGGTGTTTCGCATTATTATCCCAGTAATGGAAAGATAACCGCTTCTAAGTAACATGAGACGTGATACATGTTTAAAGTGATGCTGTACATGAACGCGCGTAAGCTTAATGATGTATTTGTTTTGAAGCCGCTTAAGTTTGATCACAAGACGTACCTTTGGGCTGCGAAGAAATACAGCACAAAAACCCATCTTGACCTGAAGAAGGCATGCAAAATCAGAAGGGGCATATTCAGACACTAGATGTGTGTGGCCTGCGTTGCTACATCAGCAACATCTGTAGTGTTTATTTTTAAAACGTTGTTACTGCGATATGTATAGTAAAGTCCCTGAAAATTTAGAGAAATCTTTTTACATATATTTTTCATCATTTTATTAAGTAATATTTGAATTGATTGTTATGTCGCATTTATCTAGGCTTAAAGAAGCAAGGTTATTGTGATCTGTGTCTTTGAACAACCACAACAACAAATTTATTTTTGTATAGCGCATTATCACGACTTTACATCCTCTCAAAGCGCTTTACATTATCCCCACCCAAAGCCCCCAGTGAGTAAGCCATAGGCAACAGTGGCATGGAAAAACTCCCGAGAAGGAAGAAACCTTGGAAGGGACCAGACTCAAAGGGGGAGCCCATCCTCCAGGGGCCCGGCAGAGAGAGTCAAATACAATAAAATTAGAGACATAAATGGGGAGCAGGGGGGAGATGAGAAGCCGGTGCCAACGCTCCCTCCAATCGCCAGGCAGGGGCAATTTGTGGAATATGTTGATATTTTTGTGTGTTATTACAAGGCTTATTACTGTGTGAGTGTGATCATTCTTCAACTAGGAATGCCAGACTAATTTTATTTTTCTAGTAATGTTGAAGGCTACCTGTACAAAAGTACTTTTTAAACAGTATGTGTAATTGTTTTTAATTGGCATTGCTTAATCACTTTAGAAGTGTATTCTAAGTAAAAAGGTAAGTAAGTTTGAACGATATATGTACATTTTATGGCAAAGTGTATTACAGAAGAATGAAAGGTTTTTATTATGAGATAATTAATTATGGTGCCAAAACACTGGAACAGCTAATTTGGTGAGAATTTCCGGTCCCACCTAAGACTCCACTTCTGACCGACAAATCTTATGCAGCTGAACCAATCATGACGTTAAATTTCAAAATCAACGTGGCCACCTGTCAAGGAAAAAATATCAATGCAGGACTTTTGCTGCTCATCTTTTTTGTCCCATAACATTGATTCATTGCCTTTTTAAGGGGGAATTGTAATTTTAAAGCCTTTGGCTTTTAATATCACATAAAATGAACGTCATCATGATGACCTTCTGTATTTCAGGGAAAGGTCACATTTGTTTTTAAGGCAACATATTCCAGCAACCACTTCATCATTATGTTTCCTTTCCGCTAATTCTATCCAGGTCCAGAATGGTTCATTGCAAATGCACCATATTCATGTCCTTTACTGCCAATGCTTAAAAGGAAAGGGAGCCAAAAAAGCTTTTGGATAAAGTGTCTTGAATGAGTTCCAATGACTGCACACTATAGTTTCATCACAGATACCCGTTTAAGTGTCAAGTCAATAATATATGGGAAAAATGGCAGATAGCCAGGAATAGATTCAGGATTAGCTCTTCAGTAAAACATATTGCTTTCCAGAAGCAAAAACTTTTAAGTGTTACTCTGAAAGACAAAAGTATATCTCAGTCTGAATCATTTGCTTTATTTTCAATCAGAATGCTGTGAAGCTTGGCAAAGTTTAAACAGCCAGAACTTCATAAATGCCCTTTTTAAAATGGCAAACGCAAAAATACTGCACAATACAATTTGTCTTGTAATGAGTTTATTTTTGTTTTCAGTACCTACAAGACATTGCTGAGTTTTTTGTGATTGTTGAACCAAATCAAACATTTGGTTTCACAGCAGCTTTTCCCAAAACGATGATTTCTATATGTTTCTTTTTGCATCAATTGCATAAAAAAGTTCAGGATTTTTTAAAGCTACCACCAATAAAGAAAGAGATGTGTATATTTCATTTTAAATCACACAAAGTCCCCAAAGAGGTTCATTTTAAATCACACAATCTATGGATCCCACAAAGTCCCCAACCCTGCTACACTGTTCAACACCTTAGGTCTACTACCTGCTGCCTTGACACTCTGTCAAGCTAGACAGACTAGAAGAGTAGTTGGTATGTTCTGGCACCATGATAAATTGATTTGAATTATATTTATAAGATCTGGACTAGTTTTTGTCAATAGGTTATTATGAATCTGAGTGAACAACAATCACATGTGACATTCCTCAAGGGTCAATTCTTGGGCCTCTTCTATTCAACATAGGCATGCTCCCCTTTGCTCAAAATATGGAAGACATTTTTTACCATAACCATGCAGATGACATACAACTCTACATCACCATATCACCACATGAGTGTAGTCCTGTAAATTCATTGAATACGTGCACTGAATATATCAAAGAATGAATGTGCTGTAATGTTCTATAATTGAACACAGAAAAAAACTTAAATCATTGTTTTTACTCCCCAAAAAATAAAAATTGCTCACTTTGAATCCATGACACTAAAACCTTCAAATCCAGCCAAAAAACTTGGTGTAGTTCTGGATTCAGGCATTAATTTCAACAGGCAAAATAAAGACAATTACAAAATCAGCCTACTACCACCTTAAAAACATAACAAGAAATAAAGTATTTCTGTCTATAGATAGAGAAAGGCTTTTTATGCATTTATTTTAAGCAGGCTAGACATTTGTATCAATGTGTTCACAGGTCTTGGCAAAAAAAAATCAATCAGACAGCTGCAGCTCATCCAGAATGCTGCTACCAGAGTCCTCACTAACACTAAGAAAGTAGAGCGTATGATACTGGTCCTTAAATCACTGCAGCGGCTTCGCAGTCTAAATACATTTCTGATTTACTTGAATTATGAAGCATCCAGACCCATGACGTCATCTGGGAAAGGTTACCTCAGTATTCCCAGAATTAAGGCCATGTCAAGTGAAGTAGTGTTCAATTTCTATGCTCACTATATGTGGAACAAGCTTCCTGAAGACCTGAGGTCTGCTAGCTCTGCCACCTCATTATAATCCGTGCTTAAAACATTAATGTTTGCTGCAGCCAGGGGCGCTGTGAATGGGGGGGACAGTTAGGTTAATTCCATTTGAATTTGAAATTTGACAAATTTGGATCGTAATATAATCAGTCTCGGTTGGGGGCCAATTATGATATACTTTCATGAGGCCCAAAATCTTTAAAGACACCCCTGGCTGCAGCTTTTCAGTAAATTAAATCAGTTTAGTCATACGTACACTGTCACAACAAGGTAACTTCTTTTCAGTTAACTATTTATTTGTTTGTTTGGCTTTTGGGGTTTTTTGTCTTTTAAATGTGATTTTAATATCCTTTATTTAAATGCATCCTTGTGCCTTTGTTATCCACTTTGAATTACCATGCGTCTGAATTGTGTTATATAAATGGACTTTCCTTTATTTGTGCAATAAATGACCACTTAATGTTTTACACTGTCCCATAATGAACTGCTTAAAGCAGAATATATTTCATATTATACTGTATATTTCATATATTCAACGCGTCTTATTTCGCGTTTTGGGGTTATTTGTCAATTTATTTATTACAAGGCACGCTTAATGTATAGACTAATTTGTAATAACTATATAAGGAAATACATTATTTCAAATTCCAAGTGATATGCAGACATTTACAATTCGTCCGTAAAGAAATCTGGACACGTATGGAGTGTGTACGAGATGCTATGAACTCAAAATGCTGAACTAATATCTCGTTATAGCTGAATTTTTCAGCCAATTTCTCACAGGTAATGACAAAGTCAAACACAAGCAGTGAAAGGGCTTGAATAGCGAAAATGATCGATGCATGTGCATCGCCGTCTGTGCACTGGACATCAAAAACCGCCTGGCTTGTTTTTCCGCTGGGGCGGATCTGGTCACCCCAAGTAAATACACGGATACCCCTGCTGCCACACCACGTAAAATAATAAACAACGGAAACATTCATTATTTTTCTAAGCGAAATCATGTAATATATACGGTGCAGTGCGGTCATAAAACTGCGTCCTGATTCCCACCTTAATTAAAATGTTCTGCTACCACCACTGGTTACAAGATATTACAGCCTGAAAGCTGAGCAGGCTTACTTTATCGTGGTGTAACAAAAATGTCTTTGTAAAACATTCCAAGATTGAAGTAGAATTTTATGCGTTCTGTGTTCACATAAGTGTGCTCAATTGGTTATCTAGCGTGCACAATATAATTTATTGCGCGCTGATCATAATATATTGTGTGCATAAATTCAGTTTATTGATCGCTTAAGATAATATCTAATGCGCACAATATAATTTCGTCTGCGCACAAGAAAAAAATATTATATTCCGGGCATAGTTTGCTCCATAACTATTACATTTCATCCCTAATTTTTTCCTTCTTTCTTCTGAATTCAAGAACCATAGCCTATATACACTGTTGTTAGATTGTTTACGGTCTAGATTTAACGCACCGCGGCACTTCCGCCTGCTCTCGCCTGGTATTTTTCCCCGAGCTATGAATATGTGTCTGTGGTGTCCTCGGCTGTGAGTTAATTCCATTATCTGGCGCAGTCAAATAAATTGACGAAGTGCCAATTATTTGTTTTATGACAGCTATGCTGTTCTCTGATCTATGTAAAGCAATTTAGAATGTCTCAACTTTTTTGGTGAATGATTTGTTCTCTGCCATCATCTTCGCGCAGCCCAGCAAGAACACATAAATGCGCACCTGAAATGGGCTCAGAAGGACGCGTCATGGTCTAAATGCAAGCTATCGATATGGCAATTTCTTAACGATAACATATGGTTTATTCGGAAAAAATGGAAGCTCTTGGAGTTTTCTTTATTTGGGTCAATATTTGGAATCGCAGAATCGCGAAATCATGAAGAGACCGATTCTTTTCATCCATTTATAGTACTAAGTGGAGGCTCTAGAGCATTGGTTGATTAAACAATTTTGAACGAATTTTTAAATTATTAATATGTGTCATACGTTTTATCTTTAAATTAATCAGACAATGGAGAAACGTGTGATTAGAAAATACATTTTTATGGATATTATACTGTCAAAATACATTCAAACCCTTGTTCCCGTGGTATTTACTCATATTCAGGCACAAATTAAATCTTTCCACAGGTCTTTCCAAAACACAAACAAAGATAAGAAAAGCAACAACGTTATAGACAGATGACAAACGCATCGATAGCGCTACGCACGCCGCCGCTAGATGGAAGTGGTGGCGGCGGCGCGCAGCTGCCGCAACCCCGCCGCTCCTGTAGGGGGCCACCGCCTTTTCTCCGACAGTCTGCCACAGCAATAAACAACGACGAGCACAGTCAGACGCTAAGCGACTCAGTCCTTTAATAATAATCACAATAAAACACATCTACCGCCGGTTACCTCTGTCCTATCCTAATGAAGGACTTTCGCCCTGACTGACTTTGGGAGATGGGGATACTCAACATAACAGACCAGGTAAAGAAACGATGCGGGGGATTTTATTTGAGCCGCGAAAACGAAAGACGGTCTCCGTCTTTCTCTTTTTATTCTTTTTTTAATGGAGGAAATGGAGGCTTGGGCCGGGTTCGCTGGGAGAGGCTGGCGGTCTACGGCCTCTCTTTAACTGAATGGCTTGTGTACAATATGTATCACGTATCATTAAAATATAGTCCTTAATTTTTATTTTGGATTTTGACCGTATATTAATTGAAATATTTTCTTGCAAATGTCACAGTTATTCGTGTTGGGGCTCCGAGGAAGGCAAATACGACGCACCTCTATGGAGGGTTAACTGACTTGTAGGTTGTTTAACCTAAACGTCTTTGCTTTTTAAAAGCAATTTCTGACAGGCTTCCCATTTGCATTGTCAAGCATTTATATTTCATGCTTTATGAAGTGGTGTTTAGCTTATTAGCCCCAATTCTGACAAGGCTGCTGCACATCCAGCCCTGTACTAACGTTAAAATGGTGCTCAGTTTTCTCCCGCCGAGTTGTTATTTTGCACATGCTATTACAAACGCGTGAAGTTAATACTGCAACGTCGATTCTAAGAAATTGTAACTGAGCGTTAGAATCCTCCTACGACTGGGCGGGGAGCTGCGCAGTTTCATTAAAAGGCGTAACATAAGCTCACTAGTTACCTAGCTAGTTGAGTAGTTAACTAGCTGTTAAATGACAGAATAGCCATGCCCGATATGGGTGTACTATAGATGCTTTTTTTTTTTGTTAACTTAGTCATCCGGCTGTTCGCGGCTGCGGTCTGTCATGCTGCATAATCGAAGTCAAGTGACCGTATGGTACGTAGTTAAAACATGATTATTCTAATGCGTCCATGTATGCATGTGCTAGTCTATATTTAACGTTTCTAGTTTTATATCACAGGTAGTCGAATGCGCTAAGATTACAAGTTATTTATACCCATCCGGCTACTTGAGGTTCGGTGGCTTTCAGAGGAGCCCAGCATCCCGGTCCCCTTCTGCAAGATGCTTAACCCCAGTCACTCCGGTGTATGTGCGCATCACTCGGGTGGTGTCAGGCAAATAAAATAGCCCCTCTGCTGTTTTTTTTGTAAGTTCTAAATTGTTCATATATATAGATAAATATCCGATATGTACTGTGTGCCAGTATAGATAAATAACAATCCAATAATATTTAATTTGTTCCACACATCGGCGCAAATAAACATCCAGCCTGAAGTGTTGGTTAAACTTTTTTTTAGGGAAAGAATACGCTTACCAGTAACTTGGGTTTCTCCTAATTGTAATATGCACCTGTTATGTTGTGTGTATATAATGTATATATTTATTTAGGTTTTGGAGGCTATGAATGAATGTCACCACGTGCTGCCTGGAGACAGAAGAGCTTTTCAGTGCCGTTTGTGAATGTTAAATGGAGAATAAAGCTTTAGTTTGTATTTGTTCAGCTGCAGTAATTAGTCATCTGTGCTTGCATTAAAACAAAGGGGTTAGCTGTTTGCCACGGCCCCCATGGCGCAAAAAAAAAAATGCAGCCGGGCAGCCCCTCCCTCATATTGTCTTATTTCATTCATCAGAATGCTCTGAGGACAGTCTGCCTAGTGTTTCTCATTCCAGTTTGGTGCCAGATTTGAGAACGTGTCTTTACTGTAGTTTTCATTACATCAGAGCATTTGGCTTCCTGTTCTGCTTATGTCAGGCTTTGATCTTTGACTTAAGACTACATGCTAAGTTGCTAAATCCTTCAGCTATTTTCAAAAGGGTGATATTTCAGATTGGCGACTGAATATGCTGAGCTGACCATCTTATCATGATTGCATTAATAACTGTATGCTATCCGATATGTACTGTGCGCCAGAGATGTCGTAAATATCATGATAAGGGGGTATTAATGCACAGTCTGATTGAAAAGTGTGTGTGTGTGTGTGCGTGCGCTTGCGCCTAATGGTTGTTTCCCTAGTTCATTTGGCGTGTTAAGTGCTGGATGTGTATATTCTATAGGTGTGTGTTTATGAAGACCAAACGTGGGTGAACTACCAGCTAATACATCTGTCTCTGCTTGCTCTTTAAACATCTCATCTTCTCCTCAGCCTCCACTGGTCCAGGCCATATTTAACCGAAATGCAGAAGAAGTTCAATTGTTGTTGCACAAAAAGGAAGAAGTCAATGCACTGGTGAGTAACAGCTGCATTTCCCTCAGCACCCATGCATGTTAATAGAGCTGAATTTCCCTCAGCACCCATGCAAGTTAACAGGCTGGAAAAGCAGGAACTGTTTGGATGCTGGTGAATTACCAGAAATTGGGCAAAGAACTGGAATCGTTGAATATCTTAGGAAAAAAAATCCCAGTAAAGCCCTAAATGAGTCTTTTTTTATTCTTATTTTTTTTAAAGTTATGATTCCAGCTCTAGCCCCTGTGTAACACATGGGCAAACCCGTATGTAATGTTGAGGGCGACGGCATGGAGTTGATAAGCTAGCGCTGTGGTCAGACATGTGGCGTGTTACCAAAGGACAATTTTTCCTTGGTTTTCAAGAATATTTCTTTCTTGCATGATACCATTTATTCATTTTTTACACAGTAGCCAAAGCCTTCACGTCGCATACTGTTTTTTTTGTAGGCCTGACTTCCTGCCTTACCTGATCTTAGTAAGTCTGATAGACTAATGCAAAGTCACCTTTTCCCTTACCAGAATAGATGATCATGTTACCACCTCGCATAGGGACTGTGCTGGGGTGCGTGTGCATGTATGTGTCATAGCAGGGTTTGGAAGCGGCCCAAAAGGCTGGTAGCGTGATTCCACTTTCTTTGTTGATCCCAGTGAGAATTTTAAAAGGCAGGAATTTCCAGTAGTCCGAGCTAAACCTTGGTCATCAGTACCAAAGGGTCGTGTGTCAGTGTCATTGTCCTCTGTTAGGCCAGTTCTGGCTAAAACCCCGTAACTGTTTGATGGCATGTTCCAGGAAGATGTTTGTTAGGGAATATTAAGTAAAGTCTGAGCCTTGCTCAGCTGTTCCTTTTAAGGAGGGAATGGGGGAAATGAGAGAACCAGACTCTTCCTTCTACAGAAGACATTTGGTTAGGTTTGTGAGAAACTGGATGGTTGGGAAAAAAGGCTGCAAAGGATTATCTGGGTACTGCAGGGAGAGAGAAATGGATGTAGTTTGATGTCTCAGGCTGAGAACCTTCATAATATCAGCCGCAGTCGCTTCTGACATTGCTGGACAGCACTGGGGATTTGGTATTGATATTAGCTGCCTTTTTTGTTAAGATGTGACACTTTTTGTCTTCTGTTTGTGGTGCACAGATATTAAATTTTTGTCTGATACCGATATGTTTTAGTCTAATGTTAACTGGTGACGTTACTGCTTAAGGTCTTGTGAATGTGTGTGTCGGCCTCGTCAGATAATGCAAGCAGTGGCACATCAGCAGAGAGCTGCTGACTTAGGGGACTGGTGTGGTTCTAAGTGGTGAATGAGGCTCCAAAATCCTTAGTCCTCCACTGTGGAAAATGGCTGATTGCCCAGTGCAATCAGTTCCATTATATTAGTAGTTATTTGTTTTGCTCTGGTGCTGCTAACGTTGAATATTCACTAAAGTATGAACGTGAAGTGGCAATGTCGACCAAGGCTGACGCATAGGAACGACCCCGATGTCTTGATTTTTTTTTTTTTTGTTTAACAACTATCGGCTGATGGCTATATGATACATCAGTTATCAGGCTCAGAATTGCTCAGTAAAATTGTATGGCTGTTTGTTCTGGTGTGTCCTTAAGTACCATTACGTTTGGGGCATGTTGGCGGAAACATATTACATGCGGGGGGCCCCCCCCCCCACGGAGAAAAAAAAGACGGGCGGTGGGGGGGGGGGGGGGGGGGGGGTAGGTGTGGGGGGGGGGGGGGGTGGGGAGGGGAGGGGTGGGGGGGGGGGGGGGGGG